>CM066034.1:459642084-460047704 GCA_033557465.1 Ichthyophis bannanicus
TTTACCTGTACACTCTCCCCATCCAGTAGTCCCGGCGGGACACATGTGTATTTGTCCTTGTGTGAGTAGGAGGGGGGGCCCAGGACCACAGTGAGAGAGCGACTATCTCGAGGGGATAGACAGCACAAGCCGCAAAATACAGAACGGCATATTGTGTAGGATCTTTGAGTGGGGGTGTGGCATTGAGTACATGTCCATCTGCATCATTCCATCGTATCTCCAAGGTATAATAGGAATGGATTCTGATGCGGATTCAAGCATACTTTGCATTTACGTTTCGTAACAAACATTCAGTTCATTGGTGTGTTATAAATACACACCGAGTGACTTTACCAGTACAGGTATAGTAAGAGGATAAAGACAAAGTCTGAGTTACTTTCATTCCAGTCCGAGTGGAGAAGTAATACAAGCAGTGCATGGAGGGGCCAAGGCCAAGTCAGTTCAAGGCCCCTCCTAGACAGTCAACCAGGGCAAGATAAAACGAAGATGCATGTTGATTGGAGTCCTTCTGAGTCCTCAACTTGACAATCTTTGACCTCGACGTCCTCTTCTTCTTTGTCACAATGCCAAACGGCCCGTTTTGCTAATGAAGCAATTCAACGGTGTCACTGTTGATTGAAGATCCCTCAAATGTCCGTAGGGCTCCAAATATTGTGCAATAAATGTAGAGTCAGTTGGTGTACTTAAATCGTACACATGGAAAGCGTGAAACAAACAAATCTTGCTGTCATGGAAAAACAACAATCCTCTTCGAAAGACTTGGCTACTGTAGGCACTGTAGTTGTTGGGGTGACCCAGAAAGGGTCTCAAGTCGCTGGTTGCCGCCTCAGGTGAGTCGAAAGGGTACACCTGGATGCTGTTCTGCTGTCCTCTGCTCAGGTTCTGGATCTGCTGGTGTCTTGACTCTGCTGTGGTGGATCAAGGTATGGATCTCTGCGACCTTTAGTGCAGTTGGGGTAGACAGGATTAGGGTGTTTGGTCCCTTCCAATGAGGTTCCAGCGGTGTCTTCTTCCAATCTTTGATCCACACCGAGGTACCAGGCTGATAGGGATGCAGGGGTTCCGTCAAGTTGATAGGCAACTGGTCTTGGATCCACGCATGCAGAGTCTGTAGAACCAAAACTAAGAGCTAGAAGTTCTTGCCTGGTTATTTCTGAACCAATCTGAGCTAAACTTCCTTTAATTCCCTGCACTATTGGTGGGGGTTTACCATACAGAACCTCAAAAGGGGAAAACCCTGTTGACTTCACGGGGGCC
This sequence comes from Ichthyophis bannanicus, assembly GCA_033557465.1. Taxonomy (NCBI): domain Eukaryota; kingdom Metazoa; phylum Chordata; class Amphibia; order Gymnophiona; family Ichthyophiidae; genus Ichthyophis; species Ichthyophis bannanicus. The sequence goes on from CM066034.1 coordinate 459,643,342, forward strand.
TGAGCGTATTCTAAGCAAAGCTTATTGGGAGTACTTGGGGCCACTTTAGGCGAGTCTCCTGGCAAAGCTTGGACATTTGGGCTTTCAAGGTACGATTCATTCGCTCAACTTTCCCCTGAACTCTGAGGTCTATATGCAGTGTGAAGCTTCCATTGTATCTGCAGGGCTTTTGCTAATTGCTGAGTAATCTGAGACACAATGAGGGCCCATTGTCTGACCCTATTACTGCTGGAATTCCAAATCTGGGGATAATCTTTCTCAGCAAAACTTTGGTGACTTCTCTGGCTTTTTCAGTCCTGGTGGGGAAAGCTTCCACCCACCCAGAGAAGGTACAAACTAACACTAACAAGTAGTGGTATCCATTTGCTTTTGGCATTTCAGTAAAGTCAATTTGCAGGTGATGCATGGGGGGTTACACCTCCTGACTGAACTCGGGGTGGTGGTGTGGGTCCCTGTTTGGCATTGTTCTTGGCACAAATTAGACACTGGCGTGCTACTGAAGCTGATAGGGCTGCCAACATAGTAATGCAAAAATGTGGTCTGAGTGCTTTCTCCATAGCACTTTTCCCATAATGTGTGGCTTGATGGAAAGCTTTGACAAAGGCTGGTCCCAACAATTCAGGAATTACAATTCGTCCTGGGGGTTGACTGCCCTCTGCTGGTGGCAGTTCAATCCACCCATCCTTCAGCGCTCCCTCTTCCTTATTACAGTAGTAATCCAATTCTTTGGTGGTATATCGTGGTGTCCATAAATTGAGGGGTACTGGAAACAATGCTGCCTGCATTGGCACAGCCTGTGATGCAATTTGTCCTGTCATGGCGGCATGTCGTGCTGAGGCATCAGGGAGCCTATTTCCTTTGGCAACATCTCCTTTACCTGCTTGATGTCCTCTGCAGTGCATGACAGCTACACGAGTTGGAGCCCATACTGCATCAAGTAGCATCAATATCTCCGGGCCATATTTGATTGATTTTCCTCCTGATGTGATGAGCCCTCGTTCTTTGTAGAGAGCTCCATGGGCATGCAAAGTGATGAAGGCATATTTAGAGTCCGTGTATACATTTAACACAAGTTTTGCTCCTAACACTAATGCTCGGGTGAGTGCAATTAATTCTGCTTTCTGGGCTGAGGTGCCTGATGCTAGAGCTGATGATTCGATTACTTCATACTGGGTGACCACTGCATACCCAGCACAACGTCGTCCATTGAGGATGAGACTGCTTCCATCCACAAAGTAGGTTTGGTCGGGATTTTCTAGGGGCACATCTGTCAGGTCAGGTCGACTTGAGAATACAGTCTCCATGACTTCTATACAATCATGCTCCGGTAATTCTTCACTGACAGGTAGTAATGTAGCTGGGTTCAAGGCATGGCTCACTTCCAATTGTAATCTGCGGGTTTTCACATAGCATACTCTGATATTTCAACATTCGGGAATTGGTGAGCCAATGATTTGCTTTCTGTTCCATGAGGGCAAGTACGGCATGTGGCACAGTGACTCGTAGATTCTGTCCTAATGTGAGCTTGTCTGCTTCACTTACTAGCAAGGCTGTAGCTGCAACTGCTCTCAAGCAAGGTGGCCATCCTTTGGCCACAGTGTCCAATTGTTTTGACAAATATGCTACAGGTCGTTCCCAATTTCCCAATTTCTGAGTCAACATGCCTAAAGCGTTCCCTTGTGTCTCATGTACGAATAGATGAAAAGGCTTGTGAACATCTGGTAGTCCAAGTGCTGGTGATGACATCAATTCTTCCTTAACGTCTTGAAGGCTGCATCCTGCTCAGGTCCCCAATCTAATGGCGACTTTTCTTCTCCTTTTGTTGCTTCATACAGTGGTTTGGCAATTTGAGCAAAATTGGGAATCCAAATTCGGCAATATCCTGTGGCTCCTAGAAAGGCTCTGACTTGCTTTCTGGTATTTGGGGTTGGGATTCTGCATACTGCTTCTTTTCTCTCTCTGCCTAATTTTCGGCTCCCTTGAGCTAAACGGAAGCCCAAGTATTTCACTTCTTTTTGGCATAGCTGTGCTTTTGCTCTGGAGACTTTGTATCCGGCTTCATCTAGTAACTGCAAGAGGTCTTTGGTGGCTTGTATACATTCACTTTCTGATATAGCAGCTATCAGCAGATCGTCCACATATTGGAGAAGCACTTTCTTCCCCGGGGCCACTGGATAGCTTGAAAGATCTTGATTTAGTGCAGCACTGAAGATGGTAGGTGAATTCTTGAATCCTTGGGGTAATCGTGTCCAAGTAAGTTGGCCCCGTCTTCCAGAGACAGGGTCCTCCCATTCAAAGGCAAATAGCAACTGACTAATGGGGGCTAATCTTATGCAAAAGAACGCATCTTTTAAGTCCAAAACAGTAAAGTGGGTAGCTTCGGCAGGAATCAATCCCAAGAGTGTATAGGGATTTGGCACAACTGGATGTATGGTTTCAACTGCTTCATTCACCCTCCTTAGGTCCTGCACTGGACGGTAGTCATCTGTTCCAGGCTTCTTTACTGGCAGGAGTGGAGTGTTCCATGGTGACTGACATACCTTTAATAGGCCATGCTCAAGTAATCTTAATAAGTGGCGGTGAATGCCTTCAATTGCTGCTCTTGGAAGGGGGTATTGCTTAACATGTATTGGTGTAGCACTAGGTTTGAGGTTCACAATTATTGGAGCTATGTGTTTGGCTAGGCCAGGGGGATTGCCTTCTGCCCATACTCCGGGCGGAGCATCAATGCTTTTCAGAGTTTGTTCAAAATAGGTGTCTTGGGCGGATTCATCACTGTAATATCTCCATTCTTCTTCTCGAGGTACAGTGAGCAGCATTATTCCTGCAGGTTTAGCCTGGGGGTTTACTGTCATTTGCATCTCTCCTTTTTCAGAAAAAGATATCTGGGCCTGTAATTTGGCTAACATGTCTCGTCCCAGTAATGGTACTGGACATTCGGGCATATAGAGGAATTGATGGGTTATTTGCTGTCCTCCCAGACTGCGTATGCGATTCTGAAGAAAAGGTTTTGTAGCTTTGGCACTAGTTGCTCCTACAATGGTGACTGCTCTTGCGGAAAAGGGGGCTATCTTTTTGTCTATTACTGAATGTTCTGCTCCAGTATCAACCATAAAGTTCATAACTTGGTCTCCTATTTGTATTCCGACCATAGGCTCCTGGAGACCTAAAGCGAATTCGGAGCCCGGTCTGTCCTAGTCCACGTCATCTTCGTCGTTGGTTGTTGCGGCCAAAGCTTGAATGGCCTCTCCTCTTTCTCGCTGAAATTATTCTCGATTGGCTCCTCTGTGATTCCGGGGACGGCCTCTTCCTCTTTCTCTCCATTGAGCATTATTTCGTCATCCTGATGGGCGTCTTCGAGTTGCGGGCATGTATTTATTTAATTTAACATTTTCTTCTATACCGCGCTATTAAAATCAGCGCGGTGTACATCGAACAAGAATACTGCAATGTATACAAATAACATTGAGTTTACAAATAACAGGGAATTGAACATGGGGGAGAAAACGGGGAAAACTAAATACATATTAACTCAAACTATGTACAATGCTCTAATGTAACTGGGTGTTGCATTAGTTTTGTGAAGGTTGGTAGGGTTTGGGGGACTACCTATTATTTGTGGTGTTGACGTGCAGGGGCGACTGGTGTGTGGGGGAAGTTTGCAGGTTGTTAGTTGTGCTTCTATCGCTGGAGGTTTCTGAGTAGCATTTTGTGAACAGGTGGAGCTTTATGGCTTTTCTAAATAGGATGAGGCTTTTTATTCCACGGATTTCGTGGGGGAGTGCATTCCAGTTTGACGGGGCAAATAATGAGAAGGCTCTGTTGGAGGTAGCTTTTGTGCACTTAGTCATTAACTTAGGGACTGCTAATGTGTTCCGTGCAGTAGCTCTTCTGTTTCTGTTTTCTGGGGTGCCATGAATTAGTTTGCTGATTGGTGTAGGGGGTAGTTATTTAGGGCTTTGAAAGTGAGGACCAATGATTTGTATTGGAGCCTGGCATGTAGAGGTAGCCAATGCAATTCTTTCATGATGGGTGTTATGTGGTCGGATCTTGACGATCCGGAGAGGACTCTTGCGGCTGCATTCAAGGCTAAGCGGAGGGGGTTTAAAGTTGATTGTGGGAGGCCGTGCAGGATGATGTTTGCAAAATCGACATGTGGAAGGACTAGTGCCTGGAAGGTTGTCCGATAGTCTGTGAAGTCCAGTAGGTGTCGAAGGTGGCGTAGAGTTCTGATTTTATGGTATATTGCCTTTGTGATGTTTTTGATATGCGTTGTCATGCTCAGGTGCTGGTCCAGGGTGATGCCGAGGTAACGGATTGTGGATTTGGACTTCAACTCTACATTGTTGACACGTAGTGATGAAGGAGGTATGAATTTGAGGTTCTTTGTGACAAATAGGACATCTGTTTTACTGTGATTGATCCGTAAGTTTTGTGATAATAGCCAATTGGCTACTGCTTCGAAGCAGTTGATGATTGGGGAGAGCACTGGTTGGTCTATCAAGAACGGCATGTAAAGGAGGATGTCATCAGCGTATGCCAGGCACTTTACGTTGAAGGATCGAATCAAGTCACATATCGGCTGCATATAAATGTTGAACATCAGGGATGATAAGGACGATCCTTGGGGAACTCCCTGTGTTTGCAGAAATGGTTTGGAAGATGCTTGGCCAACCTTGACTTGTTGCCACCTATTAGATAAGTAGGATTCACACCATTTTAGCGCTGTGCTTTGGATCCCCTTTTCTTTTAGGCGTTGTATAAGTATGTCATGGCTCACCGAGTCGAAGGCGGCAGATATGTCCAGGAAGATGAGGACAAAGCCTTGTTGTATGTTGTTGATTCCTGTGATCAGATCGTTGAACAGGGTTGTGAGGACAGTGTCTACTCCGTGTGCTTCCCTGAATCCGTGTTGGACAGGATCCAACGGTGCTTGGGTGTCGATATGTTGCTGGATTTGTTGTTGAGCGGCTTTTTCGATGATCTTAGCAAGCTGTGGGATGCTCGATATTGGTCTAAAGGATTCTACTTTCGAAGGGTCTAGTTTGTTGTTTTTTAGTAGGGGCTTGATAGAGGTGCTTTTGAGACTCTGCGGGAATGATCCAGTGATAAAGGACTGGTTCAGTATGTTAGCCAGGATGTTGCTTATGTCATGGCGAAGCTCTTTGATCCAGCTGGCTGGACAGGGGTCATTAGGTGCAGTGCTGGGTTAACAGAGGCAACAATGTTTTCAACCTCTTTAGTGGATACTGCGGTGAAGTTGCATAGAGGAGTTGTTTGAGATGTTTTAGATGGTGTGGAGGGGTTATTGGTGCCTATGTTTGTGTTGGTCTTGATCATCTTCGATTGTAAATAATCTGCATAGTCCTGAGGTTGAGGCATTGGAGGGTGGGCTGAGACAGGCTCTCCTGTTATGGACTTTACTATATTGAACAAGGCATGTGGTTTGTTGATGGAGCGTTTTAGTATATCAGTGTGATAGAGTTTCCTTTTTTGCGTTATCTTTGCACGGTGAGTTAGCAAGTATGAGTTATAGGCGGTGTGTGCTTCAGCGGATTGGGTTCGGCGCCATTGTCTCTCAAGTTGGCGTAGGTGGTGTAGAGATGTTCGTAGGTCCATGGAGAACCAGGGTGCATGTTCTCGTCGTATTGTTGTCTTCGTGGTGTGAGATGGACAGGATGCATCTCTGAGGTTTTCATCCCATTTAGATATGAGGTCATCCAGGCTGAGGGATGTGTTGGTCATAAGAGGTTGGAGGTTCTCTAGGACTTTGCTCTTGTTGAGAGGGCGGAAGCGGGTTGCTAGATTCTTGGGAGTATTTGTAGTTATATGACTGTTGCTGGGAGTGCTTATGGGTATGTGGAAGTTAAGGAGATGGTGGTCAGACCACGGGACTGGTGTTACGGATAGTGCAAGGTCCTGGGATGACGAGGCGTCAGAAAGAGGTGCGAATATGAGATCCAGCTTGCCCCCCTTAGTGTGGGTGGCAGAGTCGACACATTGATTGTATCCTAGATCCTGTAGGGCCTCAAGGAATGCTGTGGAGTGGCTACTTTGAAGGGATGGGAGGTTAAAGTCGCCGATTAACCAATTTGGAGAGTGCGGGGTGGAAGTGGTACATGCTAGTTCAATTATTGTAGATAGGTCATCTGGTGATGGAGTGGGTGCCCGGTAAATGAGGTTGATGGCACAAAGTTTATTTGATATGGTGAGAATGTCAAGGTGAGTTGAGCTGGAGGTGGTACGCAACTTGAATTGAAGGTCTGTTTTGGCAAGGATGAGTGTTCCGCCACCTTTCTGGGTGGACCTGTGGCATGTATATAGGGAAAATCCTGGGGGTAGCATCTGATTCAAGAGGACATTGTCGCAATTGGACAGCCATGTCTCAGTGATCATCAGGATGTCGAGATTGTGTAGAGGTATTAGGTCCATGGCTGCAGGCCATTTTGAGCGTACTGATCTGGCGTTTATCAATGCACATTTCAGTATGCGTTGCTGACGTTGTTTCTTGGCTTGTGTCTTTTTGAAGAGTTGGAGGGGGATGTTAAGTAGGTGGGAGTGGGGTGAGTGGTTGGTCTTTGGTGTGGCGTGGTGTGGGAGTTCTGGCCGTCTCCTTCCATGGTGTAGGATTGGAATGGGGTTAGTGTCTTGGTTGAAAGCAATTGAGAAGTTGGGGAGCCCAAGGATAAGGAGTGAGATGAGTATTATCAAAGGTTTGTACATTCTAGATTGGTAGCAGTAGTACTAGGCAGCAGGGCAATGGTAGTGAGGTAACACAGTTGGATGAGGGTAAAGTTATTGACAGCAGTAGAGGGTGTCGCAGTGAATGGGTATAAATACTGGCAACAGTAGAAGATATCACAGTGGGTGGGTATAAATACTGGCTACAGTAGAAGATATCACAGTGAGACAGTGGGTGGGTATATATACTGGCAACAGTAGAAGATATCACAATGGGTGGGTATAAATACTGGCAACTGGTGGGTATAAATACTGGCAACTGGTGTCCTTCCTCTTTGCAATAAGCGCATTGGTTCGCGCCTAGTTGGGGCCGGCCTTCTCCTCGGCCCCTCCCTCTTCCTCTGCTCCTTCGGCTAGGGAAACCTCCCCTTTTCTGTTCAACTATGGCCGCAGCCAAAAAATCAGCTTTCTTCTTCATCTTTCGATCACATTCTTTCTGCCTTTCATTATCACGATTCACATACACTTTATGAGCGACTTCCAGTAACTGAGTTGCATTCATGCCCGGAAACCCTTCTAGTTTTTGTAATTTACGTCTAATGTCTGGTTGAGACTGATTTACAAAAGCAGAATTCACCATGCATAAACTTCCTGGTGCGTCTGGATCATAGGGAGTATACATTCTATATGCTTCAGTTAATCTTTCATAAAACACTGCTGGACTTTTATCTACACCTTGGATAACTTCGGTAACTTTAGAAAGGTTCATGGCTTTCTGGCCCCCCCTTTTCAGACCTTGTATAAGGCCTTGACGAAACCGGGCTAGGGATCTGGATCCTCTATCTGTATTCGGATCCCACCGGGGGTCTTCATTTGGGAATTCTCTTTGAGCTGCTTCTCGATTATCTATCCTTGCATCATCCCTTTCCCCTGGAGCTACGGGGTTATCTGCCAGCCAGTCAACGGCTGCCTTCCTAATTTGTGTCCGCTCTTCTGTAGTAAATAAGGTGGACAGGAGCTGATGGCAATCTGCCCATGTGGGTTGGTGGGTTTCCATAATGGTATGCACTAATTCTGTGAGTTCCTGGGGCTTATCGGTATAGGAGGCATAATGTGTCCTCCAGTTTAACAAATCAGTGGTGGAGAAGGGCACATACACATAACTTAGGGGTCCCGCCACCACCTGATTATCTTCATTTCTTACGGGCACTCCCGGGACTTGCCGTAAAGGCATCATCTTGGCAGTAGAGGTCTTAGTCTTTTGGGACCTGAGGGAGATTTTCGAAACTTTCCTATCAGGGGTTTGCTTCTTGTTAGTACGCTTCGTTTGGGACGCTTTACTTTTAACTGAGCTCATACTGACAGTCGTCTTTACACTGCCAGTATCACTCAAGGAAGCCTCATCTTCCTCTTGCTCTTCTGCCTCTGACTCAACTTTCTCCTCAGTCTCTGTGGAATCATCCTCCTCATCTGAAAGGGGCTTATCTTCCTGCTCTTCGGGTGGTGGTTCTGGGGTTGGCTCTCGCTCCCGCTGTCTCTGGGGCTCTGGGGCAGGACGCGGGGGCACCCTTACTGGACGCTGGGCTTGGGGCTGCCTGGTTATTACTTCTGGGGATTCAGGATCTGCCAGAACGGGTTTCCGTCTGGGCTGTCGAGTTATCACTTCTGAGGATCTCTCACCTGTCCCTATCTTTTTAGTCTGGACTACTTTCTGCATTTGATCTGTTCGTGCTAGCATTATTCTGCACTGCTCCTCATAGCAGCGCTTCGCCCAAGGGGGCGGGTTCTCACAAATACTCAACCAGGAATCTATATAGGGGTACTGATCGGGGTGCGCTACTCGCACCTTCTGGTGAACTGACTGAATAATTCCTATAGTAAAGGTTCCCTCTCGGGGCCATATAGGGTCTAAATCGGGCCACTCCCTAGTACACAAAATCTGTAATCGTGGTGCAGTCATTTTAATTCCATAATCTCCTGAATATCCTTCCTTAAAATGTGTGATCATACATTCTAATGGAGTGCTCCTAGTAGACCCCGCCCCTCCCATTTCGATGTGTGCGCGCAACAACAGACAGAAGGGAAAAGGAGGGCGGACCGTGGGTAAGGGGTCCTCATGGCCCTAGAAACATATAAGGGAAACAAATAACAAGACAAGACGACGGTCGCTTCCTCCTTTTTACGACCTGGACGCGGTCGCCCGGCCAGGAAATGCGTTACTCAGGAGTCCGCCTTCGCTTGGTCCGTGCTGCCAGACCTCTCATACACACTTCATTCACACAATCATGCTAGCAACGTATCCCAAAACCACAGTTCAATCCTGTCTATTCTGACTAGTATTATTCAAATTCCAAAATACAAGAAGACGGGAGTTTCGCCCCGCGAATACTCATGCAGGGGTAGTCGGTCCGTCTTTGAGAGGTGATCAAGCTCTCTTACCAAGTTCCAAGTTCCAAGTTCAAAATTCAAGATTCAAGATTCAAGTGGCAGTACTGCTCTTTCTTATCTGTCTAGACATACCAAATCAAAACTCTACTCACTGGATCCGGTCCTCAAAGTTCCCAAGCAAGCGCATGAGTTGGACCTCGGACTCCCCTCACTCGGGTTCGAGGTGTTGGTTCCAGCCGGGCCCGGCACCCGCCGAGGTCCGACCAGCTCCCTCCGATGCAAGGGACCGGTGGCGCCAGGGAGCGAGCCCCGTCGGAAGGGCGCGATCCCGGCAGGACCAAACCTGTAGAGGCGGAATATCGTGGTATATTGCCCTATATACCCTCTAATACCACAACTTCCCGGCCAATGCACCAAGAATATGTAGCAGCAGAGCGCAGACAAACCAATTATACCAGGAGTCAGTTCAGAAGGTCCAAATCATTTATTTGTGCACAAGTCTCAAGCAGAATCAAATTCAAAATGGCTGAGCCATGGTTTCTAGCAAAACAACTTTTATAGACTTATATTCCATTCTAGGTATAGGAAAACATTTCATTGGTCCCGGTAACCTCCCGTACCCCTTCTATTGGTCCCGGTACTGATATGGCTATCCAATAATGTCTTTTGACTGGGCTTGGCACCTGCTCACCCCCCTTCTAGTCCCAAATACAATGGTCAGTTCACCAACTTAGATACTTTTCTCCTCCAAGGCCATTTAACTAGTTAGCACATGTGAGAAAGCAGGGCACTGTAACTTGTCTTTCAGCACTTTTAATTAAATGCCCAGCAGCTGTACTCTTTATCAGTGGCAATTTAAACTTATTTTTCTATATTTTCTAGGTCATGATTTGGCCTTGCAAATGAGGTTTGGTTAGGTTTTAATTCTACGATAGCAGCATAATGGGGGATGTGCAATTCCTATGGGCCTCTCCACAGGCTTCATTTACAGCTCAAGCTAGTTAGGCCTGTCTGCTTATTTCAGACACCATGGATCATAGGCCTTCGCCTACCACAGAACAGATAGGATCTGAAATTACTAGACAAGAACTATTGGTTTTAAGTTCTGTTTTGCAGAGTCTTCATACGTGGGTACAAGACCAGCTGCACATCCATCAAACAGAACCCCTGCATCCTCTCAAGCCTGGAGTTTCGGTGTGGATCAGAGTGGAGAAAGACACCGTTGACACTGCATTGGAAGGGACCTTATGTTGTTATTTTGTTAACCCTAACAGCAGTTAAAGTTGCAGAACTCGAACCCTGGATTCATCACAGTTGAATAAAGTCAGCAGCCATTGATAGCAATGTAGAAAGGAAGGCAGCTACAAAGATATTAGCTATGTGGCAATATTACCCTATACCCCAAGGTGATGCTATTACACAAGTATAATATGTGATTTAATTCTCACCCTTTCTCACTTGTGGGTGAGAATAATCAAAGGGGGGAATGTGGCAGGCTATGGCCTAGAGTAGTCTGCTAATATGAAAGGCCTGTAAGTTAGGCCTGGATCCTAACTCCCATTATAGCTAGAAAAGAACAAAAATCTGTGGAAAATGAGAAAACGGTTTTAAAATGCTTAATAAGAAGTTTTTATGAATTCATAAGTCTTCTATTATTCTCTTGTGTGTAAAAGAACAGAAATGTTTCAGTATATGCATTCCTGAAGCCAAGGTTAACCTTGCAGTAGAGAAGTAACGAAATCAAGAACTGCACCATTGTTAGAGCAATCCTAAGGGAGGGGGCCGGTTGCTAGGCTCCGGAGGGATTTCTAATTGGACAGGTGCAGGGAATGTAAGACCAATGAGAAGTTTGCATGTATCGAGTTAGAACCAATGACCAATAGAAAGCTTTCATGTATCAAACTGAAAAAGAGGTATAAATGGTTATGTCTCTGTACAAACTCTCACTCAGTCTATTTTGAAGCTATGACTGACTGAGCCATGTGCACAATAAACTGGCTTGGATCTTTGAACAGACTCCTGTTTTTATTTATTGCATGCTTATCAGCTGCTACAGTGGGACTTTCCTGCACTGCAGCAACAGAGAAGCTGATGACACGATCTGAGCAGGAAAAGTAAAGTATTTAGTAGCTTAGGTATTGCAGCTGCAAAGCTTTCAAAAACAGGTTGGGAAAAGCACTTCTGGCATTTCTTTAGAGGCGGCAAGGGGATCAGTGCATAGAGCTTCCTTATTTTCCAGAAAATAGGGTATGTTGGAAATATATGTTTCTAGCATTGGAGGCCTTCGGTTTTGGGGGCTTCTTTCTTCAGGCGATACAAGCGCTGTATGCTGGGCCATGGGCACATATCTTGGTCAAAGGCCTTCAAACTGTGAGGTTTCTTTTAGAACAGGGGACACGACAGGGGTGTCCTCTGTCTCCTCTACTGTTAACTTACACTAGAACCATTGCTAACACAAATTCGAATGAAGCCAGAAATTGAAAGTGTGTGACTAAAGTCATATGAGTTTAAATTGTCTGCATTTGGAGATGACCTTCTGACATGTTTGAGAAACCCAAGACACTCTCTACCAGCTCTGTTATGTGAATTTGACACCTTTGGTATATTTTCAGGTTATAAATTGAATCTAGATAAGTCTGAAGCATTGCTTACCTATGGCTTGCCCCATACCATCCGGGAAGGAGCATTTCCACTTCAGCTGGTGGATAACTCACTTAAATATCTAGGTGTGACCCTGACAGTAAACATGCAAGATCTTTATTAGTGCAATATGGGGCCCCTGCTAGTCCATACTACTCAACTTCTTGGAAAATGGCAAGAGTTGTCTCTTTCATTGGGAGGTCGAATGCACTCTTTAAAATGATTTTATTTCCATGGTGGTTGTACCTGTTTCAGATGCTTCTGGTCTGGCTTTTACGTAACGATCTAAATACCTTAGAATCTAGACTCTCCAGGTTCTTATGGGGGGGGGGCAGACGAGCACACATAGCTATACGGGTATTAAGAGGCTCTTGGCATTGAGGGGGGATGGGAGTTCTTGATTTACAGGCATACGTATAATTTAGCATGTTCCTTACGTCACTTAAAAGATTGGCTCTTTGATACTGAAGAGTACACCTCTTTAGTATGTGAGCACACTCTGATGGCCCCTTTGCAACTAAGATATGTGCTTCATGCACAAACTAAAAAACTCCCCATTTTCTTTTGACAGTGTCCCCTGATTCGGACCAGACACCAGGTATGTCATTGATGAGCTTCCGAAGGTGGCGACATCAAAGGGTTTTATATTTGAAGCAGGTCCTGGTGGAAAGTGGAGAGCTTTTAGCCCTACAACAGTTATGTACTCAATTCGGGATTGCTGAGGGTGATCTATTTCCTTATTTTCAACTACACAACTATATACGATGTCTAGACCAAGGCAATCTATCAAGTGACTTCTGTACTGACTTAGGGGCATGTTTACTAAAAACCGCAAATGTGCGTGCCGCAAACTAGCGCACGGAAACGCGGCACTGAAACGCTAATAAACGCGTTTAAATGCCCCGCACACGTGCGTGTCACCCCCGCAAAGGTGCGCGGCACACTAACGGGCCCCGTACAAGTGCGGGCCCGCAAATGTCCGATAGAGGCGTGGTACGGCTAAAGGAGGGCGGAGGAAGGCCCCGGAGGGGCGGAGGGGCGGGGTCAATGGGTGGAGAGTGGGAGGGGAGAGGCTCCACGCACAGTAGCGGGCCCGAATTTCCTGTTGAAAAATAGCGCGAGTGAAACACTTGCGGTAGAGGGCATCTAAAGGGAAGAGAAACCATTTCCGTCAGCAATGTACAGGAAAACTGGGGAAACCTGCAAAACGTGAGCAGTGTGATACATGTGCACAGAACAAAATAGCAAATAAGACGTGAAAATGAGCACAAGAAAATGATTAAAGATCATAATACAGCTGTGCAACAGTGATATCAATGGTCAACAATAAAAAGCACTTCCAGAAATGACCCCCAAAAAATTAATGTATCTATGAAGTGTCTATGCTCTGTAGACCCTTTCAGAAAGCATTCCCTCTTATTGGAGCTTTCCTGAGAATGATTTGTAATGGTGTCCATTGATATCATTGCTGGTCATTATGGTTATGGGTTCATGGCATTTTGCTAAGATCATATCTGAGATTAATCTTCCCTTTTTGCCCCATACAAGTTAAATGAGACCAGATTACAGTAATGCAGAGCAGGGTCTCTGACTAGTCCTGCATTGCTTCCTATCTCCAGGGACAGCACTGTTTCTGTGGCCACATTGTGGTGCAGTAGACACAGGCATTGCCTGTAAGATCAGAGGGTCACAGGTTCAAATCCCAGTTGTGTCATCATCCAACACAATCCCCTTATTTTACACCTGAAGAAAACATGGCAGTGAAGACTGCGTGGTATTCCTGGGAACAGGGACATGCCTCAATTTTATATATCCAATAACAATGAACACAAACAACATAAAAGTGTGCTACCTAGAGCACAGTCTCCCAAAGGCAGCCCTGGAGGGCCTAACACCAGTCACGTTCCATGCTGCCCCAATAAAGATGCCAGTGCAATGTAAACAGCAATCTTTCCAAATAGCATGTTTCCATAGGGTGTCTGGTGGTGGAGGGGCCCTTGTGTGCTGCTCACAACAGGTGATGGTCCGTCCCCGTCAAGTGGGTCATTGCAACCCAAAAGACAGTCACTGTCTGACAAACAGCCATGGACACCCCACGGAACCCACTGTTGAGGTGCTAAGATGTTGTTGCAGCGGATGCAGCCAGTGCCCTATGGAGCAGAAAGTCACTGGTTCAAAGCCCAGCTGGGCCACCTGCCATACCAGTACCCACATTTTACACTTTGAATAACACATGATACTAATGACTGACCCCCTGAATGTGGAGGACATAAGTGTGAGTGACACACTCATATCTTTCCTGAAATTACAAGCCCCACATAAACATATGTATTTCCTACAGCTGAGTCCCCCAAATGCATTCCTGGAGGTCAAATAATCGCTCAGGTTGGATGCAGTCTCGAAGAAAGATGTGTGTTCTGCAATTGCAGGTCATGGCCCCATGGTATGCAGAGCTAGCAGAGGCATATTCATCAGGAACGTCCTGAAAACCTGAAAAGTGCTAGGCCCACCAGGAATGTATTTGGTAATCTCGGGCCTAAAGCAGAAGCCAACAGGGGTGGAAACTCCTTCCCCTGCAAGCTCACTCATCCAAAGTCAAATGCAGAGGCTTGACTTTGGGCCCTGTGTGTATATCCCAATACTAGCATCTGCATACATTAGCATTGCCACATTAATCACGTGTATACCTTACACAGATATGGCAAGGCTGTAATGATTCCTGGCACATAGAAATGGTAATGTTAACCACAATTGGCTCAATGAGTTGTATCAGACAAATCTCTCTGATGTCTGTGGAATGTGCGTAAGGTCATGTGTCAGACAGAGTTCAGCACCCTGAAGCACGACAGCAATGTTTTGGATGAACATAGGCATGCCTGCACTGTGCCCAGTAATTGCGCGTTTGCCAGGGCTGCCAAACACCTCCTCAGATGCTCATTGCTGCCATAGGTGTGGGGTGTGTGTGTGTGTGTGTTTGTCTATGCAGTGTATGGTGCTTGTCAAAACTATCTGCAGATCAAGCTGATAGTACGGTGCTATTATTGTTCTGCCAATGTGCATAATGAGGAGCAAGGCACTGTGGGTCTAAGTCATATAGGGTGCCATGAGCAGGATGCAACTGCACTGAGCACAGGGAAATGTCTGGGACATTGTACTGCGTGGCCACCACCTGCACAGACATGATGTCCACAGCATGTCTTGGTGTGAGGTCAATCTCTCCCTGACCCAGCAGTGACCACGGCATGGCTAGGTTCCGCCATTGCAGCATACATTGGTTTGCTCATGTGATGTATATGCCCTCTGTTGGTCTGGGGCCCAATCACGGAGTTACCTGTCTGGTGGGTGTGCTCCCATCCTAGTCATGGGTGCACACATGTCCTGCCGTAGCATGCACAGTGGACTGGCTAGCAGACTGTCTACAGTTAGTGTGTGTATGTCTGGGACACCTGGCAGGGTTATGCAGCTGGTGACCCACTGTGTGCGTTGGTGGGAAAGGTGAGATGGTGTTGCAGTGTTGGGATATTCAAGGCCTAGTGGGTGTCTGCGTTTGAAGTGCGTATGTGTACAGAACTGTAGAAGGTGCTCTGTTGCTCACTCCAACAGCAGCTGAACAGAGGTTGATGGGTTCCTCCCACCATTGCATGGATAGAGAATGTGGATTGTTTTTCAGGTGGATCATTGGGTGCAGAGGGTAGGTTCAGTGGCCTGTCACACTCTGCCTAGGTGTCCATAAAGCACCATCACTCGCACATACATCATGTGGCCATGTCACACACACATGATATGCACTATTCCATGGCCACCCAAGTCCACCGGGTCCAGATGTGGCTGGATTACACAGATGAACAGAGGTTTACCATAGGGGTGTGATGGAAAAACACATAAAACATTGACACACATGCAACATGAAATATAGTACCTTCAGCAGGTAGAGGTGATGTGCACACCACCTCACCCTCATTGTGAGCACAGGCCACCCACACTGAGATGGTCTGTAGCCACTCTGTAGCAGCAACGTAGAAGGTCTGTACACAGCACTAGGCCCAGGTGTTGTGGGGGTGCACACCCCACCAGAGGCGTAGCGTGGGGGGTGCAGGGGGGGCCGGCCGCACCGGGCGCAACATGGGGGGGCGCGCTCGCACTCGCAGCTCTCTGCAGTGCTGGCTGTGCGAATCCGATCCGAGCCGCTGGGTCGCCGCCCACTGTGGAGGGGGGGTGCCAGGCGTGCGGTGCGGTGGGTGCGAAGAGAGAGCGAGGGGTTAGGGGGCGCAAATTACTTGCCTTGCCCCGGGTGCTGACAACTCACGCTACGCCACTGCACCCCACCTTTTGATAATGTGTAGACTGCTGCTTTGCATGGGCAGTGCATTATGGGTGTGAGTGGAGTACCCCTACCCTGTTAAGCGCAACACACGTTATGCATACCTCATATGGTAGATAGGCATTCCTAATTTAGCACATATAGAGCTGTAGCCCAGTGGGGAATGCAATGCCTGGGAAGCCAAAGATTGTTGGTTCAAATCCCTAGTGTAGTTAACCAACAAACATTTTTAGTTTGACACATTGCTGTATATACTGTGGTAGTCAACATCAGTGCTGTTTACCTGGCCCGCACTGCCCAGACATAGATCAGGTCATATTTACATGCAGATAACTATTATACACGTTACATGGGAGATGCCTGGCCTAGTATGTCTGTAATGTCATGTAGTGCGTCCAACAGCCAAACCATCACAATGCGCTAACCATATGCAGCCCAATAAGGTGCCTTATGGGGCACCTGAGGCTTACAGCACTGTGAGGAGTTTAGAGCTGCCACCACCAATGTCCATTAAAACATCATTCTTTGTGTGCACCCCCAAATTAATGTGCTGTGGACAGGAACACACATCCACTGACTCCACAGGCTGTGTGTTGAGTTGTGGGACACAGCTCTATAGCTGTCCACAGATGTCTGGCTGGGTAAGGTGGAAAACATGCAGACTGTGTGCTCCGGTAATCTCGGGTGCATTGATACATTAGGAATAATGCTTGACTCCACATGACGTATGGGTGTTGCTCCTGCCAGTACATTTGTCATGTGGCGAGGAAACTAATGCAAGTAACACAGTTGCACTGTAAGGAGATATATGTAGCACGCTGTAGCAATGTACATTGAAAACACTGTAGAAATTGCCATTGCTGCAGAATAATGTGCGCTGATGGACACACCTAATCAACAGTCCCTCTGGATTATGGAACACATGCGCCCAGGTTTAACAGTCCATCTAACAACCATTAACCTATGTGCTACATCTCTGCCACCAGCACTGTATGACAGCACACGTAGTAAACAATAACGTGCAATACGGTATCATGACCACCTACATCACCTCCTGATGGTCTGCACGCAAAATATTGTGCATGTGCAATGCTCAAATATGGAGCCTCCCCCATCCCACCAGGGGCAACACCACATCCTTGTAGGGGAAACATCGATATACACTACTGAACATACTACAAAGGCACACACAACACCAAAATTCCCTGCGGTCTTTTTGACAACGCTGATGGTTTGTCATCACCCCTTCTCAGAAGTGTCATGCCAGTAACTGCTATGTGACACACATAGCACACCTCAGCCGACAATGCACTAGCAATCAGTGAAGATGTGTCCATAGGTTCAAGGCCACACTGTGTAAGCAAGAGTAAACCTGAATAATCAAATTGTGTTTTTGAATATGAGAGATACATCGGTGGTATGTGTGGCTGCAGAGGTCAGTACACATACTGTTGTGCACACAGTACACAGTGTGTCGGCAAGCTGCGTGCATTCACAATGTCCATATCCCTGGCACGCAGCCATGCGGAAGGCTGTTGTGCACCTATTGCGGGCGCGGAGCCATGCGCCGCGCAGGTGCGTCACAGGATGTGCGCAAATGCGGAAGTTGAGTTGTGTGCGTCACGGCCCTTCCACGTGCAGACATGAAAATGGCGCCCCGCACTCGGAAGCCTGCATTTAGCCGCAGAGAGTTGCGCCACCAGGCAATATTGGTTGGGCCAAAGCAACAAAAGCTGTTCCCAGGGGCCTCCAGGGGAAGGGACATCGGAAAGGTGCTTAGGGCGTGGGAACGCATCACCAGACGCTTCAACCGTGTGGCTGAAAACAAACGTGAGGTAAGTGTATAGCAGCATGTCTAAATAGCCATATACAAACACAGGGCTGATTGCAGCTATGGTTGACAACTGCCTCCAGATGAGTCCAACAGGCTTGATCCAGTCCTGTGCTGACCCCATTGCATGCAGGGACATGTAGTTCTGATTTGTCCATTGCACTCCATAAGAAAGGCAAGACCACAAATCCCTGCATGCAATGGGGTAAACACACGACTTGAACAAGTATGTCGTGCGTATCTGGAGCCAGTTGTCAACCCTAATTGCAGCTGTCCATGCTGCTGTGCGTAGGTGGCATACATCATTCAAGTTCACCAGCTAAAGCCACATGTGCATATCCTTATGTATCACAGCTGAGTAGTTTTCCATGTACGCAGGTGTTGGCGGACGTGGTCACATAGGGCATGATGCCATCCTGTAGTCCTGGGATCTGCGTCTGTTGATGTGCAACAACATACTGTAAACCAGCCATGATATAGGTCTTGCTAAGGAGGCTCTGCAAACATCATGTGATGATGCTGGGGTCTGCATCTGCAGGGTAACACATATGCCCAATCCTTAGGACCTGAGAAAACACCATCACATGGTCTGTCAGACACCATGGAGCTATGGGTTTATGTGCCAATTGGGTTAAGGGTTACTCCCCTATTCCCACGAGCCCTGAGTAGGCATCAGAGTGGGCCCTCAATCAGCCTGCAGAGATGGAGTTCCCCAGACCATGTGGTCTGACAGATCCCCCATAACCACAGCAGTGCACACATTCCATCAAACTCGAGCCACAATCACCCTGCAGATCAGGTAATGTCACCTTATGTGTTGTCACACATCCCCTCTATCCCTAGGACAACAGAGAGCCCTTCAAAGTGGGCCCTCTGTCACCCTGCAGATATGGGAATGTGTACAAATGTGTCTGAACACATCCCCCTATCCCCAGGACTAGACACAGCCCCTCAAAGTACACTCACACCCATCCTGCAGATTTGGGAATGTCTACTAATGTGGTTTAACACATCACCCCTATCCCCAGGACAACAGAGAGCCCTTTAAAGTGGGCCCTCTGTCAGCCTGCAGATCTGAGAATGTCTACTAATGTGGTTTAACACATCACCCCTATCCCCAGGACAACAGAGAGCCCTTTAAAGTGGGCCCTCTGTCAGCCTGCAGATCTGGGAATGTCTACTAATGTGGTTTAACACATCACCCCTATCCCCAGGACAACAGAGAGCCCTTTAAAGTGGGCCCTCTGTCAGCCTGCAGATCTGAGAATGTCTAGTAATGTGTTAGAACACATCCCCCTATCCCCAGGACAACAGAGAGGCCCTCAAAGTGGGCCCTCTGTCACCCTGCAGATCTGGGAAGGTGTAAAACTGTGTTTCAACACATCCCCCTATCCCCAGGACTAGACACAGCCCCTCAAAGTACACTCACACCCATCCTGCAGATCTGGGAATGTCTACTAATGTGGTTTAACACATCACCCCTATCCACAGGACAACAGAGAGCCCTTTAAAGTGGGCCCTCTGTCAGCCTGCAGATCTGAGAATGTCTACCAATGTGTTAGAACACATCCCCCTATCCCCAGGACAACAGAGAGGCGCTCAAAGTGGGCCCTCTGTCACCCTGCAGATATGGGAAGGTGTAAAACTGTGTTTCAACACATCCCACAATCCACAGGACTACAGAGAGTCCATCAAAGTGGGCCCTCTGTCAACCTGCAGATCTGGGAATGTCTACTAATGTGGTTTAACACATCACCCCTATCCCCAGGACAACGGAGAGCCCTTTAAAGTGGGCCCTCTGTCAGCCTGCAGATCTGAGAATATCTACCAATGTGTTAGAACACATCCCCCTTTCCCCAGGACAACAGAGAGGCCCTCAAAGTGGGCCCTCTGTCACCCTGCAGATATGGGAAGGTGTAAAACTGTGTTTCAACACATCCCACAATTCACAGGACTGTGTTTCAACACATCCCACAATCCACAGGACTACAGAGAGCCCATCAAAGTGGGCCCTCTGTCACCCTGCAGATCTGGGAATGTCTACTAATGTGGTTTAACACATCACCCCTATCCCCAGGACAACAGAGAGCCCTTTAAAGTGGGCCCTCTGTCAGCCTGCAGATCTGGGAATGTCAACTAATGTGGTTTAACACATCACCCCTATCCCCAGGACAACAGAGAGCCCTTTAAAGTGGGCCCTCTGTCACCCTGCAGATCTGGGAATGTCTACTAATGTGGTTTAACACATCACCCCTATCCCCAGGACAACAGAGAGCCCTTTAAAGTGGGCCCTCTGTCAGCCTGCAGATCTGGGAATGTCTACTAATGTGGTTTAACACATCACCCCTATCCCCAGGACAACAGAGAGCCCTTTAAAGTGGGCCCTCTGTCAGCCTGCAGATCTGGGAATGTCTACTAATGTGGTTTAACACATCACCCCTATCCCCAGGACAACAGAGAGCCCTTTCAAGTGGGCCCTCTGTCAGCCTGCAGATCTGAGAATGTCTAGTAATGTGTTAGAACACATCCCCCTATCCCCAGGACAACAGAGAGGCCCCCAAAGTGGGCCCTCTGTCACCCTGCAGATCTGGGAAGGTGTAAAACTGTGTTTCAACACATCCCCCTATCCCCAGGACTACAGAGAGCCCATCAAAGTGGGCCCTCTGTCACCCTGCAGATCTGGGAATGTCTACTAATGTGGTTTAACACATCACCCCTATCCCCAGGACAACAGAGAGCCCTTTAAAGTGGGCCCTCTGTCAGCCTGCAGATCTGGGAATGTCTACTAATGTGGTTTAACACATCACCCCTATCCCCAGGACAACAGAGAGCCCTTTAAAGTGGGCCCTCTGTCAGCCTGCAGATCTGAGAATATCTACCAATGTGTTAGAACACATTCCCCTATCCCCAGGACAACAGAGAGGCCCTCAAAGTGGGCCCTCTGTCACCCTGCAGATATGGGAAGGTGTAAAACTGTGTTTCAACACATCCCACAATCCACAGGACTACAGAGAGCCCATCAAAGTGGGCCCTCTGTCACCCTGCAGATCTGGGAATGTCTACTAATGTGGTTTAACACATCACCCCTATCCCCAGGACAACAGAGAGCCGTTTAAAGTGGGCCCTCTGTCAGCCTGCAGATCTGGGAATGTCTACTAATGTGGTTTAACACATCACCCCTATCCCCAGGACAACAGAGAGCCCTTTAAAGTGGGCCCTCTGTCAGCCTGCAGATCTGAGAATGTCTGTAATGTGTTAGAACACATCCCCCTATCCCCAGGACAACAGAGAGGCCCTCCAAGTGGGCCCTCTGTCACCCTGCAGATCTGGGAAGGTGTAAAACTGTGTTTCAACACATTCCCCTATCCCCAGGACTAGACACAGCCCCTCAAAGTACACTCACACCCATCCTGCAGATCTGGGAATGTCTACTAATGTGGTTTAACACATCACCCCTATCCCCAGGACAACAGAGAGCCCTTTAAAGTGGGCCCTCTGTCAGCCTGCAGATCTGAGAATGTCTACCAATGTGTTAGAACACATCCCCCTATCCCCAGGACAACAGAGAGGCCCTCAAAGTGGGCCCTCTGTCACCCTGCAGATATGGGAAGGTGTAAAACTGTGTTTCAACACATCCCACAATCCACAGGACTACAGAGAGCCCATCAAAGTGGGCCCTCTGTCACCCTGCAGATCTGGGAATGTCTACTAATGTGGTTTAACACATCACCCCTATCCCCAGGACAACAGAGAGCCCTTTAAAGTGGGCCCTCTGTCAGCCTGCAGATCTGGGAATGTCTACTAATGTGGTTTAACACATCACCCCTATCCCCAGGACAACAGAGAGCCCTTTAAAGTGGGCCCTCTGTCACCCTGCAGATCTGGGAATGTCTACTAATGTGGTTTAACACATCACCCCTGTCCCCAGGACAACAGAGAGCCCTTTAAAGTGGGCCCTCTGTCAGCCTGCAGATCTGAGAATGTCTAGTAATGTGTTAGAACACATCCCCCTATCCCCAGGACAACAGAGAGGCCCTCAAAGTGGGCCCTCTGTCACCCTGCAGATATGGGAAGGTGTAAAACTGTGTTTCAACACATCCCCCTATCCCCAGGACTAGACACAGCCCCTCAAAGTACACTCACACCCATCCTGCAGTTCTGGGAATGTCTACTAATGTGGTTTAACACATCACCCCTATCCCCAGGACAACAGAGAGCCCTTTAAAGTGGGCCCTCTGTCAGCCTGCAGATCTGGGAATGTCTACTAATGTGGTTTAACACATCACCTCTATCCCCAGGACAACAGAGAGCCCTTTAAAGTGGGCCCTCTGTCAGCATGCAGATCTGAGAATGTCTACCAATGTGGTTTAACACATCCCCCTATCCCCAGGACAACACAGAGCCCATCAGAGTGGACCCTCACCCACCCTGTCACTCACACTATCACACACTCCCCCTCTCTCCTCACCCCTCTGTCTCTGGCTATACCACCATTACACCAATATGGTGTGTGGAAGGGTTTGATGCCCTACAATGTTGTGTGCAGGTGCTATGAATGGCGGTCCCTCACAAATGAAAGTACGCCCCATTGCTTCCACCTCATCACAGATGTGATGGGCAAATCATATATTTCCCATACAGCAACTGCTGCTGGTGTGTAACATTGCTCTCTGTGCACAACACACAGCAGGGGGATAGGCAAATGACAGATGTTGTTCTCAATGTGCTTATGGTATGTCGTTTAAAAACCTGTGTTTCCCAGAATGTGTGGTCCATAACCTATGTTTGCATATCCACAGGTGGAGGACCTGAGGAAGAAGGCTCGGGAACTGAGGAAGTTTCATCCAGAATACCTGCAGCGGTTCAGCAGGGGGCCGGAAGAACAGACAGGTGGTGAGTGTCCCCACAAAGAACATACATTAGGAATTGTCACATTAACCAAACAGCCTGTGTGTGGCCTGCATCTGTACAGGTGTTCTGTGACACACATGGTCATGACGTCATGTATGTATGTTTTCCACAGATGGAGATGACAACGATGGCCAAGAGGCTGATCATGAGCACAGCCTTCAACGGCCCACCACCCAGCATGACCGACAGTTGGAGGTGGTGGAGGTGACGGAGGAGGATGATGAGGAGGAGGGGGAATGCCAGGTGGAGGAGCCAGAGACAGAGGATGCGGAGGTGTCCGAGGATAGGGAAGAGGAGGAGGTCGATGACGACGTGCTGGTGGTGGAGGAGCAGGACTCTGAGGTGGAGGAGGATGTGGCCCACCAGGACATAGGGGAGGGGGATGTTATGCAATGGGGGGAGGATGCGGGGGAGGGGGGGTCAGGTGTTGGGGGTCAGGTTGGACAGGTGCGTGTGGAGGTCATTGCATGGGCGGAAAGGGTGTTGGCAGGGAGGTTGGGTTGGGAACCAGGTAGCGCCGAGGGTTTGGGGGAACACAGCACAGCACAGGTCTCTGTGGGCCCCCGTCAAACATTGCATGAGGAAGCACGGGATGGCCGCCGTTGTGTCACCGCGCCATCCACGGCTACCAACGTATCACATGCACATGCCAGCACACAGACCACCGAGACCGTTTGTCTGTGTGCTGGCAGGTGCATGCATGATGTGCTGGTGGCAGTGGATGACGTGAGACGCGACGTCCGTCTCGTGTTTCATGCACTGCAGTGTCTGACGGGGGCTGTTCAGCAGGTGAACGCCGATGTTGCACAGCTGCAATGTCAGCGTTCATCTGCTGAAGGGCGTCACAGACGTAATTGATGTCACCTGTGACGCCCACATTATGCCTGTGCTGTGCTGTGTTTCCCATACAGGGTGGTGTTTTACTGTATAATGGCATGTTGCCATTATGTGCATATTGTAAAAAATAAATGTTAACCTGTTGTGTTTGACAAAAAGTGGTCATGTGTTTCCCTGCACGCTCACTATGGATGCAAGCATGGGATATGTGTCATGCAAAGGATACGTTGTGAAGGCAGACATGGATGTCATATGTGGGGTGCAATAACACGCATTCATGGGGTCATATCCATGTGTGTGTGAGTCTGACACCTCGTTAGGTCTAGGATATGTTTTTTCTGAAAGGATTCCCATGAACAACCATGTTACATGGGTTGTCGTGAGTTGAACAGTTTGGTAACTGGACATCTGCCTCATACGTATGCATGTCACACATGTCTGTCAGTGCCACATGCATGCCATGGGGTTGGTTGTGCAGGTATGCCATCTGATTCTTTGCTTGTGGCACTGTTCACACATATGCTATCAATGTTTGGTGTGTGAGGGTATGCAAATACTGGTGTTTGTGAGCAGGCACCATATGAACGATACCATTAACCACCAGTCAAAGCATTGCCGTGTGTGTAACGGGGCATGCGAATGCCAAAGGCCAATAAACACGCTCTGTGCAGGTGACACATGACATGTGTGTCCATTTTTGTACTTGTAGCTGCCAGTGCAAACACTGCTACTGAAGCGTGCCTGCTTGCACCTCACATTCTCTGACCTAACACATGCATGTACTAAGTACATGGGGGAGCACAGGGACAAAGATTGTATGCACACGTTGCATCTATCGTAACATATACTCTTATTCATACGCTTATAATTGTTGCCGTGGCCTCCCACGTCTCCCACGTCGAACTCCCCCCTCCCCTGGTGGTCCACGCTCCTGCTGTGCTTGTGGCGGTGGTGGAGATGGTGATGCTGCTGGTGTTGGTGGAGGTGGCGGTACCCATCATTGCATCAGGCCAAACATGCCCTCCATGGCCACAGCAATTCTATGTAATGGCATGTCCCTCACCTCCTGACGCAATCCCCTGATGTCATGTCCTAATCATTCCACAGCATTCTGTATACCCTCACATGCGTGACATATGCCTGTGGATACAACAAAGGGTGGCCATGAGACACAGCTCAAATAAGCAAACATCACACGCAACATTGTCACAGATATGGCACATCTCTGTATTTGGCTACTGACACATGTGATTGACAACATGGCACAATTTGCACTACACCTTTGTCTGAGATGTTAATGTTACAGTCACACACAGCACCTGGCTCACCTATGTTATGTGGTTTAGAGAACATCCGCATGCAGTGGATGTGCATACACACCCACGTGATGCCGCTGTTAAAATAGCCACAGGGACAGATATGCAGCACATGTGCAGGGTTGGTGGGGTGGAGCATGTGCGCAGGACAGCATCCACACCTGGAGAGTTGCATTGATGAAGCAGAGATTGTTTGGGACACCTGTGGCAGGTTCCACCACAGTTGGATTCATATGTGCAGCATGGACAGACTGGAATATATTAAGGATTGACTTTGTGAGATATGGTGGAAGCAGCAGCATTAGCAGCCTTACGTGGCCCTGTCGACTGCTGCGTCAGGTGTCGCAGGACACAGAGGTTCACTTACACCTACGGCCAACACAGCACGGATCTCATAGCTCTGCACGTAGACCACCATGTGTGTGATTTTCATATGGCATGGGTAACAGCAGATGGTGCAGCAGAGGGTGACAGACCACACGCTTGCAAAAACATGGTTATGATGGGCAAACAACAGCACATGATAGCCCCTACGGATGTGTGAGCAGTGACAGAGCAAGGGGGGGTGGGAATGTGTGACTCCGGTAGACAGCAGGGCTGCCACCTGTGTGTTGTATATTCGTGGCAGAAATAAAGTGGCAGAAAGCTAACGTGTGTGATCATAAGGCTGCCTCACAACCCTTGTAATTGTGACAGCTATTGTCAAATATACACAGGACTGCCACATGTTGATAGCCCTGTCTGTATGTCAGGGAGCCTACGTTTGTTATCTACATACATTGAGTTTCCAAGGACCTGTATGTCTCTCAAACCTCACCTACATAACCATTCACCCTGTGCATTCCACACATTGTGCAATATGGGTGTATATTAGCATTTGTAATGGTACTGTCATATCCTACGACGATTTGCACCTGAGATGTAGACTGTAGGGTATGTTGACTATGTGATGTACCATTTCAGACACTGGATAGGTTTGCATATGGTAGGTCACATTATCCATGCACTAGTGGATGTTGGCCTTTTCTTTCCCTGACACACACCTGTGCCTCAGTGTTGAGGATGACGGTTGGTAGTGCAATTGTTGAAATTTTGTTTCTAATCAAAACATGCTGCAGCGTAAACACCATTTTTCTTAAGTGTGCAACCTTAGGTATGAATGCACCGTAGTCTGTGCTTTTGTGCGTCACAGTCACATCAGCTAACATACGTTACACCCTTTTTGGGCCTAATATGTCTTCCGTCTACGTTGGGCAGAGATGTCACAGCTCTTTGGGGGATCATTTGACATCTACCTCACACACCCCAAACAGGGACTATTGGTTGTTGTGTTGTCTTTGTGGCAGACCTTGCTCACAACTGTTGTCTCAGAGTTGTTCGCATGTGTGTGTGCACGCACCTTGACCTGCTTTCATATCAACTTGAAGACAGAGTGCACATATCATATGTGTGTGAACCACCAACACATACCTGTTTAACGATACATGTCATTCTGTATTTAAGCATCCCACATGGGTTAAGATATGTTTTTGGACCTTAATTGTGATGCACATAATGACACCTGACCTGTAGTCCCCTGTTTGGTTCTATACGTTGGCCTCACATTGTGTGGTGTGTATCAAATATGATATACTCCCATACAATGCACAGCTGCTATCTTATGCATATCAGCATACCCCACATTTAGTGTAATAATAGTTAACACCCACCTTCTGCATCCTGATGTGCAGATGTTGCATGGGCTCTCAGCTCGCCCATGAGCACATCCTCACCAACCTCAAACTGCCTTGGTTGTTGTACTGTGGCAGTTGTTTGCGAACCCATTGTCCTATGTGTCCTGATGGGTGCGTCCACGGGCCCCTCGTCAGAGGATATGATGGCTCCAGACAGGGAAAGCTCTGGCTCATCCATTATTTGTGATGCGGCCGCTTCAGCACCCTCCTCCACCTCCTCCTCCTCCTCCTCTCCGTGCTCTGCATGGGTGATCATCGTACTGTAGTCACCTGCATTGTGGCCAATCACATAGCAAACATATGTTTATGCACATACACGTTCAACATGTGTGTTGTGATTACAGCACATACATGATGGTGGTTACACCCTGCATTTATGCTCCTGCCAGGATACCCTACATGTTCCCATAAGTGTATGTGCCCACCATGTACCTGTACCAGGGGAATCTGTGTGCCTATTTCCCGTACACACCTTTTTTGTTACAAAAAATGTTAATTGCTAATCCTGCCCATGTATCCGCCATTCCTGGTAAAAACACATGTGATCCATATATGTCCATATATGACTGAATGTTCAATAGCCTTACACATGCTTTGGCAATCGACCGATGGGGTGTGCATGGCATTGAGCATGCCATATGTCCTTGAGTGATACTAACCTCACAGTGCCGCATGTGTTTGCCAAGGTCAGAATAAGCAACAAGCTGCATATGTTCATCACCTGGGTGGCATAAACATGCACATGCACCACTGTGAGGATATTATATCCCATAAACATGACATTCTCACAAGAAAGTTCAATAAAACGGCATGGCAAACACTGCTGTGGGTGTAGTCTGTGGACAGCTGCAGGTGGACATGTTGGAAAATGGTGTCTACACTGTTGCCTCGCAAAGCACATGCAGATTTGTCACACTAACATGTCAAACATAAGGGTGAGTTAGGGCAATAACATTACGTGTTGAACTCAGAGGGACAACAAATATGTATTGCAAGTTAGCTATGTCACTATTGTGACCTTGGACATGTTCGGATGACCTACACATGTGCATTATGTGTACCCCAGGTGTTTTGATATTGGCAGCAACATGCATGTCACAGTACAGCGTGAAATGTCGATGAGATACGTGTGTTCTGTGGACGGCTCACATCCACCATGCTGCATCAGGAGACTGGTGATATGGCAGACGTAGCTGCACTCACAATTATGACAACCTTGCTGTGTGGCAATGTGTTATCCGCCAACGTTAATAATCATTTTGATCTTGACACATGTAATGGCCGTTCTCTCAGCTGTAACTGTTCTGTGATGGGTGAGGACAGGGTATTAAGAGATTAGATGAGTGCTCACATGTCCATTACATCGTCGACTGACATCCCTGCAGTTTGACATTTGCTGCATAGAATATGGCTGCCCTCCCTTTCAGAGAGATGGTTAACTGAGGTTTAAAGGTGTGTTGTGACATGTATGTTTAGGGGTGTGGTGAGGGTTTTCGGTCCAACTATTGGCCATGAGTCCACCTGCAAGACACAGCATGTGATATGTGTAATATAGACCGTGCTCATTAAACATAGATGTGGAGCCATCCCATGCTTACAAACAACATCATGTGCCTATACAGGTGTCAGAGGTGTGTGTGATGTACCTTTCATAACCCTGGTCTGGTCATCTGAAACCCACATAACAAACCACATGTTTACATCACGTCACTAACAACACATGCAGAACCACAAGACAGCAGTAATGTGTGTTTTCCATCACATTTTGGACCTAACACATGCTGTTTAAACATGTGAAAAGAAAGTAGAACACCTGCTGACAGAGGTGTATGACATCACAAATATGCTTGTTGGTGAAATGTCATATGGGAAGATAAACAAAACACATGGCCGATGGGGTGTGTACATACAGGGCAGTGAACACACCAGTCCTATCTCTGAACTCTCTAGACCAGCGATGGCGAACCTATGGCACGCGTGCCAGCTGTGGCACGCGAAGGCCTTGCAGCTGGCACGCGGGTAGGTCCGCAAAAAAGAAAAAGCTGGCTCTGGCTGCTGCCGCGGATGCGGCAGCGGCAGAGTGCAGTGTCCCGCGGGGCCCCCTCCACCCGCTAAGCCCCTCTGCAAGGGCTTTCAGATTCGCGAGGGAGAGCGTCTCCCTCGCGTCTCTGTTAAGCCCGCAGGGGCTAATGGGAAATTTCCCATCAGCCCCTTTAGACGCGAGGGACTGATGGGAAATTTCCCATTAGCCCCTGCGGGCTTAACAGAGACGCGAGGGAGAAGCTCTCCCTTGCGAATCTGAAAGCCCTTGCAGAGGGGCTTAGCGGGCGGAGGGGGCCCCGCGGGACATTGCATTCTGCCGCGGCAGCGGCAGCAGCCAAAGCCAGCTTTTTTTTTTTTTAATATGCCATGGGGGGGGGGAGGTTAGGACTGCTAATGGGCTAGGGGGGGGTGTAGGACTGCTAATGGGCTAGGGGGGGTAGGACTGCTAATGGGCTAGGGGGGGGGTAGCGGGTAGGACTGCTAATGGGCTGGGGGGGGTAGGACTGCTAATGGGCCAAGGGGGGTAGGACTGCTAATGGGCTGTGGGCTGATGGGGGCTGTTTTGAAATGGGGTGATGGGGGGTTAGGACTGGTAATGGGCTATGGGGGGGGTTAAGAATGCAAATGGGCTTTGGGCTGATGGGGGCTGTATGGAAATGGGGTGATGGGGGTTAGGAATGATAATGGGCTATTGGGGGGGTCTAGGACATGAAATGGGCTGATGGGGAGGGGTTAGGACTGGATGGGCTGTGGGCTGTTGGGGGGGTTAGGACTAGTAATGGGCTATGGGGGGGTTAAGACTGGTAATGGGCTGTGGGCTGATGGGGGGCTGTCTGGAAATGAGGTGATGGGGGGTTAGAACTGCTAATGGGCTATGGGGGGGGTTAGGACTGATAATGGGCTAAGGGGGGGGCTAGGACAGGAAATGGACTGATGGGGAGGGGTTAGGACTTGAGGTGGGCTGATGTGGTTAGGACTGGTAATGGGCTGTGGGCTGATGGGGGGGGTTAGGACTGGCAATGGGCTGTGGGGGGCTGACTGGAAATGGGCTGATGGGGTTAAGACTGGAAGTGGGCTGATGGGGGGTTAGGACTGGTAATGGGCTATGGGGGGGTTAAGACTGGTAATGGGCTTTGGGCTGATGGGGGATGTCTGGAAATGGGGTGATGGGGGGTTAGGACTGGTAATGGGTTATAGGGGGGGCTTAAACTGAAAATGGGGTGATGGGGGTTTAGGACTGGAAGTGGGTTGATGGGGGGCTAGGACTGGTATTGGGTTGGGGGGTTGCTATGACTGGAAATGGGCTGAGTGGAAGGGGAGGCTTGAACTGCAAATAGCTGATGGGGAGGGAGCTTGGAATGGAAATGGGCTGTGAGGGAAGGGAGCTAGGACTGAAAATGGGCTGATGGAGCAGCTAGGATAGGACTGGAAATGGGCTGTTGTGGGGAGCTAAGATTGGAAATGGGCTGTGGTGGGGGCTTGAATTGAAATGGACTCATGGAGGGGCTAGAACTGGAAGTAGGCTCATGGGGGGGCTTGGACTGGAATTGTACTGAGTGGAGGGGAGCTATGATTTGACATGGGCTGATGATGGGGCTAGGAAATGACTTGAAATGGGCTGATGGGGGGCTAGGATTGGAAATGAGCTGATGAAGGGACTCAGACTGAAAATGGATGGGGGAGCTAGGACTGGAAATGGGTTGATGGGGGGCTAGGACTGGAAATGGGCTGATGCAGGGACTAGAAAGGAATGGATGCTGGGTGAGACTGGAACTAGAAGGGAGCTGATGTTGGGGGAGGATTAGAATGGGATGGGGCTGGGAGAGTAAAATGGAGAGGGGAAAAATATTTTGTGTGGGAGGAATGAAAAATCTACAATTGGCCAGGTATTGGGAGAGTAAGTGGGGATTGAGGATGGAGCGGTAAAATTTGTGTGGATGAAATAGGAATGAGGAAAGAGCAAAAGGAGAAAGATTAGTATGTTAAAGCAGATGTAGAGAGAGAGAATGGAAAAAAAGACTAGAAGAGAGAAGAAAGAACAAATGGACAGCAGACGATGGAGAGTTAGCAGAAAACATGAAGAAACCAGAAGAAAGTGGCTGGAGCAATTGCAACTGAAAAAAAATGCACAAAAGGTAGAAAGATATCTCTTTATTTTGAATTTATTAACTGGAATATGAAACCTCTGGGAAATGTGCATCATTAACGTCTGTGCTTTGTTTGGTACAAGAGGAAATTAATTTATAGTTTTATTTCTACAGTGTTGTACATTCCAAGTTTGGCTTTTGGGGTTCCCAGTTTAATTATTGCCTTCCTGTTTCTAAATTGTGATTCCTTGTTTGGTGATGGTCTATGTTCTGCATGTGTAACTGAGCTGAGGTTTAATTGACGTGCTGGCACTTTGAGGAAATTCTTTGGTTTTGTGCGGCAGTTTGGGCACTCGGGCTCAAAAAGGTTAGCCATCACTGCTCTAGACCTTCCTTTGAGTAAGATATGGGTGTACATTTACTGGTGTTTAATGTCTACACAGTCACAATTACAGGAATGTTTGGAGAGGTTAGAAATGGGACTGGTGTGTTCTCTGTCATGTATGTACAGGCTCCATCGGCCATCTTTTTTCTCTATCACCCCATATGGCATTTCCCCAGCAAGCATATTTGTGATGTCCTATACCTCTGTCAGCAGGTGTTATAGTTTTGTCTCGCACGTTTATTCAGCATTTGTTTGGTCCAATATGTGTTGTAAAGCACACAATACTGCTGTGTTTGAGGTCTGCATGTGTTGTTCTTGAGTTGATGTGAAGGTTGGGTTTGGTTGATTAGTTGCAGATGACCAGAACAGGGTGGTGAAAGGTACATCACACACACCTCTGACACCTGTATAGCCACATGATGTTGTCTGTGGGCAACGGATGGCTATACATTTTCTGAGGTTTCATGTCTAAACAAGGTATATTGGAGAACGTTCTGGAGAGATTAGATAAATACGTCACATACTTACCTGCATGTGGATCGGCTGTGTCCAGGGCCGCAGGGAGACCATATGTGTAGATTGTGCCCAGTCTATTTGCCAGTTGGTGTTCAAGCGGTGTGAGCATTGGGGGTAGGGGGCCCCCGCCACCTGTGCCCCTCGCATGCTCCTGTTCCATAGTCATGTGATGGCGCACACCTCTTTTGATGTCTGAGAAGCGCTTCTTGAGAGTTTCTATATCTCTGGGTCTGCCCCCTGCCTCAGCAACTGCAGTGCGTACCTGTTCCCACACCGTGTTACGTGCAGACGGAGTTGTGCGGCTGCTCAGTCTCCCAAAAAGAACCTCATAGTTGTCAAGAACCATCGCAAGGAGGCTGTGGTTCTCTTCATCTGAGAAGCGGATGGCCCTCCTCCTCTGTGTCTCTGCCACAGGGACCCTCTTCCTTTTGGCAGTTTGCCTGAGCACACCAGCAGCACCCTGTGCTGATGGTCCTGGTGCTGCCTCAGCCTCCAGGGGTCTGGCAGGCCCTGCCTCCACAGGGGCAGGTGCACCCACCTCCCCCTCCCCCTCACTCTCCCTCTCTGTCGCCCTCTCTCTCTCTCTCATGCCATCACTGTCCCTCTCCCTCTCCCTCCCCATCATACTGTCCTCCCCTCTCTTTTCCCCACACCCGACCTCACCCTTTCTCGCTCACCTACAGACAACACAACAGACACACAGGACAAATTGCAACACACTACTAACAACAATATCAAATATATGGCACACTGAACAGCACAGTAATGACACAATAGAGCACAAGACAATACAGCGCAGAGCAAAACACTACAAAGCCACCTGCAAAGACCCTACACAAAATACACACCTGCTGCAACACGCCTTTCTCAACCACCACTCTCACCTAACTGACTCCTCAACAAACCCTCAACGTGGACCAGGTGTGCGGAGTGTCTTATAGGTTAAGTCGCTGACGTTGCGCATGCACAGTTCGTGTGATGTCGCCGATTGTGCGCGGTGCGTTAATTGCATGGCGCATGGACATCCGTGCGTTCGTCAAGGTGCCGTTGTGTGGATGCGTGGAGCATGTGCACGTCTTTGCATCTGTGCGTTTGAAACTCTACATGTAGACGCACATGCCGCACATACACCCATGCGCTACAATATACACATGCGCGACGCACGCACGCAAAGAGTTTGCACATGCGCTGACGGTTGTACATGCGCGTCCCGCACGCACACACGCCCATGCATAACGCTTTGCACATGCGCCCCACACTCACAAAGACGCTCATGCGCAAACTGTGGAAGCTGCGCCTCTCGCTCAGGTTCTGCCCTTGCACTGCGCATGCGCAATTCACGGTATTCCAAACACCACTATATACCTGCCTGGAGATTTACAACACATTGATGTTTTTTGAGTAGGCAAGGAGTGGTTGGTTTGAGAGCTGGTGAGTGAGCAAGGAAGGTGGTGTGGATCAGTTTGCGGTTGTTGTTTGTAGTGTGTCGCATTGTATTGTGTGTGCATTTTGTGGTGTTAATCGTATGTTGTACACTGTCCAGGGAGGGGTGTGTGGGTGTGTGTGTCTGTGTGTGGTTGTGTGTGGTTGTGTGTGTGTTTGTGTTGAGGCACTGTAGAGGTATATATGGCTGGGATTTATGTAGCTGCATGTGCCCTAAGACGTGGGTGGATGCTGCAGTTGCAGGACAGGGGAGATGGTGTCCAACGGGCTGAGGGACAGGGCATGGATGTAGTCCCGCAGCAACTCAGACCTGCAGCTGTAGGGGCAGTCCGGCAACGAGGTGTACGTGGAGGACGCCGAAGGCGTACTGAGGTGCAGGCTCGGCAGCCTCGCCTCTACAGGCCCAGGACCCAGCTCGAGGGCATGCGTGAGGACCAGGTCATCTCCCTGTACCGACTGAGCACCAGGGCTATTAGGGAGCTCTATGAGGATCTGAGACCTGACCTCGAGCCCCTGACTGCTCGGTCCCATGCCATACCGGGTTTAGTCAAGCTCCTTGCTGCCTTAAATTTCTTTGCCTCTGGCTGTTTCCAGTTATCTGTGGCAGCAGTGGGTGGCATGAGCCGCCCCACCTTTTCACGATGTCTCCACCAAGTACTGCGTACCATGGTCAGCCGGGTGGGGAATTACATATGCCTTCCTCACAATAGGCAACAATGGGGGACCCTGCACCAGGCCTTTGAGGCGATAGCCGGGATACCACACGTGATGGGAGCTATTGATTGCACACATGTTGCCCTGGTCCCGCCTAGAGACAGGGAGGTGGTGTTCCGCAACCGCAAACACTACCATTCCCTGAATGTTCAGGTTGTATGTGATGCTAATCTGCATATTCTGAATGTGGTCCCTAGGTTTGCAGGGTCCACCCACGACTCCTATATCCTGCATCGCTCAGCACTATTCAGAAAATTTGAGGAGGGCCAGTATGGGAACTGTGTTTTGCTGGGTGAGTATTTAATGAATACTTATTTAAGACAACAGGTATTTATGTGTTTACGTAACATCTCTTAGATAGTGCACTATTTACTCTGTGGCCCCTATAACCTTTCCCTACCTGAAAACAAAGATGGTGACCTTTTTCAGTTTCCATTGGTGACAGAGTCTTAACGCTGTATGCCACACCAGAAGCGTTCAAATGTGACATCCATTTTGTAACATTATCAGAGAACAGCCTGCTGATGGTGCTCAAATAACTTTGCATGTGTGAAAATGTGTGTCTAGGTTTTGGAAGAGTTATAGGGTGTGTGTGTGTGTGCATGTGTGCGTGATGTGCACACATGGGGATGTTGGGGGGTTGCGCCCGGCAGACTCACCTGTGATGGGTGTTTGATTTCTGTTTGGTTGGTTACGTCATGTTACAGTGTTTTATTTGATCGCCCATACAGTGATACCTTGTTAGGTGTGTGTAAGGTTGACACACTCATTCGGTACTGATGTTTACGGAGTGGATGTAATGGATTTCATGAGGGACTGTGTACATATGTATGTTGCATGTGTGTGAAATTAACAAATCCCAACACATGTTACTATATGTCTGATCATGCATTTCAGCTACCTTAGGACATTGCATAAACTACGTCATGGCTTTGCATTACCTTTGATCACTGTAGATGTGGAGGACATAGGCGTCATTGTAGTTTGCCACACACATGTGCTGGAGCATTGTACTGGGGTCACAGCAAGGGCAAGGGGCCTATTTGGAAACATGATGTGGGGAACTGGTATCCCATACACAGGGAGGTAATGTTTCTCGGTAGTTGTGCTTGTGGCAAACTTAAGTGGCCTACAGTGTGCAGATAGGTGGCCCACACCTGCAAAATGCTTGCAACCTGATGGAAATAGTGCACAGGATGCCTAATGGACTGATTGGTGTTCAGCATGGTGCAGCATATGCATCCATCCCCCTACAGGTTGAGTTGTACACCATGGGGAACATGGGACATCTAGGTGATATTGTCTGTACCTTGTGATATCTGCATGGCATACATGTGGTTGATATGAGCCACCATCACATCACAGCACATGTTAGTGTTGTGCATTTTTCTCACATATATTGGGCAGATGCGATCAGTGGATTGGTTGTACAGTTTAACTTTGCAGGTGATTAACATAATAACAGTATGTGCAATATACAACACATGTGTCACACACAGAGGGTGTTTACAGGTAGAAATGGGACTGGTGTGTTCTTTGCCATGTATGTACAGACTCCGTGGGCGATGTGTTTTGTTCATCCCCCATATGGCTTTTTCTAAACACACATATTTGTGATGTCATTTTGTTGGATCAGCAGGTGTTATAGCTGTGTTTCTGATGTTTAGACAGTTGTGGCTTTAGGGTGATATGCATTCAAATATTCACGTTCACCATTTTTTCATGCAGGTGATGCAGGGTATGGGTGTCGCCCCTGGCTGCTGACCCCTGTGCGTCAGCCACGGACATGTGCAGAGCAGAGGTACAATGAGGCCCATGCCTCCAGCCGCTCTGTCATAGAACGCACCTTTGCCGTATTGAAAAGTCGCTTCAGGTGTCTGGATAGGACAGGCGGGGCCTTACAATATACACCAATGACTGTGGCAGAAATAATCATAGCCTGTTGCATCCTGCACAACATTGCTCTCAGGCACGGTATTCCTGCAGAGATTAATGAGGAGCTTGAGGATGAGCCACCATGCCCCCCTGTACGTGCCAGTGGTGACACACAAGAGGGCACAGCAGTCAGGCGGAGGTTGATCGACGAGATATTCTGTGGTACATATTGCATATCTCTCCACATATATGTGTTGTCCTGTATGTGTGATGTTTGTACATGTATACGATCAATATCTGATAGCATACAAAGGAAACACTGCAATGGCATGAGACTGAAAAGCCTATGTTAAAGATATAGCAATGGATGTGTGCGTAACCATGTCGACAGGCCAGTACAACTGCTGTTGGAGGGTTATGAGGGTGGGTGATCATACACCCTTGGGTTGTTGGCTGAAGCACATTCCCAGTTAGTGTGCGATTGTCATAGCATTTGCAGCTACAACACAGGTAGTTTTTTTGATGGTGTGTGCCACGCAAGATGGCAGACATATGTTGCGTTATTTCCAAAGGACGGAAGATCCATGCTTGTGGATAACTCTCCTGCGTGTTATATGTTTATATAGGGCAATTTGTAGCTGCTTGTATGTAGATTCTGCGCCTGTAATCAGCGTATGTGGTTACGTTTCTGAGGTGTGGCGACACATGTCATACATATCACACTACACATGTGCATGTCTGCTCTCTCATTATGGTATTGATGATGTGTGCTGTGTGTATATTTCACCTCACAGTCTGGCCTAATGTATACCTCATCACGTAGCCCTGACATGACTGTGGTGGGGAATGGGGACCTGTGCATTGTGTGGCCTGTGGAACCTATCATTATCTCTCTGTTTGAAAAGATAAAAGCCATTTGGAGCTGTGTTATATGTGTAGACACCTACACAGGTGACACCTGTCTGCACTGTTCCCTCTAAGCTGTGCGCATGTGCGCGTGCACACACCTCGCTGAGCGAGCGCACATACTTTACAACAGAGCGCACAAAAATTACGGTTCTGGTTCTGATAGAAAACAACACAGACGTCTTAAAATTTAAAAGTTCTTGTATATTTACAGTTTTCACAAGTTCTACAATATTTTCTAGTGCAATCAATGTGGTGTACATACTGTATTCTGACGTGTAGTCAAATTTTAAAGTATATAACTCAGAGTGTCGTTATGTGGCGCACAAAAATTTAACCTTCCTTCAAAAGTTAACTTTCAAAGCCGCAAACACCCTTACCCCCACAGCCCTCAGCAAGATGATACATAAAGTACCA
This sequence comes from Ichthyophis bannanicus, assembly GCA_033557465.1. Classification (NCBI taxonomy): domain Eukaryota; kingdom Metazoa; phylum Chordata; class Amphibia; order Gymnophiona; family Ichthyophiidae; genus Ichthyophis; species Ichthyophis bannanicus. The sequence continues at coordinate 459,680,386 of CM066034.1, forward strand.
CAGAACAGAAACAGAAGACCCATGATGCAAAACACACTAGAGGTCCCAAAAGTAATAACAAAATGCACAAAAGCAACGACAAATAGGGCCTTTACGATTTACGCACCCAGAGCATGGAACGCTCTCCCCACCTCTATTCGAAACATCACTTACCTAATTGACTTCAGGAAGGCACTAAAGCAGCACCTATTCACCACATACTACCCTGAATCCAGCACTAGTAATCATACATATGCCCCCTCAGACAATCACTCATTGCAATTAAACAATCAGACTCAGCATGAAAAAGGATAATCAACTGATCGCTCAGAAGATACCCACTGAAATGGAATCAGGACCCCCAGTGTAAATAAGATGTAGATATGTTATACAATGTACATAGTTCCCCCCAGTTACTTCCAAGTTGATCTCCTGTTTATTGTAAATACAACTCAGGGTTCCTGTGTTGTATGGTTGATGTTGAATGTAAACCGCTCTGATCTAAAATAGAGCGGTATAGAAGAACTGTTAAATAAATAAATAAAATAAATAAATAAAAGTTGCACAGCTGATATTTTATACGCACGCAGCCTACAGAAAATTAGAGGGAACATTGCCTGTCTGATCAGCAAAGTGTGCATTACATTAGAACAATTATACGATGCATGTGCTGTTTGCTTTGGATGTTTTTCCAGATTAACATGAGAAACCTGGCATATGTGGGTGATGCCATTTCAACATTGGCCACATGGCTACGGTACCTGATGTGTATGTCTGTGGGCAGCGAAGCACAGTAAACCACAACTGATATTTTGATGACCCGAGCCCAGGATGTTTGGCCCACATGCACAATCAGTTTTTGAGGTAATATTTTTGCGTCAGGTGCACATATACATTATACATGGTGTAACAATCTCACTGTCACACAGTGGCATGACATGCAGCGATCATGCTAATTTCAGGCACAGACATGGGTGTTTGGTTTTGCAGTCGTGCCACTGAAATTGCCACGGATTGTAGCACATCATCAGCACACATTTGTCAATAGTATTTGTGGTATGAGATGTGCACTGTGGAAAATGTTTGGGGTCAGTGTAAACAGGAGGACATACATGTTCAATTAAATGTTTTGCAGAAATGTACTTTAGGGTACTGTAGGGTAGGAGACTACATTGGGAGAGCAATACACATGGCAGGGAGGTATCGTTTGCAACATGGGGGATAACGAATACTAGTGTGACCTTGGTATGGTGAACAAACATGGTGCCAACATACACCTCTATTGACCAGTGTTGAAACCTACAGAGGTAAAAAGGGAGAGAACAGGGACATAATAGGGAACTTCATTTTGCAGATGACACCTCCGTGCTAACTGTCCCATTTGAGAGATAGGTACAGTGTGTGAGTGAGCAGTCAGTCCATAGGTTATCTTGTGGGTCAGACAGCTGGGGACAGAGAGGTGCATAGTGTGTTTCACAACGTATATGTGACATATGTACGTTTACTTTCTCTTTTTTGAATGCACAGGGCATACATTGTGAGGATGCATTTGGTGTGGAGCAAGGACACGTGCCTGTACATCAGCCAAGATGGTCAGGGGTAGGTGGATTTACGAGTACATTATGTGTGTCTGCACTCAAGGGAGCAACATGTTGTATGTGATGTCTGCTATTGGTGAGAGGTTGTGTTTCACCTGTTTGCCATGAGCTACTCCTACCCATATTTTCCTTTCCTCACACATATCCCCATGTGCTTGTGTCCAGTCTGTATTCTCCAGCACTGTTTTTGGCCTATTTACCCCCTAGCTACATGTGTGTGTTTTTGGTTTGGGATTGTACATCTGCACTTGCTGTATCGGCCATTAATTCAATTGCAGCCATCAACACGGTATCACTGCATGTGACTGGCCCCTTTATGTCACGATATTGTCACTATTGCACATACAGGCCATGTATTACAGCTGTCCCGCTGACCAACAAACACGGTGTGGGTGTATGTTTCTGCGTTGACTGTTTGGTGATGCAGTGTTGGGGCATAGGGCATTATCATGTGTTGTGAGGGCTCTGAGTACCTGGGGGGCGGGGTAGAGTATGCTCCTCTGATGTTGTGCTACTTACCTTGTCAACATAGACAAAATGGTTTGTGAGATGGGGGCAGATTTGTGTATTATATTGTTTAAAAACATTAATGAACAACATGTTCTTTTCTCAGATGTGGAGATAATGTGGACAGGCATCAACAGTGACTTCACGTGGTGCTTCAACATGTTTGGCTGACCTTGGCTCCCCTCACTGTGACTTGATGTGGCTGTGGATTGTGTCTAACAGTTGCTGACGTACACATGATACACCCACAGGGTATGTTGGACCTGTGTTATTTCGTGATTCCATCCGCCTGTACCTATTGATATGTTACCGTTTGACTCATGTACATTTCATGTTGCTTATCTGTTCATACCAACAGAAGCATATAGTGTGTATCAGTGAGATGTGTGTGTGACATGGAAATGGACCTCAACAAATCCATGTGACACCCGTGTTTCCAGGAAAGTTACTGATATTTGCAATCTGTGGTTTATTTCTTGATCCCATCATGTACTGTTTGCCCTTGCATCCATTTATGCACTGTTCTGTGATGTGTGACTCTATGCATATTTGTTCAACAAAGGTGTCTAACAACAACATACCTATTTTTTTCTAATACAGGGTAGAAAGCATAGCCGACACATTTTTGGAGGAACATTTGCCTGCACCATCACACACCTGTGGCGGGACCAAAATCCATGGAATTGTTTATTGGGAATTGTGCCATTGGATGTTTGATTTGCGAGACTGATACACATGCCTGTGGTGGACAGTATTGCTCTGGAACCTCTGCTTTGGCGATGACAGACCTGTACAACACACTGTTTATGCCATGCTGTGGCTGGCCATCATGCTAATTGCAGGGACACCGATGAGGTTTCACGTACTGTGGCATATTGGCGTATGGCACTTGCCTGTGCATGGCCAGGGTTGCATGGTGGCCTTTGAGGTTGCCTTTTGGTTTGTACATACACCTTGCTCTTTGGACGCTGTGTGCATCACAGACTCACATTGTCGATGTATGTTCTTCATTCCTTGCCAATTGTGTAGTGGTGCACCTTTGGACATGTGTGTTTGAGGGCGCACATGATATGATCATCTGCTTGTTTTAACTACACCATACAGCCATGTTTGCGGCATAGGGGCAAGGTTTGAGGGATCCTATTATCTATGTACACCTGCCCTCCACCTAGACATCATATGGATTTTGCAACAACAACGCTTTCCTGGCCGCCACCATCCATGACAGATGTTTGCAATGGACAAGGGTGTTTACATGAAATTGCGGCCTCATGGTATCATCTTGTTGTGCAGGTTTTATTTATTTATTTATTTATTTTATTTATTTAACAGTTCTTCTATACCGCTCTATTTTAGATCAGAGCGGTTTACATTTAACATCAACTATACAACACAAGGAAATTTGAGTTGTATTTACAATAAACAGGGAGATCAACTTGGAAGTAACTGGGGGAACTATGTACATTGTATAACTATAACTATGTACATTGTATAACTATGTACATTGTATAATTGTTTGGCCTTATGACTTACTATGTTTATGAGCCACAGCATGTGTTTCTATGGTGTCTGTGTGGGTCACTGTAAGATGTTTGCCCATCATTTCCATACTTACATGGAGACTATTGTGTTTGTTTGATGTACAGACATGACACTATGCATGTATGTACACACCTTGCATTGCAATCCTGCATGGTCCGGTTGTAACACTTGCATTATGGACACTCTCATTGGCACCTTATATTTGGTATGTGTCACTGTGGGTGTCCATTGTCCTCCTTCAATTCTGTATCCCATGTAACGTGCTATATATGTTGAAACAATGTCCAAACAACAACCACTGCAAGGGGACATCATGCATGGTGTAATCTCTGCAACTTGTTTCCTTTTTAGTCTGTCTGTGCTCATGTGTCTATCCTGCCTGTCAGCATATTCTCCTTGTGATTGTGCTGTATTTTAAATTTAGACATTGTAGCATTCCCCATTTAACAAATTTGGATTATGTGCTTGGTTTATCAGTGGTTCGTGAACATATTGTTAACATTACAACATTGTCACAACATATCTCATTTTAATGTGTGTGCGTCGTTTGTTGCCTGATGGCTATGTTGGGGGGAACAGGTGAGGTGGTTTGGGTCCTTAGGATTCAATGCCACCATTCTACATGACCTCATATGTGTGTCACACATTTGAGACATGCAGCAGCAGGTGGAGGTTCGGGACCTACTGGCCAGTGCACAACATGCACCTGCTGAACATTATATCGTGCCTAACCTGTCTTTTTTATTGTACACCGCTTAACGTTTCTACAATAGCGGTTTATCAAATGTTAAATAAAGATAAAGATAAAGATATCTCATGCCCTTTGTTTGTGCTGTTGGCATTGACCTTTCTGTAGGATGTTGGTTTCTGCCTTGATAAATGTGTTCCCTCCTTTCACGAGGGATGCACTCACCTTGAGATTTGGGTTGCACTGTCTACAGTATCTGTGAGGGTTAATCACAATAAATATATATTTTTGACAGACATTTGTGTCATTTGCTGCTTCAGCATGTTTTGATACATGGAATGCTATGTGTGCCTTTAAATGCTTCCTCAATCCAGGGAAACCAGACACCCCTGGAATTGTGTGTCAATGTCACTGGGGTGTCTTGACCAAGGCCACATTGAGTCCTGGTGTGAACTGGGCCCCCGTTGGTTGTTGTCCAAAACAGTTTTCTGTCCACTAGTCTACTCCTCCACTCTTTGAAGTAAGGTACACGTGTGTGTAATGATTTGCTGCTCATGTCCATGGCCCACCTGTGCTCACATCCATGTACGATGGCAACAGTGTATGTGTCAGCCATTTGGCACATCACTGGTTATTATAGATTCCCATGCAGACCCACCCTTTGGACTATTAGTTGTGCATTGTGGTCAGTGTGCTGTTTGTGGACGTGGTTGTAGACATGTGTTCTACCTCATAGGTTTGACTTTAGGATCCCCACATGTGTTGTTTGAGATGTTTTCGTGTTGTGGAAAGCTTTCCATTACTTAGCAGCAGATTCAGCACCTCTACACACACCCTTGCCTCTGTTCAGTGTAGAGCACGGTGTGCACTCAGTGTTCCCTAGGCAGCAGATATTATCTGTTACATATGTCTCTTTCTTCATGCTGTTTACAGAGCAGTGCACCTGGGGTTTGGATGGTGCTGTGACTCAGTTGGTGTGTGATACACCTGTTTTAATGTTAATTTCCCTCCTGTCCTCTGCTATATTGGTAACCAACTCCACCACGCATCCTCTGCTGCCCTTCGGGTTCCTTGTCTTCCCTCTTTTGCATGCTGCATCCACTGCCTAACATTTCATCGTGTGTGTGTGCATGCATGTGTCCATGGTACCAAATACAAGCTGGGATCCGATCTGTGCACAGCAGAACTGCATGTGCATTTCTTCATGATGACTGTGGTAGGTTTGCCTGTCCTTACAAACAGCATGCGTCTTGTGTGATGTCCTGCCCTATTTTTGGTATCACACCTTTGCTAATAGGCACACGTTGGTGGTGTGGCCTACTGGTTAGTGCATTTGCACTTGTGTAAGTTCTCGTAGGTGTGATTCCTCTTTGTTCTCTTGGGGGTGTATGCATGTCCTGCAGAGGTGGTTTCAAGTTGTATGACAGTCATATGTGGGCAGATTAAAGCTGGACGCACATTATAGCCTAATGTGAGTTTTGACCGCACTTCAGTCCATCTACGGTCTGACAGCTCAAGTGCCATCCTACCATGATGTGCATGCTGCTACAGCACGTCCTGCAGTCCTACACATTCCAGCATTTCATCTCTCCATGGTTACCTCTCTTGTGTGTGTTCTGCATAGTACTGCAACTCCACTGTCATCCTGACATTTCACCTATCCTGCCATTTCAGACTCCTCTGCTGCACACATCTTCACATCCTCTGTCACACACTATCATTATGTCATGTTACATTGCCAGCACTGTGAGCATAGCTACAGCTAACCCCAACATTTTTCTACATTTCTGTAGCTGCCACATGGCCATAGCCCTGATTTGTGTAGTCCAGCAGCTGTAATGTACATCCTTCTACTTATGCATTTGGTTTCCTTTAGACTCTGTGCTTTGTTTGGATTACATGTATGTTTGGCACATACCTCTATTACCCTTTAGATTATAGAGTTTTTGAGCTCTTAAACAACAATTTTGCTTAGATATGCACATCCTTAAGCCATCTTATGTCACACCTTCGAATCAGGAAGCTTATGGACTAAGTACTATGGGGCCCTGGAAGTTGCCAACCTTTACATATTTCCTTTGGGGAACATTATACGTCCCCTTGACTGACATGGTTGTTTAGGATGTCTGTTCTTGTGCACCCTAAAAGGTGCATCCATTTAGGACACGGGGGTGTGGTTGATGTTATATGCCAGCACAGATGGGTGTACAGTTGCATGCATAAATCAGACATACCTATGCCTGCCTTATTCACTGGTGGTTTGGACCCATGACCCCTGCACCGTCAGTCAATGTTTTCACCATTGTGCAACACTGCTGTCCCTTCGTGCATGTCTGCGCCACTACATTACAAATCCATACATTACTATGGCCATTGCTAAAAACAGACACAGTGCTCCGACCTTGCCCAGCCTTATACATCCCCCTGTACAGCACCCTACCAGTGACATTGCGTGATGCCTTGCTGTACAGTGCACTTTACAAAGGTTGCCTCTAGGGGACCTTATGCAACACCTTCTATTACTGTGCTTGGAGAGTGCATTTACTATACCTCTTATCTTTGATTAAAGGGACGAGTGGCCTCCAAAAGGGATTTGACACAACAAAGGTGATCACTCGGGCACCCTTATTCATGGCCCACAGCGGGAGACTGAAGCCCTGATCCCTACACCAATGCTCAATGTCTGGAGCATTGTACTGTGGCTCGGCTCTTCCTCATACATATCAACACGCCACGTATAACTCTCAGTATTCTACTGCCTCCATGCGCATCTGCGCCCCACCTTAGGACGCCGAGCAATATTATGCCGCAAAAAGCATCAGCTCAATGCCTTAGCACGCACAGTATTCATAGGCGTCCACAAAATATACCGCGCTGCCTTTGAACGCACACTATTCATATGCCGGGTACAATGACATCAGCGCCCCGCCTTAGGCCGCACTGTATTCATATGCTGCCAAAACCATGTGCACTTCACACAGTATTTCTGCTACTCCAAAGAAAACCTGACTCAGCCAGCTGTCTTCATTGACCACTGTCGGGAATTGAACCCATGATCTCTACACTGTTGGTCAGTGTCTTCACCATTGTACTGTGGCTAGGCTCTTCTTTGAACATCTCAACACGCCACTTATAACTCCTTATTCTACGGCCTCCATGGACATATGCGGCCCACCTTGGGACGCCCAGCATTACTATGCCGCAAAAAGCATCAGTGCACCTCCTTGGTACGCACACTATTCATATGCCGCCACTAAATATCACGCGCTGCCTTTGAACGCACAGTATTCAGATGCAGGATACAATGACATCAGCGCCCCGCCTTAGGCCGCACTGTATTCATATGCCGCCAAAACCATGTGCACTTCACACAGTATTTCTGCTACTCCAAAGAAAACCTGACTCAGCCAGCTGTCTTCATTGACCACTGTTGGGAATCAAACCCATGATCTCTACACCCTTGGTCAGTGTCTTCACCATTGTACTGTGGCTAGGCTCTTTTTTGTACATATCAGCACGCAACTTATAACTCAGTATTCTAATGCCTCCATGGACATCTGCGCCCCACCTTAGAACGCCCAGCATTACTTTGCCGCATATAGCATCAGCGCATCGCCTTGGCACACACACTATTCATATGCTGCCAAAAACTAGACCGCTCTGCCTTAGGACGTACAGTATTCCTATGCCACCAAAATTAACAGCAACGCCCTGACTTAGGACGCACTGTATTCATATGTCGCCAGAACCATCAGCGCTCCACAAAGTATTTCAGCTACTCAAAAACCACCGACTCAGACAGCCGTCTTCAGTGCGCACTGTGGGGAATCACACCCATGATCTCTGCACCGTTGGACAGTCAGTGTCTTACCCATTGTGCTGTGGCTCTGCTCTTCTACTTGCCCATAGGCGTGACACACATGCCTCCCGCGCAGCCATCTGATGCGCTAACGTGCGAGGCATACAGGTGCGCCGCGCACCTTTACGCATATTTAAATTCAGATTTTTCTTTTTCAGGTAGGAACGTCCACTCCTTATATGGCACCCGCACACTAACGCGGCCCGCACTTTACCGGGGTTTTAGTAAACATGCCCCTTAGAGTTTTTTTCTTTCTGAAGAATCCGGTAGGATAATGATTTCACAAGTCCAATCTTCTTTTGAGACCACGGTTGCAGAGACCACTTGTCACCAATTGGCCGAATTATAATGCTGACCTGGGCACTTCGCTGACATGAGAGCACCTCTGGAAGTTCCTGGGTAAAATTGTGTGATAGGTGGCCCCTGCAGATACCCTTAGTATTTGCTTGTGTCCATCTGTACATCATGTCTTGCCCGTGTGGACTATGATGCACCCGGAATAGTTCATACACTGTGTGGGTGCCATGGTCACATGATTTCAGGTCCAAGGGGGGTGGCAAGGGGGGTTTGGGCCCATAGGCCATTTACGCACCAACACCCAACCCACCCTCTGTGGCTCAGGGTGGGAAACAGGGTTTCCAAATAACAGGTCGACATTTTACCCCCCTACACTGGTGACAGTAGAGGGGACCATTTAACCCAGTCCTACCAGGGAATGGACACCCCAACAGGGCAGTCTACGCAGATCTGTATGCCGCGATACATTGGGTAGTGACAGACAGACAGTAGACCTAGCACCGCGCAGCTGCCCCACACCACTATCTGACATCCTCCAGCAGCAAGCAAAGTGAGTCACCAGCCGCTGCACCCTGCAAGATGTTCCAGCCACACACATACTAATTGCAGACAGTCTGCTTGCTAGTCCATAGTGCATGTTCCTGGATGTGTGCACCCACACCTGGGATGTGCACACACCCACCAAGCAGATGGGTCAGTGATAGGGCTACAGAGGACAGAGCCCATATATCTCACTTCAGAAAGACACTATGTAGCACTATGGGGGAACCCAGCCATGCCGTGGTCACTGCACAGTTAGGGTGAGCATGACCACCCAGCAGGACATGCCGTGGCCACCCTGTCCGTGTATGTGGTGCGCAAGCCCTACAATGTCCCAGCCATTGCCCTGGGCCCTGTGCAGGTGCATCCTGCCCAGGCCGCCCTGTCCGGCTATACCCACAGTACCTTGCTCCTCATTATGCACATTGGTAGGCCAATACTAGCAACAGTGCTAGCGGTGTGGGCTGCAGAGGGTGTTGGCAAACGCCACATACTGGATAGACTGATGCACACCCCCACACCTATGCCAGTATTGTGCACCAATATAGGCTTTTGGCAGCCCAGGACACCACACCAGTCCTGGGCACAGTGCAGGCATGGCTATGGTATGCTGTACTGTTGGGGTCTCTTCCCAAGGTGGTGGACACTGTCAGGTTCCAGACGTGACACACACTCCACAGATATCACTGAGGTTGGCATGGTACAGCACACTGGGCAGCTTGTGCTAACCTTAGGGATTGCTATGTGCCAGTTATCATAGCAACCTTTTGCTATCTGTGTACCGTATTCCCTGGTTTTGGGTGTCATTGCTAGGGTATGCAAGTGCTAGTATTGGGAGATGCACACAGGGCCCAACATCCTGCCTCTCCAGGATGCTGTGGCTAATGGGGCCTGTGGGTGCGGGTGTTTCCGCCCCTGTGGATCAATGCTCTTGGACAGGGGTTTCCAACTCCGGTCCTGGTGAGCCGCACCATGTTCGGGTTTTCATGCTGTTCCTGATGAATATGCATGAGATATATCTGCATACCATGGGGGCAGCGCATCGACATACAGCACAGGCATCTTTATTGCAGACAGCATGGAACCTAAATGTTGTTTGGACCTCCATGACTGCCTTTGGGAGACTCTGCTCTCGGTAATGCACCTGTTTGTGGTGTCTGTGTTCTGTACGGTAAAATGTAGGTGTTCCAAGCATGTTTTTTCTATCAGCAATACAAGGTTCCATCTTTCTTACCATGGTATATTACTGGTAAAAAGTATGGGAACAAAGTTGGCAGGGACCACAGCTTGGGATTGAACCTGTGACTTTCGGCTCCTGAGCACACTGGCTGTGCTTACTGCGCCACAGGGACAGATAATTCCCTGGAGGTACCATGACTGTTTGTCATACTGAGCCTGTCTGTTGCAGTGCACGGCACCCACCTACATGGGTCTGGGCCGTGGCCTGCTATGGTCAGATGTCACTGCCCCCTCCGCCACCGGTACCCCTCCACCGCCATGCTGCCATGCCCTTCTGCTGGTGGTGCTGGTGGTGTGCAGTCTCGGGCCATCCAGTGTGCGTGTAGGCAGCTGCCTGTGGTATGGGTGGTGGGGTAGGGGTGCCTGGATGGACGTCCATGCTTCCCCCCAGCACCACCTGCCACTGTTCTGTGCCCTTAGGGGTGGCTGCTGGGTACTGTCCCCTGTGACACTGCGGGGGACACACTCATGCCCATGTTGGACCCTCAACAGTTGCAGTCTGGCTCTACTGTTTATGCATTCCTATGGGCCAAACTGAGCATCACCCTAGTCCCCACTGTGGCCCAGCTGCACCACAGCATGTGCCGCCTGTGGCCCTCTGTATCCCCTTTTCCAGCATCTTCCCAGTTGCCCATTCCGACTTGCCCACCCTGCTGTTGCGGAACATGTGCACGCCATGGGGAACCTGTTCAGTAACAAGGGGAAGCCCTGATCTGCGCTATTTCACTGTGGCATCGTTCACCTTCTATGGTGACAGAGCATACACCCTTCCACAGTTAATATCTTTTTCTGAGGCTTTCTCAGTGGTATCTTTGGCTGTTTCCCATTGATATCACTATTGGCTAGCTTGGTTATGTTATTTTCCTCATTTCTTATGGTCATTTTCACTGCTTATTTGCCCTTTTGTTCCGTGCACATGCATCACACTTATCACTTATCCCTGCCTATGCTGTACATTGCTGACACTGAAATGGTTTCTCTCCCCTGCAAATGTGCATCTAACAGCAGGTTTTCAATCGCGGTAGGATCCAGCCCTTGAGTTCAGCGCGTTGGTGTGCCTGGAGCCTCTCCCCGCCCACACTCCGCCCATTGACCCCTTCTCTCCGCCCTCTCTCCACCTTCTGCAGTGTTTTACCGGGCCGCGGAGATTTACGATCGTTAGGTAACGTTAACACGCGTTATGAGACGTTAACGTCTCATAACGCACGTTAACGTTACTTAACGATCGTTAACGTTACATTACGCGCATTATGTAACGTTAACGCAGTTTAGTAAACATACCCCTAAGTTTCAAATTAGTTTCAAATTAAATTTTAACCCAATAAAGTTGGAAGGTCCCCCCCATTTTTAATGAACTTTCTGTCATTTACTTGGATGTGATCAGCTGTTAAGCAAATTAAGCAAAAACAAAACAGAGAGACGAAGATTCAGTAAGAACTGCGATGGGAAATGGAAAGTACATATTTTCTTAAAGTTTTATTGAGCAATAACTTTTTTTAGCTGTCTTAATAACTTTCTTTAACATTTATTGAGTAATTTGTGTTAAATTTAGGTTGAGTATTGATCCAGGCTGATCTTGCACAATCTTTAATATTTCGCTCCTGCTCATTAGTGAGACGTCTGAGCCTGCATTTCATCCACCAGCTTTTGCAGTTGGGTGAATATTGTATGAGGGCCAGTCTCAAGGAATCCTGGAGATGTTCATCTGTCATGTTGGAATGTTGTGTACTCTTTGTCACTTTCAGATGGGAAAATGCAGATTCACGCAAGTTGAACCGAAACAGGAGTGTACAGCTTCACTGCATCTTCTCAAGTTGGGAAATTTTGTCTCTAGGCACTAGCTTCCAAAACTATTCTTGCTCAGCATGGGTCTTGAGAAAAATGTCATTTTTAAGGGTTAATATTTTGTTTTCAAGAGCTGGCTTGTTCAATGAGTAATTTTTACTGATAGCAGCTGCAGTTTCTTTAATGTCCACATCTACTTTGAATGGGTATGAAAAGTACTCCACAACTGTTCCAATTTTTTGGAAGTCACAGAATCAATTTTCAAATTCCTGGATAACAGAACAGATTTCTGTCACATACTTCTCGTTCTGAAAAACAAAATTTGGATATTGTCCCAGATGGTCCTGCGTATTAGGAAAATGATCAAAAGTGTTTTCAAGGGCAGTCATCATTAGCTCAAATTTGCTCTTGTAGGATGAAACTGTACTCATCATCTCGCCAATGCATTTGTTTTTACCTTGTAGTTCAAGGCTCATATCACTTAGGGGTATGTTTACTAAAGGGCACTAACATGCGCCCGGCGATAATGTGCAGGATGCCATAAAAGGAGTGGGCGTTCCAGTCTAAGCGTAGCAATCGCGCGATAATGTGCACGTTAACGCTTGGTAATCTTAAGTAGGCGCGCTAACATGCAAACAGAGCAGCAGAGGTGTAGCACGCTGGTTAATACATTGCCTACTGATACAGGGGTCATGAGTTCAAGCCCCCAGTGGGCTCAGTAAAAAGGCTGTCTGAGGAAAACCCTTTTGCTGCTTGGAAGAGCCAGACACATCCCAACAATCTGCACTGCCAGCCAAAAAAAGCTTCACCCCAGTGCTGCAACCTAATGCACCTTTTAGGGCGCACCATAAGGCACATTATAAATCACCAAGGCAGGTCACACTGTGCCCCAGAGGGCGACAGGAAAGGCTGGCACCCTCCAAGGCAGCATATAAGGCGCCCCATAAGCTGTCCAAACCTAAGGTGCCGTGAGAGATGCCCAAGGGATGCGAGTGGGATACAGGAGATGGTGCTCAGAGGCACAAAGGTGCCCCAAGGTCACAAGCATGAAATGTATGGCTCAAACACAGATGTAACCATAACACTGCACAGAGCATCAAGGAAAGGCAATGAACAGGTGATGGAAGGAAGTAGATGACGGAGCTCATGGACCAGCCAAATCTGCGTGTAGGCCATGTGGCAGCAGGTAAAGCGGACAAACATATCGGGGACAGCTGTACTGATGTACAGGGTGATGGTAATGTACAGTGCAACAATGACAGTGCGTGGCAGAGGATGGGGATACGTGTCCACCAGAGGAGGTAGAGGTGGCAGGAGAAGTGCAATGACAGGACAGAGGAGAGCAGTGCCATGCAGAGCACACACAGGAGAGGCAACCACGGAGAGCTGCAATGCAGAAATGTGTACAAGTGCAGGATGTGGGGTAGCAGCATGCACAGCAAGGTAGGATGGCACACAGCTGGCAGACACACATAGATGGACAGAAGGATGGTTTACAACTGTAATAAGGTTACAATGTGCTAACAACACAGATCTGCACAGATATGGCTGTCACAGGAATCAAACGTAGCTGTGCAGCACAGGCAAACAAATGAAACAAAACAGAGAGGAATCAAACCTATGACCATCAGCACAAGTGTCAATGCACAATCCAGTAGATCACACCACCAACCTGGTAGACCACACCACCAACGTCAGCTCATTAGCAAAGGCTGCATAGAAGAATACTGCAGGGCATCACACAAGAAGCCTGCTGGCTGCCATGATAGGCAAACCTCCATGATGAAATGCACATGCAGATCTGGTGTGTACAGATCTGATCACAGTCTGTAATTGGGACCACACCCAAATATACCTATATGCACACACACAATCAAATGTTATGCAGTGGAGACAGCATGCAAAAGAGGAAAGAACATAAACCCAAAGGGCGCAGGGGATGCTATGTGGAGCAGTGGAAAATATGGAACACAACAAGACAGAATTAAACCTGCAAACAGGTGTGCCACAGACCAGCTGAACTGCAGCAATGCCAATACCCCAAGTGGACTACCATGTAAATCCCATAAAGTAAGAGACATATGTAACAGCCAATATGTCATGGATAGACAGAACAGAGTGCACATTTTGGTGTACAGTGAAAAGATGGAAGTGTGTGTGCATAGGTGATGAAGCTGCAGGTTCCTAATGGTTATGTTAGCCCAACAGAAACATTAAAAAAAAACATGTGGGGATCAAACCCAAAACCTACAGTGTTATAACACATGTCTGTAACCACTATCCCAAACAGCCACCATGAGCACAATGCCAAAATAGTACCTCAAAGGGAATGTGTGTATGGGAACCTGCAACACCCAGTGATGTGGCAAACACCTGGCAGATAGGTGGCATCGTACAAGGATGTGAGCACAGGTGGACCATGGATATGACCAGTAAATCATTTAATACAAGTGTCAGTGTGATCAAGCAGCATCCGAGACATATGTATGTAATACACATATCTTTATTTTGGATATTCATCACAGATAGTGTAGATACTGCCATCATAATACCAAGGTGAGTGGATCCAAGGTGAAAGACCAAACAAACATTTAGCAGGGCAGCAACCCACATCCTACATAAAGTTCACTGGCACCTCTACAAATGAGGGCAGGAGAGATAATGTGCATCAGGTTCATGGTGGGCAGTATGCATTTGGCCCCCACACACCACATGCTACTGCACGCCTCAAATGTGTTACCTACATATGAGTGCATGTAGACAGTAGGCGGTGCATGATGAGGGACCAACACACAGTAATCATGATCTGTACCTGAAAACATATCTATCTGGCAACACAGGAGACACACAAATGAAAACAGCATATGTTGTTAAAATGTTGAAAGTTTAAAAACACATGTGGAAATTGATGCTACAGCTGCCACATAATGCCTCATGTAGGAATCAAAGCTGCAACAATGTAACCTATAAACTATGGACAAATGCACAATGAGGATATGCCAACAGGTTGCAGAGGCACATGAACACAGAAACCAATACAAAAAAACAACCTGCAGAAACATGCAGAGATAACACTATGCAGAAGGTCCCCTGCACTGGTTGGTGTGGATACAGTGTCTGTATATCACATATATCACGGCACATGGAATGCACAATTGAAGGAAGACAATGGGCACTCACACTGCGACACTCCAAATATAATGGGGCAATGAGAGTGTCGTTACCTCAGGGGATAAATAGGAGTGTGCAGCCATGCAATGCAAGGTTTGTAAATCCATGTTGAGCGTCACGTCTGTACAGTAAACAAACACAAGAACCAGTATATAGAGAAGGAAAGTAAGGGCAAACATTTTACAGTAAACCACACAGAAGCCATATTGCTACATGCTGTGTTTCCCCAACATAGTTAGTCATATACACATGCACCGTGTACGTCTCAACATGATACAGTGATGCCACACATGCACGAAAACACCCTTGGTGAGTGAAAACATCAATCTAAGCTGTTGGTGTGCAGTAAAGAGTTGTCATGGCAAAACTGTATCATGTCCAAGTGGAGAGTAGGTGGACATAGACAACAGGACCTCTCCATCGCACCCTCTATTCCACACGCATGGCTGTATGCTTGTATTGAACCAAACAGATGAGCGTATCCTGTGTTCCATGTCACGCACATGGCCAAAGCACAACAACACAACGTTTGAAGAATGTACAACATACACCGACAATGTCAGTCCCTGCTGCACACGTGTGGACCAGTACACAGTGTCCAAAGTGCAAAGTGTGTCTGCAATCCAACAAGTCAGGTGAAGAGTGTCCTTGAAACCTCGGCATGCATAGTCAAGTGTCACATCCCAATATGCGACAGTACTGGATAGGTCATGTGTGTCTCCTGCGATGAACACGACACCCAGCCAGAGCACGGCAGCAACAGTGTGTTGGACAGGTCTGTCATGGCCAAAGTACCACGCCAACAATGATACTGTTCATCCTAGGCATGTGTCCCACTTGCAGAGGTCAAACATCCTATGGCACCATTTTCCCAGGGATAGTTCCATGGTGGTATGTCCCCCAACAGGTGGATGATGGCGATGCTGGATGCACTCCAGTAGATATGTCCGGTTTGTTCTCTGCCCTGTGTCAGAAGAGGAGAAATAATGTATTAGTATGCTGCTTGCAACATCAGCACAAATTGCAGAGAGTCAAACATGAATATGCACATAATAAAACGACACACAGGCAAACATAACATGATCACAACACAGAACACACTGCATGTTGGTCAAATTTGGAATTGGAACTGCAGACATGGCTGTCACATGGATATGTTCATGTCCATGTCCATGCCTATGTTACACAAGCGTATCACAGCTCCACCCCATGTGCATCAGTGTTTGTGAACAGAGAGGCAACATGAAATATCTCTGAAACAAACTGTAAATCATTAACATGTAAAGCCTAATGTCATTCCCCCCCCAAAAAAGGTGCAACCTACGGTGTGCATGCAGCAAATGTATGTCTTGGATCCCCTGAGTCACTCAAAGACCACAACACGTCACAGTGAAGGGAGACGATGTGTAGAATCACCATGTCACCATGTCAAGCCTCTGTTGATGCATGTCCACACAATGGCGATATCTGTGATAAAAAAAAATGCTGTTCAACAGTTGTATGTTACAACACAAGACACAGTTCTGCTCAGCACACCCAACACATGTCCACAATGTTGAAACGGTAAACACCAGTAAGATAGAGATAGGACAGTCACCACCGCCCCCCAGGTGTGCAGACCCCTCACACCACATGTCAATGTAAAATGCCTCACACTTTATAATCACACAGCCAACCCAAAGAAAGACACCCACACAGTATGCTAAGGTGAGCATGTCAGCAGTAGCATATGGCTGCTGTGTGCACAATTGGAGATTGGTGGATCTAAAGGCCCTGTGAAATACCATGACATACTGGTGTTGGCTGATGGTACAATGTCTGGGAAGGGTGTACGTGTAGCCCACCACCAAAACACCTAGGACCCCCAAACACATGCAGCTGTGTTGGACGTGTCACAGAGACAATGTTGCAGAAGACAAACTGGACACAAACACATGGCATATGTGTGCCAACAGCAAGATAGAGGTTATGGAGGTGCAGGGAAAAGAGGTGAACAACAACATATGTACAATATGACATATCACTGAGGACATATGTTTCCCCTGACTGTCATCACAGACAATGTAGCTGTAGGACCACCTACCCCAGACCACTGCATGTTGGATGACCTACAGTCACCTGCCAATGCACCACAGCACCAGGAGCTGCAACAGGTATGTCCTGTGGATTGGGAAACACAAGGGAAACATACATATGTCATGTTCTAGCTGTGCAACACACACTGCACCTTCCTGTCCTCAGCTCGCAGACCCAAGATCCTTACAGACTGACCGTTCACCATCACACTGTACAGATCTCTGTCATGTGAGAGTTATCTCTGAAGTGTGTTTGCCAAACTACAAGGGTCCGTACTCTGTCCCCTCCCACACCTCTGTGTTGCCGTACAAAATGGTGAACAGAAGTGTTTGCTCACTACCATGTCCCTGTATCACTCCAAGGCTGCAGTAATATCCTTTGTCCCCCATATCTCTCCCAATGCCCCTCACAGTGTGTTCTGGTGTCTCAATGTCGTCTGCTACCCCGCTGTCAATTCCTGTAACACACGGAACTATGCAGGGGCACCTCCCTTATCCTCTGTCCATATACATTTCCTTGGTATGTATATCTCATATCTCAACTTACATTAACAGCTGTGTGATGATGATTTGTAAATATATATCTCAACCGCTGAGTTTTGTCTGCTAAACCACACCCCGATGTGTGTATGTTACCGGACCATGATGGTTGCATGTCACCCTACTGTGAAATTGATAATGGCAAAGCATGGATAGCCTATATGTCCACCTAACCCCCCCCTCCCCCCCCAGAGCCTCTATGTGTGTGTGGACATAACTCTCCCTCTCTAGGATCCGCAATGTAGTTGTTGACGTGGACCACACTCTCCTCCTCTACACACCTACCCAGCTTGTATGTGAGTGCTGTGTTATATGTCTAGATGTCATCAGCTAGAATTGCCCTCTTCCCCCTCAAAAAACACCACTGAAACCCAATTCCACTTCCATATTTAGCCCTCAGCTTGCCTACTGTAACCTACACCTTGCTGATCTGGCCTGAATAATCTCTGTCAGAGTGTAAATATGCAGCACTGCACTGCATGGCTATTCTACATCCCACAAAATGAGGACAATAATACTCCACCTGGCTGGACACCTCACAGGTTCCCTATCCCTACCCGCATCCATGTGAGGGCTACGTGATGACCTTTACATTCAGGCACACTGTGGTGTTGCAGTAATTTCCATTAAGGATATCACATACCAGTAATCCAAATGCTACTGATGATGTATATATTGCTGCGTAACACATGTAGCGCCATACAAAAATGACTAACACACAGACCCTGTACATCAGAGCATACCAACCTCACAATCAGCTCAAAACACTCAATGAAAAACACACACATTTAGACAAGTGGCCCAATACATAGCCTGCTCTCCCACTGTTAACGCCATACCACATGCCTTCCACCTTGCTGTACCCAAAGTATAAAAACTAACTACGTTTGGCTGCACATTAGCCCCTATCACATGCAGCCACAAACCAGGTATGTCAGCCCAACACCTTCCCCAAGCCTAAAACACCACACACACATAATTCACCTCCACCTGCTATTGTGCCCTGCCCACATCTAATGTGTATCAGGGATGAGTAGATTTGAAGCTGGTATGTCTAGCCAGTCTCAGTTACATGTCAGTGCAGTGCTGCATCTTACTGATATCATAATACAAATGCAAACTATTATTAGCAGTACACACATATTCAAACAAATGTAGGTGTGAACATATGCAGTACTTACATGAGAAGAGCTCCGCAATCAGCTGCCGCCTGACTGCTGTGCCCTCACGTGTGTCACCACGGGCACGTGCAGGGGGGCACGTAGGGTCATCCTCCAGATCCTCATTAATATCAACAGGGATATGGTGCCTGAGAGCAATGTTGTGCAGGATGCAACAGGCTATAATGATCTCTGTCACAGTCTGTGGTTTGTATTGTAAGGCCTTGCCTGTCCTATCCAGACACCTGAAGCGACTCTTTAATATGCCAAAGGTGCGCTCTATGACGGAGCGGCTGGTGGCATGGACCTCATTGTACCTCCTCTCTGCACGTGTCCGCGGTTGATGCACAGGGGTCAACAATCAGGGGTGACACCCATATCCTGCATCACCTGCAAAACAGAAATGTGCAACGTTAAAGCAAGAGCTCATGTCCACCCAAATGGACACAGGTATATATGTGCAACACAAATGCATAACACGACCAGACATAAACATATGACATCACATGATGGGACATCACAACTATGCATCAGGGTGTGAAGGTCAGACACACACGACAAGGGGTAGGTGTACAGATTGGAAACAACATAATCTGTAACCACGACACAAATGCTAGCATCCATTCAACTATCAGCACAAAGCTCCATAGCAAGGTGGAGTTGGAGGGCACCCCCCCACCTTATATCACACACAGACAGATGACATACCCACACAACGAGGGGTACACCTCCAAGACAGACATTTGCACATACGGTTAGTCACATAAACAGCATGTGCATGTCAGAAATGAGAAATACACACCCAGTCCTCATACTGTTCTGCCTCAAATTGTGTGAAAAGTGCCGAGTGATGCAGAATATAGGAATCATGGGTGGACCCGGCAAACCTGGGGACCACATTCAGAATATGCATATTTGCATCACATACAACCTGAACATTCAGGGCATGATAGTGTTTGTGGTTGCGGAACACTACCTCCCTGTCTCTAGGTGGGACCAGGGCAACATGTGTGCAATCAATAGCTCCCATCACGTGTGGTATTCCGGCTAATGCCTCAAAGGCCTGGTTCAGGGTCCACCACTGTTGCCTAGTGTGGAGAATGGCAATGTAATTCCCCACCTGGCTGACCATGGCACGCAGTACTTGGTGGAGACAGCGTGAGAAGGTGGGGCGGCTCATGCCACCCACTGCGGCCACAGATGACTGGAAACAGCCAGAGGCAAAGAAATGTAGGGCACCAAGGAGCTTGACCAAACCCGGTATGGCATTTGACCGATCAGTTAGGGACTCGAGGTCAGGTCTTAGATCCTCATAGACCTCCCTAATAGCCCCCATGCTCAGGCGGTAGAGGGAGATGACCTGGTCCTCACGCATGCCCTGGAGCTGGGCCCTGGGCCTGTAGAGGCGAGGCTGGTGAGCCTGCACCTCAGCACGCCTCCTGTGCCGTGCCGGCACAGCCCCTGCCTGGCCTGCCCCCACAGCTGCAGGTCTGTTTGCAGTGGGACTACACCCATGCCCTGAGCCTCAGCCCCATAGACACCATCTCCCCCGTCAGGCAACCGCAGCCCCTGCTCACTTCCCTCTGCAACCGCAGCCTCTCTACAACACAGACAGTCACCTCACTAACCAAGCCACACACCATTCACACCACACACACAAAGACACAGCCAGCCACACAATCCAAACAACACTCACAAACACAGCCACTACACACAATACACTTTCCTTTGACTCTCCACAAGCTTCACTAACACGGCACGGCCTCTCTCACTCTCCTACACAAAACCCTCAATGTGAACCAGATGTGCAGATGTATTTAAAGGGTATACTTACGTTGTGCATGCGCCGCTGCACGAGCACGGCAGTTGCGCGTGTTGCGCATGCACCAGCACACGAGCGTGGCAGTTGCGCATGCGCCGTTGCACAAGCACGGTAGTTGCGCACATTGCGCATGTGTGGTCACACAAGTGCAGCAACGAGCACGGTAGTTGCGAGGCGTATGTGCACGCATGCGCAATGCGCGCAACTGCCACGCTCATGTGATGGCACATGCGCAACGCGCGCAGCAGCCGCACGTGCATGTGCAATGTGCGTTACGTACAAAAAACCCTATAAATACACCTGCACACCTGGGTCACGGGTTTATGTAGGAGAGAGAGAGAAGGCATGTGGTGTTAGCGAGATTGAGATAGTGTCAGGAGAAGGTGTGAGGCGTAGGAGGCTGTGTTTCTGAGTAGTGGTGTTGGAGGGAATGAGAGGCAGGTGGAGAGGTGTTTGAGAGTGCAAAGGCAGGTGGAGAGGTGTGTGGCCAAGCAGAGGAGGGAGAGAGGAGGGAGAGAGGAGGGGAGGCGAGGAGCAGGTGAGAGAGACAGGAGAGGAGTAGCAGACAGCAGGGAGAGGAGGGGGTGGGAAGCAGGTGTGAGGTTGAGCTCAGGGGGTTAAGAGCAGGAATGAGTGATAGGGAGGGAGAGGGAGAAGAGTGTAGGGTGATGGAGCAGCAGCACATGTCAGGAGTGGAGGAGGGGCGGCCACCTACTCAGCAGGACACAGAGCCGGCAGGGAGTGGTGTGCCTGGAGTGGTGGCAGAAGGCAAGTCGGGTGGGTCACAGCCCACACAGGGGCCCCAACTGCCAAGAGAAGGCAGATACCGGTGGCAGCTGCAGAACGGAGGAGGGCTGTGCGGTTCAGCCCTCAAGAAAACCAGATCCTGCTGGCCAGTGTTCTGGAGAACTATGAGGTTCTCTATGGGCGGCTCAGCAGCACCACCACAGTAGCCACACGCACAGAAGTGTGGAAGGAGGTGCAGGTGGCCGTGGCAGAGGCAGGGGGGCCACCCAGGGACCTTGACAGCCTCAGGAAGCGCTTTAGTGACATAAATCGTGGTGTGCGAGCACACATGGTTGCTGAAAGGCAACATGCCATGGGCACCAGTGGGGGTGGCCCCTTCACACCAACCTCACACCCCTGGAGGGCCCATATACCTGCGTGGACTGCCATAGGCACTGGACACCACCCATCCCCAGGCAGGTATGTATGGAATGTACACCTTGATGCTCCTAACCCATCCCTGCAATGCCCTTTGTCTATGCATCAGCCATCTGCTTGCAACCTCTCAAACCTGTTTTTGAAGCTCAACCATTTGCCTATGCCTGTGGCACATGGGTGTGCTGTACTCCATCACACCCCTTTTAATTCTCATGTTTCTGTCCTCCTCTCACATGTGTTCCTAACACCATCCCTTTGTCTATCTGCTCTACACATGTCTCCTCACTCCTGCTACAAACCTCCTCCCACACCTGTTACTGCTATGTCCGTTAAGATTATAAGGCCCGCTGAACAGGGAATGTCTGTTTGTCATACCACATTCACAGTGATGCGTGTGCTTGGCAGTGCCCTATAGTTGCTTAATAGTAGTAGTTTGAGGTGTAGTAGTATCTATGCAGCACATGTACAGGGCACCCCCAAGCACACATTGATCGTGGGGTGGATGTAGTACACTGGTGTACATAGGTGGACTGTACAAACCTATCTGTGCTGTGTATGCTTTTCCACAACCCAGGTGACTACACTATCATGTAGGTACCTGAAGAGGAGGACGTGGCAGGGCCTCAGGGTGGGGAGGAACCAGAGGCCGCAGTCTCCGGGGACACGATAAGTGAAGGTGAAGAAACACTGGCAAACTATGAGGTGCCTGAGGCACAGGACACGGCAACAGATGATAGTGCCAAATTGGGGGACGCTGGCAGCACCGCATAGCCTGGAGCAGGGGCTGGAACGGAGGCCACCCACCACCCCATGCAGGCGCCAGGATCAGCAGGCGCCACACCCACAACCATGGCCACCATCCTCACGGAGCTCAGGGCCCACAGTGCCTCAGCACGGCGCGATGCCGAAGGTGGGTAACAGCATACACACCAATCCCCATGTGTGTGTTGGCAACATCCACAAGGGGATTGGATGTTGCCAACATAGCAGATTGTTTATAATGTTGGAGGGGGGGTGTTATGTGCCATGTGCGTTCCACCCTCCTGTTGGATGGTTTGTCAGGTGTCAGCATGTTTGAGAGGCTCAGACACACACATACTGTGCACGGCCATATACCCCAAGTGAGCAGACAGCAGAAACCACTGATAACAGGCCCCCCTGACACCCTGCCCGACAGACACCCCTCCATGGGTCTTGTTATGCAGCATAGTCTGTCAACATGATCTGCACTGTGCACCAGCATTGTAGAGAGCAGGGAACCCCAGAAATATGTATGTGTGTGCGATGACCCCTCACATCATCTGACCTATCTCAGACAACCAGTGTGCAGATCAAGCATCAACAGATTAACCTGCCACATTGGCATGTGTGAGATCTGTGATTCCCATGACCCCTCATCAGAACCCCTTCCAGACATGAGAATGGCTCATGGGACACAGGTCTAACCATGGTCATGCGTTGCTAGTTGTGGCATGTATGAGTGTTCTGCAGACTGATCTGGTGGAATATGGCTGACACGTGCATGTGTGAGGAGTGGCTCTGAAGGAGGTATTTCACATATCATGGTGTCTTCCACCCATAGGCACTCGTCAGGCGCTGGAGCAAATACACTGTGATCTGGTGGCAAACACGGCAGAGATACACCAGCTGCGGACAACAGCTGAAACTATGGTGGGGGCGCAACTCCGGATTGCCAATGCCCTGGAGGCCTTAGCGGCCAGATTACTGCAGCCAGCACCGGCACCGGAGGCTGCACCAGCAGCCCTGCAACAGAGGGGAGGGTTGGGGCGTGGGCGATGTGGACGTCCACGCTGGATGTGAGCAACATAAATAAAACATACTGAAATATGACATCCTATGAGTTTGTTTCCAATGTGTGCCACTGTGGTTCCCTACATAGCCTGCACCTCATGTTGTCTCCCTGCCCTCATGAGCCATACCCATGCCCCTCGGTGGTGGGGGTCTGACCTGCCACCTATCAGCGTGCATAGGTCATACCATGCCCTGTGTGGCATGGACTGTGCCAGGTCCCCACCCCATAACCTATGTGTGGGGGTATACCGCGCCTCTCCCGTTGAACAGCCATATCTTCATGGTGCTACATTTATTTATTATTTATTATTTTATTTATTTATTACATGCACTTATATACCACGCTATTTTCCATCAGTGCGGTTACATAGAAACAGTTAAATACACATCTCAAAACTTTCGATTTGTGTTTACAATTAACAGGCAACAGAACTTGGATAGATAACAAGGGAGTAACTATTTACAACTGTACAGAAAGAGCGGGCTGAACATCTGTTTGAAGTGGTTAGTTTACTGATGAGGCATTTGAGGTGCTGTCATCCGGGTAATGCTCGAGGAAAAGGTGGTATTTCAGAGCTTTCCTAAACTGTGTTAAATTAGTGATTGCCCGTATACTAGGAGGGAGGCTGTTCCAGCATTTTAGTGCCGAGAATTTGAAAGCCCTGTTCACTGTTGTCAGGCAGCACTTGGTTGTTTGTCTTGGGACTATTAGTTTATTGTCCTCAGGGGATCTTCTAGGTCTGTTCAGGGGGGTTATCTGAATGAGGTCTGCTAGGGCTGGTGGGGCGATCTTATTTATGATCTTGAAGGTAAGAATTATGGTTTTGAACGTTATTCTGCCTTTTATGGGGAGCCAGTGGAGTTGTTTAAGGATGGGTGTAATGTGTTCCCACTTGGAAGCGCCCTGGAGCACTCTTGCAGCAGAGTTTATTGCAAGCTGTAAAGGGTGTAGCGTGGATTGCGGGAGACCGTGGAGTATGGCATTTGCATAGTCAAGATACGGTATTATCAAGGCTTGGTATACTGTGCGGAAGTCGCCAGGTTCCAGTAAGGTGCGTATGTGTCTAAGTGATCAGATTTTATGGTATATCGCTCTTGCTACACTGCCTATATGGGTCTTCATGTCCAGTCGCTGGTCAAGTGTGACTCCTAGATATCTAATAGAGGGTTTGGTAAGTAGTTCTGCATCTAAGATCTTTAAGCATGGTGATGTGATGAATTTCGGATCTCTGGTGACGAAAAGGACTTCGGTTTTCTTATGTTGGATTCGCAGGTTTTGTGATTGGAGCCAACTGGATACAGAGTTGAAACAGTCCGTGAGCGGTGAGAGTTCGGGGTTCTCCGTTGCAAAAGGCATATATAGGAGCACGTCGTCTGCGTATAACAGGCATTCCACCTTGAAGGACTGGACGATCTCGCAGATCGGTTGCATATAAATATCAAACAACAGGGCGGATAGAGAGGATCCTTGTGGGACCCCTTGGCTCTGGTGGAAAGGTTCTGATGTTGCTTCATCTGATCTTACGTGTTGCCATCTATCCGAGAGATATTACTTGCACCATTCGAGTGCTAAGTCACAAATCCCCTTCTCTCTGAGGCGGTGTAAGAGGATGTGTTGGGAAACAGAATCAAAGGCCGCCGCTATATCCAAGAATATGAGTACATATCCTCGGCGTATGCTGTCAATTCCTGCAATTATGGTACTGAAGAGGATGGTGAGGAGAGTTTCGACCCCATGTGCGGTTCCGAAGCCGTGCTGACACGGATCAAGTGGTGCGGAGGCGTCAATATGATCTTGAATTTGTCTTTGGACGTCTTTCTCGACGATTTTCGCCAACAGTGGTATGCTGGATATCGGTCTATACGAGTTGGGCTTCTTAGGGTCCAGTTTGTTGTTTTTGAGGAGTGGCCTGATTGAGGTACGTTTGAGGGCTTGGGGAAAGGTGCCTGTCGTGTATGAGGAGTCCATTAGCTTTGCTATAAAAGGGCTGACTGTCGGTTGTAACTCTTTTATCCAGGACACCGGGCAAGGGTCGGTTTGTGTGGTTGTTGTGTTTATTCCAGCAATTATGTCCTCAATGTGTTTGGCAGATGGCTTAGAGAAGGCAGACAGTCAGGCTGGGGATCTTGGCTCGAGTGCCATGGTATGTGTGGGGGACTTATTAGTTTGGCACAGTTTTGCTTTTAAGTAGTCGGCGAAGGCTTGAGGATGGATTTGACTAGGTTGCTCTGGTACTGGCTCTTTTGCTAGGTTCTTTACCATGGTGAAGAGGTCGTGTGGCTTGTTTAGGGACCGCTTTAGAGTGTCAGTGTGGAATCTCCTCATGCTTTCAGATATTGCTTGGTGGTGTTTTTTCAGTTGCGTGTTGTATGTCCTTAGGTCCTCTGTGGAGTGAGTACGGCGCCAGCGTCTTTCTAGTTTTCTCAAGCAGGAGAGTGACGTTCTAAGCTCTGTGGAGTACCAAGCAGCTGCTGTTCTCTTCTTGGTAGGCTTGTTTGATGGCGGTCGTAATGCAATGGAACTGAAGTTTTCATTCCAAGTGGAAACTAACACTTCAGGGTCATGGGATGTTAGGTCAAAGAGTGTACGGGATGGTTTAAGATTTGGTCTTTGTCAAAGGCTATGAACCTGCGTGGAGCTGTTTTGAGGCTGCTGGCCTTATCAACACTCTTTTGGAGTTTGTTGGGTAGAGATATTTGGAACATGATTAACATGTGGTCTGACCAGGGGACTGCAGTAGTGGACAGTATGGTGGTGTTTGTTTTAAAGGCAGTTGGGGGAGCAAAAACAAGGTCCAGTGTCCTGCCTTTAGCATGGGTGGGCTCATCAACGAGTTGTGTGTATCCTAGTTCTTCGAAAGCATACAGGAAAGATGAGGCCTGTGCACCATGCAAGGATGGTAAATTGAAATCACCTACAACCCAGCTTGGTATGCTTGGTGATTGTGAGTTGGATGCACGCTCAATTAATGTTGCAAGCGAATCGGAGTCTGTGGATGGGGCCCTGTATATCAGGTTGAAGGAGCAATGTTTATTGGTAATGGTGATTGCGTCTATGTGTATTGCGTTGGTTGTATTGCTCAGGTGGAAATGGAGATCAGGTTTGGTGATAGCAAGAACACCACCTCCTCGTTTACCGCTTCTGTGACATGTGTGTACTGAGAAGCCATTGGGTAGGAGCTGGTTGATGAGTACGTTATCATCATTTGATAGCCATGTCTCAGTTATGAAGAGAATGCCTAGGCAATGGAGGGAAATTATGTCTGCAATGACTGGCCATTTCTTACGTATTGACCTTGCGTTTATGAGGGCACACTTAACGTTCTGCTGGTAGGAAGATATTTCTTTATGAACTCACAAATTATGTTCTATTGCTATATGTAATAAGCGGGGTTGGTGAGGGTGTGCATCACCGCCAAATGGGTGGTGGGGAGTGCTTGTCCACCTCCTCCTGTGGCTTTGAAGGATGGGTATTTGAGTATGTTGAGGGGCAAATGCAGTAGCATTGCCTAGCCAAGCTGTTAGGAGATATAATGCTGCTATATAAAAGCCTGTGAGTGCCATGTTGAGTCTCAGCTCAGGTATGAAACTTGGTATTTCGTTTACTTGTGGTGTAGTTGTAGTAGTATTGTAACCGTAAAGTGTGCAAATGGTGTCGACACCTTAGTCTGAACAGAACAATGATGAATGGGCAAGGCAGTATAGCAGTATAAGCAGCACAATCATGGGTAGCGTAGTATAGTAGTATAAGCATCCCAATCATGGATAGTGCAGTGTATCAATATAAGCAGCACAATCATGGGTAGCACAGTGTAGCAATATAAGCAGCACAATCATGGGTAGCACAGTGTAGCCGTCAAGCAGCACAATCATAGGTAAAGCAGTATAGCAATTTTAAACAACACAATTATGGGCAATTCAGTATGTCAATCTAAGTAGTACAATCATGGGCAGAGCAGTATAGCCATTTAAGCAGCACAATCATGGGCAAGCAGTATAGCATAGGAATATGCAAACATTATAGTGCAATCGTGGGCAGGGTCGTATAGCACAGTCAGGGGCAAGCAGTAAAGCAGTCTAATGCAGGGTAATTATGCATGGGTAAAGAGTGTGCTATTGGGATGGGACAATATGGTAGCGCAATGGTACAGCGATGCAGTACTGTATGGAGTCAGGCAGTACAGGGGACACAGGCAGTATACAGGATGTAGTATAGCAAATAGGGAATGTAATAGTCAAAGGAGTACAGTCGTAAGTGTGCATGTGGCCGGAGAGCCTTCACGAGACTTCTTCTCAGTGGGTCATGAGGCAGGTAGGGTTAGAATGACGAGCTAGGCTCGGTTGTTAACGGAGCAGGTATCATGTATAATGTTTGGTGGGTGTATCTGAGGGTAATCTGGAACTACCGTGTTTCCCCGAAAATAAGACTGGGTCTTATATTTATTTTTGCTCCAAAAGATGCACTAGGGCTTATTTTCAGGGTAGGGCTTATTTTTTTTTTTTATCATATACAACAATCCACATTTATTCATGAACAACAATCCTCTTTTATTCATGTTCAACAATCCAACTTTTTTTAAGTACAGCAAACAACATTTACTCATGTACAGCAATCTACATTTATTCAAATACAATCATGTCATCTTCTTCCAGAACATCGTCAAAACTCTCCAAACTCCGAATTCCGGCCTGATTTTCTTGCGACTGCATTCCCTGTAGAACCATTGGCCCCAATCTCTCATGTCTAGCAATAGAGCTCTCCTTAAATGAACACTTCTTGTCCAAGTAACCTGCTTGTAGTGCATTGGCAACACAGCTGTCAGTGATGTTATCCCATGAATTCTTCACCCAAGTCACAACCTCTTGCAGGCTAGGCTTCACAAAGTTTCCACGCTGATTTCTCTCCATTCTATTTTCAGTGAAGTCATTGATTTCCATGCGCAAATGGTCCTTGAAAGGCTTGTTTATTGCAATATCAAGAGTCTGGAGATAGGCAGTCATTTCTGCAGGAATCATTATTTGATCTACTCTTCACTCTGCAAGGAAGTTTTTCATGTCTTTAGCACGATGAGTGCTGGCTGAATCCCAGACTAGCAGACCTCTTTGACCACCTCGCAAAATAAGTGGCAGCATTAAATCGACCCACTTCCTTATAATTGCTTGTGTACACCATGCCTTTTCGGTTTCAAAAACATAAATGCCTGAAAAACGTTCAATCTTATCTTTCTTGCCCTTACTGATGATTAGAGGTGGGGCTTTCATTCCATCCAGACTAATTGCCAAAATACAAGTAATACGTGCACTTTCGTAGCCAGTGGAGGGAATGTAGATTGACGAGGCACCCCTCTGATTAATTGTCGTTTGAGATCCTTGGCCCATAAACACTGCTGTTTCATCCATAGCAATCATGTTGGAGAGTTGATATTTAGAAAAGTTGATGGAATCAACAAAGGACTTGAATGCAAGTGCACGTTTAACAACTTCAGTAGTATCTTCCAGCTTGAACAGTGTTGTCGATCTTCTTAGAGACAGTTCATATCGTTGAAGGAAGTCATCCAGCCAGTGTTGTGATGCTTTGATTTCTTCTGGGGATATTTCAAACTTTGGTGCCATTGCAAGGGCAAATGCTTGAATGTCAGCCCTGCGCACAACCAAAGTCTTTGCTCTCCTGTCAGCAATCCATTCATAGGTGATGTCTTCCAGCTCAGGAAATAATGGTTGCCGCCCTGATCCACACTTGCGCTTCTTAGAATTTCCCTCATCCATCTGTTGACAGAGGTTATCATACTCTGCTCGCCATTTTCGGACCATTCGGAGATCCAGCTTCTCTTGGCAGAAAGCCGTAAGATTCTTGCCCTGGGAGTTCTCCACGATTCCTTTCTTGTACTCAACCGAATAGCTCTTTCTTTTTGCACTCATTTTGTCTGGGGGCAAAATATTCAGTTTAAATCTACGGTATTGAAGGACCTTAGGCTAAGTACCATACCGGTAGTGAAGTGACAGTACTGATACCAGTAGCACTTGAAGCTGATTGGCTGCCACCTCATGACAGTCAGCCAAACAGTGAAGTGTTACCACAGAGCGCACAGGGAAGCGGTGGATGCGGGCAGCGACAGCCCCTTGGAGAGAAGGAAGAGGGCTGCAGCGCAGCGACAGCACTGGCAGCTGATCGGCGTCGGCATTTCTTTCTTTTCTCTGAGCATCAGGACAGAGCGGAGGCGGGTCCAAGGGAGATAAGAGAAGCCGAAGCGCCAGCTTGCCCTCTAACTTTGTCGCAAGTACCCGGTACGGTATTTTGTCTCCCTAAACGCCACCTCGTTAATGCGGCTGCCTTCCCGGTCCCGAGACTGCATGTTCTTCCTCTCGGCGCGTGTGTACCCGGTAACAAACTTCCGTGGATGTGATGGATTTGAAAGGCCCCCGCGAAGCACCAGGGCTCTGCTCTTACCGTAGTAAACGTGAGAAGTGGAGAGAAAGAGATGGTGTTCGCGCAGGGGGGTGGCAGGTGAAGTGCAGTGAATTTAGGCTGAAACTGATCTATCAGAAACACGCTTCCTAAGGTAGAACCTGGACAAAGGGTTGAAATGAATGCATGGGGACCAAAAGGAACAATGCCTATTTATCTAAAAATGCATTCCCCTACCTCAAGAACACACACAGGCAGCCCTCCTCCATGATCTGCACTAGGTCTTAGTTTCAGGGTAGGGCTTATATTACGGTAATCACAGGAAAACGTGCTAGGGCTTATTTTCAGGATAGGTTTTACTTTCGGGGAAACACGCTACCTAGCAACGATTGGGTATCTAGCTATGTAGAGTTAAACGGTACCTGCATTTTACGTCCTGGTTTGAGTCCTGGTTTTCAGTTTGTTCTCCAGATGTTTAATGGATCCTGGAGAGTACGTGGCCACCGCCAAAGGGCCACCGCCAAAGGGCCATGCCGAAGGGCCACGCCGAAGGGCCCTCTGGCGAGGCCCTCAGGCGCAGGCCCGCAATGCGCGGGCGCGCTTGCTAGTGCCCTGCTTTTAAATTAGGTGGAGAAACCCGATTGTGCAGGCGAGAGGGTGGAGGCGTCTGGGTGGCGAGCCCCGATTGGGCTGAAGGCATCCGGGTGGAGAGCCCCGATTGGGCTGAAGGTGTCCGGGTGGCGAGCCCCGATTGGGCTGAAGGCATCCAGGTGGCGAGCCCCGATTGGGCCCGCGGTGTCACTGGAGGCGTCGGGACAAGGCTGGCTCAATCCCTCCTGGGAGAGCACGTGTCCGGGAAAGGGCTGATCTCAGCTGGTGCCCTGCTTTTAAATTAGGTGGAGAGCCCCGATTGGGCAGGCGAGAGGCTGGAGGCGTCCAGGTGGCGAGCCCCGATTGGGCTGAAGGCGTCCGGGTGGAGAGCCACGATTGGGCTGAAGGCGTCTGGGTGGCGAGCCCCGATTGGGCCCGCAGTGTCACTGGAGGCGTCGGGACAAGGCTGGCTCAAATCCTCCTGGGAGAGCACGCGTCTGGTGTAGGGATGTGCCACCCTCTCCCACCCCATATACCCTCCATCATTGGAGACACATGTGTGGCCATCCTGCCTGCCTACTGCAAGCCCTACGTGGCTGCCCTCCCACATAGGCTCGCATGTGGCACAGGCAGACAAGGGTGGCTTGCGTTGGTCAGCTGATCATCCTTTGCAAGCGCTTGTAGTCACCCACCGCCCATCCCTGTGACATGCATTGGCCCAGGCTGCCCTCAACAGGTATCCCCCTGAGCAGCTTCTGGGTTCAGCAGTACATCTTACCCTCCATGCAAAATATTGCTGTTTGCCGGTTCCGCTATTGGCACACAGGCATGGTGCATCATATATGGTTCCCACACATTGCACACAGCATGCACGTGACCAGGTACTTTAGGACATGCTCCACATTGGCACATCACAGGGTCAACCTTGGACTCACACGACTACGCACATGGCCAGCCCCCACAACTGCGTGTGGAGATGGTCCATGTATGATACCCATGTCTACCTTGCATACACATACCTATCTACACACATGTCCCATACGTACATGCATAGTCTGTCTGTAAGGGCGACACATGACCATTGGGATGTTTTTACAAAACTGTATTTACAAATTTTTTAAAACTGTACATGAACATATAAACATATGTACATTTGAACATAAGATTTGCCATACTGGGTCAAACCTGGGTCCATCATGCCCAGTGTCCTATTTTCAACACTGTACAGTCTAGGTCTTAAGGACCCAGCTGTCTTGTCGTGTCACGGAAGACAGGATAGCAGAGGGCACGTGTGTGGGCATCACAGGGGCCATCAGATGCTCCTGGGATGCCCATCAGGGGATGGCTGCTGACCGAGC
This sequence comes from Ichthyophis bannanicus, assembly GCA_033557465.1. Classification (NCBI taxonomy): domain Eukaryota; kingdom Metazoa; phylum Chordata; class Amphibia; order Gymnophiona; family Ichthyophiidae; genus Ichthyophis; species Ichthyophis bannanicus. The sequence continues at coordinate 459,712,519 of CM066034.1, forward strand.
AGGCACTCCATCTCGGAAGCCATCCACTGGATCAATGTTCCCTCTAATTTTCTGTAGGCTGTGTGCGCATAAAATATCAGCTGTGCAGCTTTTGAAGGAAGGTTACATTTTTGTGCGCCACATAACGACACTCTGAGTGATATACTTTACAATTTGACTACACCTCAGAATACAGTATGTACACCATATTGATTGCACTAGAAAATATTGTATAACTTGTGAAAACCGTAAATACACAACAACTTTTAAATTTTAAGATGTCTGTTGTTTTCTATCAGAATCAGAACCGTAATTTTTGTGCGCTCTGTTGTAAAGTATGTGCGCTCGCTCGGCGAGGTGTGTGAGCGCGCACATGCACACAGCTTAGAGGGAACAGTGCACTGGATGGACCCTGCCAGCCACCGGTTGGTGTGCTCCAACATATGGAGGCGTTGCTTAACACCATCCATGACCACATACAGGTCGTGCATGCATCTGCCACCACACACACACATGGTGCCAGGTGTCTGTGTGGTGGCATGTGCATGTACCCTGTGTGTGATCATGGATGGCGTTTCCACATCCCACCATCCATCATCGCCCACCACATGCGGTGGCTGGCAGGGACCCACAGTGCCCTGTGCTGTCCTGTCTTCTCTCACACCCTCCCCCCACCCAACATCCTACACCTCCCCCCTGCCACCTTCCACCCACCCTCCACACTCCCCCCTCCTCCTCCCCCCCAAACCATCACCTACACTCCCTCCCCTCCCACCCCACTCTCCACCGCCGCCATGTCCCCATCATTCCCCTCTGCCTCCGCTGCGTCTGCCGCCTCCTCCTCTGCCTCCTCCTCCTCTGCCCCTTTCTCCTCCACCTCCTCCTCTTCCTCCATTGGACAGCGGGCAGTGGGGCGCCTCAGAGAATGGCCAGATGTGGAGGGGCCCTCACTGGCGGCATCACCCTCTGTGGAGGCTGATAGTCATTAGCACACTATCATGTGAGTCAGATAACACATGTACATATTCAGGCACCACACAGGCTAGTGGGCCACTGAGACATTCTTTAATGAGCTGCAGAGGCCGCAAAGCTCACCTCCACTTTGGGCCATCGCCCCCCTCTGGAGGCGGGCGAGGTATTCGGGGTTGTGCAGCCGCAACTCACGTCCCTTTCCCCGGAGGTCCTCTAACTGGGAGGTGAAAGCAATGGGTGGGAGCATCTCTGGTGGGTGGCCAACACAAATCAAACATCTCTGTGAGCAGCATCATGCTGCTCCTGCTCCGCTGCTCAGTGTGTCATGTACTAACCTCTGCCAGTGCCACCTGCATGTGTGGCTGTGGGTCTGGGCATGTGTGCAGTGACACCTATGTGTACTGTGCGTAGCACCCTGGACACACCATACCGTGTTCCTATGCTCTCCTTGCATGACATGGCAGCACCATGCCGCGTGTGGTTTGGCCATGCTGGTGTCCAGAGGAACCCCCCTAACCCCCTGTGTGGTCTGGCAAACACATTTGTGTTTTCTTGACCTACACACATCATCCGACACAACCCCAATGGCAACATGATATCCTAACACGCATGGGTGATGTGTCCATACATGGAGCGGAGGGTGGGTGGCCCTGTGCACCTTGGCAGGGGCTACTACCATGCCATTTGGCTTTCTACTATACCTCTATGGTCATGACTAGGGCCTCATGTGAGTAGGGCAGTTGTGGCTGGCAACAACAGGGGCAGGGGCCAACACACCGAAATGGCCTATTAACATCTGTGCTCAAGTCTGGGGTTATGGCAGTGCTGTGCAACCCCAACAGGTGCATGTATCCTTACAACACTTTACGCGGTCCTTACAACAGCATCTGTAATGTTCCTCTGCAATCAGGTACGGAAATCCTGGTGAGTGGGCAGATGTGTGACCTGAATCAGTGTACAGTTCTGAGATATATGGCTTTGTTACAGGCCTTCGTAATCAGATCTCATAGCTCATGGGGTGGGGTGCTGTAAAGCACATCCACAACTGCACCTACCATACCGTCTGGAACCATCACAGACGTGTGTAATGAGGTGTGGGCCTCACGGACTAGGGGAGATGTGAGACCTACCTGGCATAACCTACCACAATAACTGGATGACATACCCACTGTTCCAATCAGGTCTCAGGCCTCCTGGGGGTAGGGTGGAATATAACAGAGCAACAGCAGCTTAACCATACCACCAGGGTGAGTGACATGCCACTTTGATGGGCTCTCACAACTCCTGGGGGTAGGGTGGAATATAACAGAGCAACAGCAGCTTAACCGTATCACCAGGGTGAGTAACAGCCCACTTTGATGGGCTCTCAGGACTCCTAGGGGTAGGGTGGAATATAACAGAGCAACAGCAGCTTAACCATATCACCAGGGTGAGTGACAGCCCACTTTATTGTTTATTGTTTATTATTGTTTATTTACATTTGATATACCGCCCCCCATTACATCGGGGCAGTTTACAATACAAAATAAATTTGAAAAAGAAAAGGAAAAGGAAGTTACAATAATCTGAGAGGTACAGGAGACAGGAGGAAAGGACAGCAATCGGAAGAGAGGAGGGGGGTCAGAGGAAGTTTATAGACAGACATTAAAAGCTAAGGAAAATAGATGGGTTTTAAGAAGGGAGCGAAATTTGGGGTAGGATTCTTCTTTGATGGGCTCTCAGGACTCCTGGGGGTAGGGTGGAATATAACAGAGCAACAGCAGCTTAACCATACCACCAGGGTGAGTGACAGCCCATTTTGATGGGCTTTCAGGACTCCTGAGGGTAGGGCAGATGTTTTAACCTGTAAATGCACACACAACCATACTACCAGGTTGAGTGATAGCCCACTTTGATGGGCTCTCAGGACTCCTGGGGGTAGGGCAGATGTTTTAACCTGTAAATGCACACACAACCATACTACCAGGGTGACTGACAGCCCACTTTGATGGGCTCTCAGGACTCCTGGGGGTAGGGTGGAATATAACAGAGCAACAGCAGCTTAACCATACCACCAGGGTGAGTGACAGCCCACTTTGATGGGCTCTCAGGACTCCTGGGGGTAGGGCAGATGTTTTAAACTGCCAAGGCACACATAACCATATCACCAGGGTGACTGACAGACCATTGGAGCACATCTCAGGACCCCTAGGGGTAGGGCAGATGTGTGACCCTGCAAATGCGGAACCTACCATATTAGCATGATGTTTACAAAACCTCTTTAGGCAGATCTATGGGCTTCTTGTGTTACGGTGTATTTTAACACATCAACAGCAGCAGCTGCCATAACACCAGGATGACATCTGGAACTCTGTGATTAGGTCCTTAGCCTCCTGGAGATAGGGCAAACCACTCTGATGTGATAAATAGACGGTATATCACGTGGGTTTAACTAATAAACTTAAATGAGATAGACTACCTACACACATCAGCATGCACAGCTACAATTGACACTGGATATGTATATGGATATACTGACCTGTCCCCATACACTTACCTCACGTGGGTAGTCTGCCAGACGGTTGTAGCACCGTGTCACGCGGTCCCAGGTCCTCCTGACTCTCCCCAGGTCCTGCCGCTTGGAGGATCCTGGGAAAAGCTTGTGCTGCCTGGTGCAGATGAGGCCTACGAGGTGGCGAAGCTCCCTCGTGAAAGCTGGCTTTCTTGAGCGGGTGGCCATTTTCACCAATGCCTTGCTCACGGATGCACGCACACACACACATGCTGCAACACGCCATGGTGCGCAGCAGTGCCTATGCACCTCAACGCGCATCATTGAGGCATGCTATCAATGTGCCCGTGCCTATGCCACAGCCGGTACACAGGAAATGGTGTCACAAACAATATATATAAAGATCTATGCTGCAGACGCACATTGCAGTGACGTGTCTGACATTTTAAAACACAATTTGTTTATTATGCATTTCTCTGGTTGTTGCCACACTTGGGTCTCAAGCCCATCATCATGGGCTCTTAGGGCATTGTATTAACTGGTGTGCTATGCCTTTTCGCATAGCAATAGCTGGCTAAACAGTTACACCAGGGGGTATGTTTACTAAACATAGAAACATAGAAACATGATGACAGAAAAAGACCACATGGCCTATCTAGTCTGTCCTTCCATATCAACAACTACAACAGTCCACTTTTTACCTTTAGAGATCCTCTGTGTTTGTCCCATGCTTTTTTGAATTAAGTTACTGTCCTCATCTCTACCACCTCCACTGGGAGACTATTCCATGGATCCACTACTCTTTCCGTAAAGAAATATTTCCACATATCACTCCTGAATCTATCTCCCTTCACGCTCATCCCATGTCCCCTCATAGCAGAACTTGCTTTCAATTGAAAGAGGCTCTCTCCCTGAACATTTATGCCACGGAGGTATTTAAACATCTCAATAATATCACCTCTATCCCGCCTTTCCTCTAAGGTGTACATATTAAGATCCTTAAGTCTGTCCTGATATGCTTTATAATGAAGCCAACTAATCATTTTAGTAGCCACCCTCTGCACCGACTCCATCCTGTTCACATCCTTTTGAAGGTGCAGTCTCCAGAATTGCACACTATACTCCAAATGAGGTCGCACCAAAGACTTTTACAGAGGCATTATCACCTCCTTTTTTCTGCTAGCCATTCCTCTCCGTATGCACCCAAGCATCCTTCTAGCTTTTGCAGTCACCTTTTCTACCTGTTTAGCTACTTTAAGATCATCAGACACAACCACGCCTAGGTCCCGCTCTTCTTTAGTGGACAAAAGTACTTCACCTCCTATACTGTATTGCTCCCTTGGATTGCTGCAGCCCAAATGCATGACCTTACATTTTTTAACATGAAATCCCAGCTGCCAAATTCTAGACCATTCTTCAAGCTTAGCTAGATCCCTCCTCATGTTATCTACACCTTCCTGGGTGTCTACTCTATTGCAGATTTTGGTATCATCTGCAAAGAGGCAAACCTTACCCGACAGCCCTTCCGCTATATCACTAACAAAGATGTTAAAAAGAATCGGACCAAGGACAGATCCCTGGGGCACACCACTGGTAACATCCTTCTCCTCAGAATGAGCTCCATTTATTTGTACTCTTTGTCGCCTCCCACCCAACCAATTTCTAACCCAAGCAGTAACTTTAGGGTCCATACCTAGGGTGCTCAGTTTGTTTATAAGTCGCCTGTGAAGAACAGTGTCAAAGGCTTTACTGAAATCTAAATACACCACATCTAGAGCTCTCCCTCGGTCCAACTCCCTGGTCACCCAGTCAAAGAAATCAATCAGATTTGTCTGACAAGACCTGCCTCTGGTGAATCCATGCTGCCTCGGATCCTGTAATCCGCTGGACTCCAGAAACCTCACTATTTTCTCTTTCAGCAGCGTTTCCAATAATTTACTCACTACCGAAGTTAAACTAACTGTCTTAATGTGCACCAGCAATAATGTGCAGGATGCCATAAGTAGAGTGGGCGTTCCGGTCTAAACGTAGAAATCGCGCAATAAGTTGCGTGGGGCACATTATCACATGATAGAGAGAGGCGTGCCACATTAACATGCGGTAATCTTAAGTAGGCGCGCTGACATGCAAATAGAGCAGCAGAGATGTAGCACATTGGTTAATACACTGACTGATGGTACAGGGGTTATAGGTTTGATCCCCCAGTGTGCCTAATGAATAAGGCTGGCCCTGTCTGACAAACAGTCATGGTATCCCCAGGGAATATACTGTCCCTGTAGCAACATGGTGGTGCAGTACACACATCCAGTGTGTTCAGGAGCAGAAGGTCATAGATTCAAGTCCCAGCTGTGGTTCCTGCCAACCCAGTCCCCATATTTTACCCACTAGTAAACCGTGGTAATAAAGAGGGAACCTTTATTGCAGATAACATAAACATGCCTGAAACACCTATATTTTACCCTACAGAGCACGGACCCCATAGACATGTACAATACCTAGAGCAGAGTTTCCCAAATGCAGTCCTGGAGGGCCAAAAATCATTCAGGTGTCATGCTGTCTCTAATAAAGATGCCTGTGCTGCATATCTATGTGCCACCCCCCATGGCATGCAAATGTATCACATGCATATTCATTAGGGACAGCATGAAAACCTGAACAGTATTTGGCCCACCAGGACCGGAGTTGGGAACCTTTGCCCCAGAGCAGCGGCCAACAGGGGCAGAAACACCCGCACCCACAGGCTCCAATATCCACAGCCTCATGGAGAGGCAGGATGTTGGGTCCTGCGTGCAGCAGCATCTCCCAATACTAGCACTTGCATACCTTAGCAATGCCACCCTAAACCTGGGAATACGTTACAGATATATCAAAAGGTTGCTATGATTAATCGCAGATAGCAATTCCTAGGTTAAGTACAATTTGCTGATTGAGCTGCATCATAGCAACCTTTCTGATGTCTGTGGAGTGTCTTTCAGTTCTGGTGTCTGACAGTGTGTACCACCCTGGGGAGTGACCCCAACAGTATTGCGTACCATAGCCATGCCTGCACTGTGCCTAGGATTGGTGAGATGGCCAGGGTTGCCAAAAGCCTCTATATTTGCACAATGCTGGCATAGGTGTGGGAGTGTGTGTCTGTCCATCCAGTGTGTGGTGGCTGCCAACACCTTACGCAGCCCACACTGCTTGCACTGTTTCCAGTGTTAGCTTGCCAATGTGCATAATGAGGAGCTAGGTACTGGGGGTATGGCCCGGACAGGGTGGCCTGGGCAGGATGCATCTGAACAGAGCATAGGACAATGGCTGGGACAATGTAGTGCCCAGCCACCACCTGCACAGACAGGGTGGCCATAGCATGTCATGTTGGGAGGTCACTCTCACCCTGACTGATCAGTGATCACGGCATGGCTAGGTTCCCCCATAGCGCTCTATAGTATTTTTCTCAATTGATATTTATGGGTTTTATTTTTTTGGGCCCATCACTGACTTATCTGCTTGGTGTGTATGCTGACATCCTAGTTCTGGGTACATGCATTTCCTCCAGGAACATGCACTATGGACTAGCTAGCAGACTGTCTGCAGTTAGTATGTGTGTGGCTGGAACAGCTTGCAGGGTGCAGCAGCTGGAGACTCGCTCTACTTGCTGCTAGAGAATGTCAGATGGTCGTGGGGGACAGCTGAGCATTTCCAGGCCTACTGTCTGTCTGCCTTATGGATGTGTACAGATCTGCATTGACTGTCCTGTGGGGTGTCTGTTCCCCAACAGGACTGGGGTTGGTGGTTCCCCTCTTCTGCCACTATTGCAGGGAGGTAGAATGTGGATCTTTTGGTGGGAGATCCTGTTTCCCACTCTGAACCACAGAGGATGGGTTGGGTGGTGGTACATATATCAGCCTATGGGTCCTGGGTCCTACCATCATGTGACCATGGTACCAACACAGGATATGCACTATTCTGGGTACATCATAGCCCATAAGGACTAGACATGACTGAGAAATACAGATGGACACAGATGTATCCTAGGTGTGTCTGCAGAAACTCCCTATCACACACACTAGCACTGATGGGGACCTGCAGCATAACCTATTTCAGCTATGAAAGGTGCTGTGGACCTGGTGCTGGGCGCCCCACCTCACCCTCAGGGTGAGCACAGTACCCGCACAATGTGACGGTCTGTAGCTACTCTGTGCCAGTAACACAGACGGTCAGTACCCCCTACCAGGCTGAGGTGCTGTGGGGGTGCACACGGTCAGTACCCCCTACCAGGCTGAGGTGCTGTGGGGGTGCACACAGTCAGTTCCCCCTACCAGGCCGAGGTGCTGTGGGGGTGCATACCCCATCTTATGATCATCTGTAGACTGCTGATTTGCATGTGCAGTGCATCATGGGTACGGGTGGGTTAACCCTATCCTGGTAACCACAGCAGACAGTTTGCGTGGTGACCTGAAGTCCTTCTGTAGCCAGTCAGGGGTTTGTTAGTAGCTATAGAGCGGTAGCACACTGGTTACTTTACTGCCTGTAGAGCCAGAGGTCATGCACAGTGGGGTTATTTGATAGGGTTGTCTTCTCTCTTCTAGTTTTTTTCCATTCTCTCTCTACATCTGCTTTAACATACTAATCTTTCTCCTTTTGCTCTTTCCTCATTCCTATTTCATCCACTCAAATTTTACCCCTCCATCCTCAACCCCCACTTACTCTCCCAATACCCGGCCAATTGTAGATTTTTTATCCCTCCCACACAAAATATTTTTCCCTTCTCCATTTTACTCTTCCAGCCCCATCCCATTCTAATCCTCCCCCAACATCAGCTCCCTTCTAGTTCCAGCCTCACCCAGCATCCATTCCCTTCTAGTCTCTGCATCAGCCCATTTCCAGTCCTAGCCACCCATCAGCCCATTTCCAGTCCTAGCAACCCCCCAACCCAATACCAGTCCTAGCCCCCCCATCAACCCACTTCCAGTCCTAACCCCCTATCACCCCATTTTCAGTTTAAGCCCCCCCATAACCCATTACCAGTCCTAACCCCCCATCAGCCCACTTCCAGTCCTAACCCCATCAACCCATTTCCAGTCAGCCCCCTATAGCCCATTGCCAGTCCTAACCCCCCACCCATCAGCCCACAGCCTATTACCAGTCCTAACCCCATCAGCCCACCTCAAGTCCTAACCCCTCCCCATCAGCAGGGATTGTGGGTCGCCACAGTAAGGGGTATGTTTACTAAAGTGCGTTAATCGTGAATAACGCGCGTAATGTACATTTAACGATTGTTCACACGTCAGAACGCGCGTTCAGACGTGCGAACGATCATTAAACGTACTTTACGCGCGTTAACCGCAGTTAACGATCGTAAACCTCCGCGGCGAGTTAAAACAGCGCGGAAGGTGGAGAGTGGGCGGAGAGAAGGGGTCAATGGGTGGAGAGTGGGCGGGGAGAGGCTCCCTTCACAGTAACGCGCTGAATTGCAGAGCCCAATGCCAACGCGAACGAAAACCTGTCGTTAGAGGCATTTTAAAGGGAAGAGAAACCATTTCCGTCAGCAATGTACAGCAAACCCGTGGAAACCTACAAAAACGTGAGCAGTGTGATACATGTGCACAGAACAAAACGTCAAATAAAACTGTACAATGACCACAAGAAACAGTATAAAAATGATAATTCAGCTGGGCAACAGTGATAGCAATGGGCAACAATAAAAAACACTCCCAGCAAAGCTCCAAAACAAAGGAAATGATGTTTAGAAGGGTCCACACTCCGTAGACCCTTTCAAACAGCATTTCAGTTCATTGGAGCTTTCCTGGGAGTGTTTTTTATTGTTTCCCAGCTCGGGTATGGGTGTATGCCCCCTTTTCTGAGGCCTTTTCTGAGGGTTATCTGCACTTCTGTCTCCATACAAGGTAAATGAGGCCACAGTAAGATTGTGCAGAGCAGGGTTTCTGACACGTCAGGCCAGGTTTTCTATCTCCAGGGACTGCACTGTCTCTGTGGCCACAGTGTGGTGCAACAGACACAGCCAGTGCCTGTAAGACAGAGGGTCACAGGTTCAAATCCCAGCTGGGGCCCCTACCAACCCAGTCCCCATAGTTTTACCCACCACTAAACAGTGATAGTACAGACACCCCTTTATTGCAGAGAACATACGCATGGTTACTACGCCTATATATTACCACACCAAACACAGACACCAGAAACAGGCACATTACCTAAAGCAGAGTCTCGCAAATGCAGTCCGGGAGGGCCCCACACCATTCAGGTTCCATGCTGCCTCTAATAAAGATGCCTGTGCTGCATATCTATGCACCACCCCCATGGTATGCAGATGTAGCTCATGCATATTTATGAGGGACAGCATGAAAACCCGAACAGTGTTTGGAACACCAGGACTGGAGTTGGGGAACTCTGCCATAAAGCAGCAGCCAACAGGGCCAGACACACCCACACACACACACACACACACAGGCCCCATTGGCCAATGCCTCCTGGAGAGGCAGGACATTGGGCCCTGCCTGTATCTCCCAATACTAGCAGTTGCATACCTTAGCAATGCCACCCTACACCATGGGTACATGGTACACTTCCTACGTTAAGCACATTTAGCTCATTGAGCTCCACCATACCAATCATTCTGATGTCTGCGGTGTGTGCTGCAGGTCTGGACTCTGACAGTGTTTACCACCCTGGGGAGTGACCCCCACCAGTCTTGTGTACCATATCCATGCCTGTACAATGCCCAGGACTGGTGTTGTGGGTATGGCTGCTGACCACCTCTATAGTAGCACAATGCTGGCATAGGTGTGGGGGTGACTGTCTGTCTATCCAGTGTGTGGTGGCTGCAAACACCTTCCACAGCCCACACTGCCAGCAATGTTGCCAGTATTGGGCTGACAATGTGCATAATGAGGAGCAAGGTACCATGGGTATAGGCCGGACAGGGTGGCCTGGCCAGGGTGCATCTGCACAGGGCATAGGGCAGTGACAGGCACATTTTGGTGCCCGGCCACCACCTACACAGACAGGGTGACCTCAGTATGTCCTGCTGAGAGATCACTCTCACCCTGACTGTGCAGTGACCACAGCATGGCTAGGCAACCCCATAGTGCTATCTAGCATTTCTCACATGTGATAGATATGGGTTGCCTTTTGGGGCCCAGTCACTGATTTATCTGCCTGCTGTGTATGCTGACAACCTAGTTCTGGGTGCTGGCAGACTGTTTGCAGCTGCTATGTGTTGTGCTGGAGTGGCTTGCAGGGTGCAGTGGCTGATGGCTTGTACCAGGGGCATATCAGATAGTGGTGGGGTGCAGCATACCATATCCAGGCCTACTGTCTGTCTGCTATTGTGTTGTGGATGTTTACAGAGCTGCATTGACTGCTCTGTGGGGTGTGTGTTCCTCAGCAGGACGGGGGTTGATGTTCCCCTCTACTGCCACCTTTGCAGGGAGGTAGACTTTGGGTCTTCCGATAGGAGATCCTGTTTGCCACCCTTGGCTGGGGGGGGGGGTGTGCATGGGGGCTGCACCTGACTGAAACAGACAGAGATATCCAAGGTGTTTCTGCAGAAACTATCTATCTCACACATTAACACCACTTTGGACCTGCGCCATGGCCTCTTTCAGCCATGGACGTTGCTGTGGACCTGGTGCTTGGCGCCTCACTGCACCCTCAGGGTGAGCACAGTACCCGCACACTGTGACGGTGTGTAGCTACTCTGTGCCGGTACAACACACGGTCAGTACCCCCTACCAGGCCGAGGTGCTGTGGGGGTGCACATGGTCACTTCCTCCTACCAGGCCGAGGTGCTGTGGGTGTGCATTCCCCATCTTGTGTTTAGCTGTGGACAGCTGATTTGCATGTGCAGTGCATCATGGGTGTGACTGGCACAATTCAACCCTGGGAGAATCCAGCGCCTGCTCACAGGCTCTGATAACCCATAGGCCATCACACGTACATCTGTTAGCATTATGCATAGGTGCAGGACACCCTACAGAGTCTGTAATATAAGGTATCCACACTGGTAAAAACACATGTACCCACGCACGATTGTACGCACACACCGACGCGCGTAGCTACGCACGAGGCTACACCCGTACCAACGCACGCAGCCACGCCCGTACCAACGCACATTGCTACGCACACTGCGAAGGTGTGTTTCTGTAAGCACTACTCGACGTAAAGAAAAACATGCCTCCTCATTGCCTCTGTAATGTACAGGGCGATGCCTGGGCCAGCCTTCTGAGTGAGGCACACTGGGGACTTGAACCCATGCTGCCTGTAACAGTGTGCTACAGCTCTGTTTCAGTGATTTGTGTCTGTACGCCTTCATATGCTTAACACGCAGTAACGCGGCACGGCACCCTGTAACGCTCGTTAGTTTTTTGAACGCGCGTTAGTGGTTACGATGTCCCGCCCATGTCCTTATTTGGGGTTTTGGTTACTACCGCGGCTCCTAACGCGAATTGCACTAACGCGGTTTAGTAAACATACCCCTAAGTGCAATTGCTCTGCGGTATCTGCAGGAGTAAGGCTGGAAATACCTCCCCCCCCCCCCCATCGCCTACAGCAGACCTTTTGCAGCTATCGCCGCCGTGGTTTAATAGAGACCCCTAAGAGCTGTTGAGGAAAGCAGAATCTGTAGTACAGACTACATTAGTCTGTATTTCATTGAACACAGTATTTCAGCTAGTGACTATTTTAGAAAATGCTACAGTGTATTTTTAATTAGAACTCAGCTAATTGTTTTATTCAAGTATTTACTACACCATTGTGCATGTTTTTAAAATAAAACCAACTGAAAATATATTTTCATGTGAACTTTTGTTGAAGGGTTTCTTATAGTCTGCTCACACTTGATTTTCCTCAATATTTGTGAAAGCCCAAATTCAATTTTGGAAAATTGTTACATTTCAAATTCACTCATTTTTTAAACCTGTTCCCGTTGGAAGTGGATCTGAGATAATTGCCGGGGGAGGGGGCGGGGAGACGTTGTTGACAGGTCCGCAGACCCAGTCGGAGACAGACAGGGTGGGGCGGGGGCAGGCTGTGCCAGGCTATCTCGGGGGCGCTCTCGGATCCGGACTATGAGCTTCATTGTGGTGGCAAGAGGAACCGAAGGCTGCTTGTCCTCCGGGAGCTACAGAGTTCGGGAAAAGGCACGGAGGACTGGCACGGGAGTCAGTTCGGACCGGAGATAGTTAACTACAGCCCCGAGGCAACAGTGAGGATGATCAGCCCAAATCAGGTAGAACCGGCAACGCGATCTGCGCGTGTCCCTCCCAGGCTTCCCGAGCTGATGGAGTCCACTCTCTCCCCCCCCCCCCTCCCTTGGGGTATATAGTGGCCCCAGCCCCGATCTAAACCAATAGCTTTCCTCTGCAGAGGATTTGGTTTCTCCTTTACCGGTCAGCCTGGAGTCCTTCACTTTTTTCCGTTGTCGCTACTCTCAGCATTCCACTTTATTTTTCAGTCTTTTCTCTCCCGATATCTCTTCCTTTTTCTTCACTGGAGCGTCAATGATGCATGCCTATATTAATCCTGGAGACAATTAAATATGGGGCAAATGAAGAGCGAACAAATAAACACGTAAAGGAGTTTAGTTGTACAGATTTGGAATACTTAGAGTAGCACTGTTAGTCTGGAGCATAAGTAGATTGGTTAGGCTGTAAGGTGCAACCTGTCTCTTTTTGTGTTTTGGAATAGTGCATGTTTAGCCGAGCATTTCATTTCCTATTGTAGCAGCAAAGCGCAGACAAACCAATAATACCAGGAGTCTGTTCAGAAGGTCCAAATCATTTATTTGTGCACAAGTCTCAAGCAAAGTCAATTTCAAAATGGCTGAGCAAAGTTTTCTAGCAATACAACAACTTTTATAGACTTCTGTTCCATTCTAGGTATAGAAAAACACTTCATTGGTCCCGGTACTCTCCCGTACCTCCCGTACCCCTTCTATTGGTGCCGGTACTGATATGATTATCCAATTATGTTCCTCCAGTGGGCTCAGCACCTGCTTACCCCCCTTCTAGTCCCAATTACAATGGCCAGTTCATCAACTTGTTACTTTCATACTCTCAAGGCCATAGAGCCAATTTGTGCATGCAGGGGAGCAGGGCTCTGCAACTCATCTGTCAGCAATCCCAATTAAATTCCTTGCAGATGTACTTTCTTATCAGTAACTTTTAAACCTATTTTTCTGTATTTTTCCATCTTCCAGTTCTGCTTATCTAAGCTAATTCAATACTTCTACTGAGTTCTATCCTACAATAGCAGCATGTTGGGGAATGTGTAATTCCTATGAGCCTCTTCACAGGCTTCATTTACAGGTCAAGCTAGTTAGGCCTGCCTGCTTATGTCAGACACTGTGGATCACAGGCCTGCACCTGCCACACTATAGCTTCAGAAAGAATAGACATCGTTTAGAAAATCAAGCAAGGCGTGATATGCTGGAGCATTGAGGTACTTTGTTTTACTAGATCCTTACATTTCAAGCACCGACAAAACCCCTGGTGCAAGGGCAGGCTCAACCACTAGGCGATGGCCTAGGACAGTATCTTCGGGGGGGGGGGAGGGATGGTGTTGAGATGATTGTGATTGAGTTTAATTATCAAAATCTTGGGGGAGGAGAGGTGCTAGGAATCTAAAAGCTAATTGTGAGGGGGCGCAGAGCTGAAGGTTTGCCTAGGTGTCTAATAGTCTTCTACCGGCCCTCTTTATGTATCTTGCCTTATTACTTTGGCCTTCTCTTTTTTTGTGTTGGTAATATTTTCCCTTCCTGAAGTGGCAGGAAGTTAAATCCTGTGCAAGTTACATGACTTGTAGATTTTCTTGTATCTTTTTTTTTTAACCAAAACGTAAATCTGATCTCAAATTTATTTATTTTTCTGTTTTTTAAAACGTAGGCATACAACTATGGATAAAATATATCAAACTTCTTAACCTGGGGCTATCAGGTGACTAGGTGTAAGAATGTATTTACAGTTTGGAGCAGTTCTCTAGGGTAAATACATGATCTAGCTCCTTTCCACTTTAAAGTACCAGAATTTTAGATGCCATAAAAATTATTAGGTTTGCAAAAGGAAACGAAACAGAGAATTAAGATTTGCACTGTGTGAGAGGACCCTTGGCACCTGTACTTTCTGCAGGTTGGCATTTGGTGAACTTATGGAATTGGCTGATTTATTATTATTGTAGTTATGCTGTTACAACCATCTAAGCTGACTGCGTCCAGCTACACCTTGCATGAATTTGTTCATAAAGATGGTTAATAGTCAAATAAATAAATACATTTAAACCAGCATTTCCCAACCTTTTCAAGCATAAGGCACACTTGCATTAACAAATATATTTTGTGGCCCACCAACCTCTGCAGAGCAGATGTGCGGACATGGAGAGGCCACATATTTGCAAAAGGAGGGCTAGGAAAGCACCAAACGCTCCAGTTTTCGTTACAAATTCTAAAAGTCAGCGTGAAACATATGAAGCCATCCCCAATTCCCTCTAGATTAGGGGTAGGTAAACTATAGCCCATGAGACAGACCTGGTCCTACCTCGCAGCTTTAGTTTTTGTATGTAGTAGCACTAAACACCACAACAATAACCAAATGCCTCGAAGACATGAATGACTGGCTCATAGCCAACAACTTAACCGTCAATTACGATAAAACTGAGGCAATGTTTGTCACCAGGAACTCCCCCTTCATACCTCCACAAATCATCAACATCCTAGACAAACACATAGTAGTCAAAGAAGAAGTTAAGTATCTGGGCATCACACTACACAGAGCTTTGAACCTGAAATCCCACATCACCAAAACCACAAACAAGGCCTATCAACGATTGAGGATAATCAGACAAATCAAACCAGTGCTCCGTCAGGACCACTTCCGCACAGTGTGCCAAGCACTCATTACACCACTGCTTGATTACGGAAACTCACTATATCAAGGCCTTCCTCAGCAGACGCTCCACCCACTACAGATGGTAAAAAACACCACAGCACGCATCATTACAGACACTCCAAGGACGGAGCACATCACTCCCATTCTACAACAACTACACTGGCTCCCAGTGATGGCAAGAGCTAAATATAAAACAATTATGATCATCTTCAAAATCATTCACCATCTCTCAGCAGACGTACTCCAAAACGTTATAACAAGGGATATCTGCAATAGACCAAGAAGAACCAACAACAACAACATAATCGGCACACCTGCAGGCTATCACAAAACCAAACAAACAACTTCAAAAAGATCACCATCACTACTGGCATCCACACTATGGAACTCCTTACCAACGAGCTTGAGGGAATTAGATGACCTTACAGACTTCCGCAAAGACCTCAAAACATTCTTATTTATAGAAACATATGAGCATTCAGGCAACACCCTAAACAGATAAACTACTTCCTCCGCCAACTAAGCATGCACTCATCCTATCCATACACACAAGTTTATAATACCAAGTTATTAAATACTCTCCCAATAAATGTTAACCCTCAATTGTACTATCTAAATACTGTTAAGTGTACTGTCTAAATGTTTGCTGTTAAGTGTACTGTCCAAATGTTTACACGTAACCTAATGTTAAATGTAACCCTCCAATTGTGATGTGACGTGACTACCTTGATTGAAGGATAAGGTGGCATACAAATCTGTCTAAATAAATAAATAAATGTAATGTAGCCCACTGACACCTACCACTTGCTTGGTTCTGCCAGTGTTATCATCCAGGGTCCCGAATCTGCTTTTAATGACACACTAATATGAGTTCATCATGAAAGGTAGATGGCCATTCAAGGCTTGGGCTGATAACATTGGCAGTCACTGCCACAGTGATGCTCAGTCTTCACTTGCTGTAATAGTGGGCCGCAACTGCGGCCTCAGGGGACCATCACTAAATGAAGAGTCTTGGATGTTATTGTTTTTCTGTGTTGAAATTAATAAAATATTAATATCTTTGATTGCTTATAACAAAGGCAATAGCCATGTTTATAATCTCCAGTCATGGTGGAGTCTTAATAATAGTGCTCTGTAATTACGCCCATAGGCTTAATTTAAGAGAAAATCAACAGATGAGTTCAGCTAGAAAATGAAAAAACAGGTTTATCCTTAAATGTGTCATGCATCCATAGCACAGACTAATGTTTCAATACTAACCTTTTCATTTTATTGGGTAATGGAGGATACATGACTGGCAATGGAATTGTATTTCTGATTTCCAGAAAGCTTCGCAAATAGCATATAAAGCATCCTTGTATAGAAGGCGATACTCACATGCTCAGAATCTGCCCTTCATGCTTTTAGAAGATGTTTACTCTTGAGTTGAAAATATAATGTGGTTACACTGTGGGGTATGTTTACTAAACCGTCTTAACGTGCGCCCAGCGATAGTGTGCAGGCTGCCATAAAAGGAGTGGGCGTTTCAGTCTTAAAGTAGCAAAACGGGATTATCGCGCGATAACGTGCGCTGCTGCGCACATTAACGGGCTAAGCGCGTTAACCTTAAGTAGGCGCCCAGACATACAAACACAGAAACAGAGGGGTAGTACAATGGTTAATACACTGACTGATGATACAGGGGTCATGAGTTTGATCCCCCAGTGTGCCTAATGCATAAGGCTGGCTGAGGCATCAGCTTTGACATGTAAGTATTGTTTCTTGAGGCATTTTATTTGTATTTTAATTATTGCTGCCAGCAAACACACCCTCACGTGCCATAACCTAAGGTGCCACATAAGGCACCCTATAAGGCACTCCATAGGATACCTTATAAGGCACCTTATGGTTACAGTACTCTGAGGGTGTTTTTGCTGGCAGCACTAATGTACATTAAAAATAGACAATGCTCCAGACAGCCCTATCAAATAACCCCACTGTGGGTTTGAACCCATGACCTCTGGCTCTGCAGGCAGTGACGTAACCAGTGGGCTACAGCTACTAACAAGTCCCTTGCTGGCTACAGAAGGACTGCATGTCACCACACAAACAGTCTGCTGTGATTACCAGGATAGGGTTAACCCACCCGTACCCATGATGCACTGCACATGCAAATCAGCAGTCTACAGATGATCACAAGATGGGGTGTGCACCCCCACAGCACCTCAGCCTGGTAGGGGGTACTGACCGTGTGTGTTACTGGCACAGAGTAGCTACAGACCGTCACATTGTGCGGGTACTGTGCTCACCCTGAGGGTGAGGTGGGGCACCCAGCAGCAGGTCCACAGCACCTTTTATGGCTGAAAGAAGCTATGCTGCAGGTCCCCATCAGTGCTAGTGTATGTGGTAGATAGTACTTGCAGACACATCTGTATTTCTCAGTCATGTCTAGCCCTTATGGGCTATGATGCACCCAAAATAGTGCATATTCTGTGTTGGTACCATGGTCACATGATGTAGGTGAAGGGGGAGTGTTTGGACCCATAGGTGGATTATGTACCACCACCCAACCCACCCTCTCTGGCTCAGAGTGGGAAACAGGATCTCCCACCAAAAGAGCCACACTCTACCTCCCCGCAGTGGTGGCAGTAGAGAGGACCATCAACCCCAGTCCTGCTGGGGAGCCAATGCAGATCTGTACACATCCACAAGGCAAGGCAGACAGAAGGCCTGGAACTGTTCAGCTTCCCCCCAACACTATTTGACATTCTCCAGCAGCAAGCCTCCAGCTGCTGCACCCTGCAAGATGTTCCATCCAGACACATACTAGCTACAGACAGTCTGCTAGCTAGTCCATAGTGCATATTTCTGGAGGAGATGCATGTACCCAGGACTGGGATGTCAGCATACTCACCAAGCAGATAAGTCGGTGATTGGTTCCAAAAAGGAACCCATAAACATCACATGTGCTTAACTTAGGAATTGCTATCTGCCAGTAATCATAGCAACCGTTTGATAGGTGTGTACCGTATTCCCAGGTTTAGGGTGGCATTGATAAGGTATGCAAGTGCTAGTATTGGGAGATCTTTATCTTTATTCGGGCACTTGATAGACCGCCCAGGCCGGAGCATCAGGGCGGTGTACAATAACAAATAAAATGTCAGCTGCTGGAAATGAAAGATAGAGGGGAACGCCAGTAAACGATAGGACAGAGAGAGACAGTAAAATAAGGTAGAGGACAGGAAAGCCCCAAAGAGGGGTAGGAGAGGGGAGAGGGGAAGAGGAAAGAATCACGGGGAATGGAGGGCGTGACTGGGGGATGGGGCGCCATCGGCAGGGGGAGGGAGGTCAAAGGCCTGACAGAAAAGATGAGTTTTGAGGAGGGCTTTGAAGCGAGTGTAGGACAGCTCAGTGCGGAGAGGAAGGGGAAGGGAGTTCCAGAGGGCAGGTCCTAGGAAGAAAAAAGCAGAACGGCGAGTAGATTCCAGATGGGCCTGATTAGGAGAAGGGAGGAAGAGACGATTACCGTGAGATGAGCGAAGAAGGCGGGGGGAGGGCTGGAGGTGAATAATGTTAGCCAGGTATTGGGGTGTAGATGCACGCAGGACCCAACATCCTGCCTCTCCAGGAGGCTTTGGATAATGGAGCCTGTGGGTAAGGTTTTGTCTGCCCCTGTTGGCCGCTGCTCTAGGGCAGAGGTTCCCAACTCCAGTCCTGGTGGGCCAAACACTTTTCGGGTTTTCATGCTGTCCCTAATGAATATGCATGAGATACATCTGCATACCATGGGGGCGGTGCATAGACATGCAGCACAGCAATGTTTATTAGAGGCAGCATGGAACCTGAATGGTGTTTGGGCCTCCAGGACTGCATTTGGGAGACTCTGCTCTAGGTAATGTGCATGTTTAGGGTGTCTGTGCTCTGTAGGGTAAAATGTAGGTTTATTGGGCATGTTTCTGTTATCTGCAATAAAGGTTCGCTCTGTTTTAGCAGTGGGTAAAATATGGGGACTGGGTTGGCAGGAACCACAGCTGAGACTTGAACCTGTGACCTTCTGCTCCTGAACACACTTGCTGTGTTCACTGCACCACCATGTAGCCACAGAGATAGTGCATTCCCTGGAGATACCATGACTGTTTGTCAAACAGAGCCTGTCTGTTGCAGCGCACGGCACCCACCTAAACAGGGCTAGGCCATGGTCTGCTCTGGGCAGCTGCCACTGCCCCCTCCACCACCAGTACCCCTTTGCCACCATGCTGACATGCCCTTCTGCTGGTGGTGCGCAGTCTCAGGCCATCCAGTGTGCGGGTAGGCGGCTGCCTATGGTGCGGGTTCTGGGGTAGGGGTGCCTGCATAGCTGTCCACGCTTTCCCCCAGCACCGCCTGCCAATGTTCCGTGCCATTGGGGGTACCTGCTGGGTACTATCCCCTGTGACACCATGGGAAGCACACTCTTGCCCATGTTGGGCCCTCATCAGTTGCTGTCTGGCTGCTCTACTCTTTTAGCATTCCTATGGGCCAGCTAGGCATTACCCTAGTCCACACTGTGGCCCAGCTGCACCACAGCATGTGCCGCCTGCAGCCCTCTGTGTCCTCTTTTCCAGCATCTGTCCAGTTGCCCATTCCGACATGCCCGCCCTGCTGTTGTGGAACATGTGCACACCATAGGAAACCTGTCCAATGGAGAGGAAAACCCTGCTCAGCGCAATTTCACTGTGGGCTCATTCACCTTGTATGGGGACGGAGCATAGACCCTTCCAAAATTCATATCTTTTTTTTTGGAGCTTTCTTGGGAGTGTTTTTTGATGTTTCCCATTGATATCACTATTGCCCAGCTTGGTTTATGTTTTTTTTACATTTTCTTCTGGTCATTTTCACTGTTTCTTTGCCATTTTGTTCCATGCACATGTATCACACTTATCACTTTTTTGTAGGTTTCCCTGGTTTTGCTGTACATTGCTGACGGAAATGGTTTCTTTTCCCTTTAAATCAGCTCTAACGCCAGGGTTTCACTGGCGTTAGTTTTCAGCCTCGGATTTCACAGCGTTAGTGTGCAGGGAGCCTCTCCCCTCCCACTCTCCGCCCATTGACCCTCTCTCTCCGCCGCTGGGGAGCCTTCCTCCGCCCTCCGGGAGCCTTTCTCCGCCTTCAGCGCTCGTTTACTAAGGTGCCTTATCGCCCGGTAAAGCGCCATTATCGCACGATAAGGCGCCTTGTCGTGCGATAACGTGGGAGAGCGCACGTTAAGACGGTTTAGTAAACATACCCCTTTGTCTTTGATCTACCTTGTTTTTAGCCTTTACAGTCTGAATCATATGAGATTACATTCAGGTATTTCTTATAACCAAACAAATTAGGAATGTTACTTGCAAGCAAACATTTCTTCTCTAAAATCCTGATTTTTGACATGCAGATATAAACTACATATATAGGACACTGCAATAATTAGTATATTAGCATATATGTTAATGGTCATATTCTGCATTAAGGGGATAATTTTGTAACAGCATGCATAAATTTGCGGGGCTGTTACATGCAGAAGTTTAAACCAGTATTCATAGTGAACTTAGGGCACATAAGCCGACTTTGAAAAGTACACCTGCAAGTCTCAGCTGCACAGCTCTAATTAAACAACACACCCAGTGCTTACCCCTTAACTTCCACTGAGGTCAGTCATCTCTTCAGATTGTACCGACCCTCTACTGAAAAATGGCTACCAGTATGGTCTCTGGGTCCAAACATTTGCCCACCCCTTTTCTGCAAACAAATGTAGAAAGAAGAAGTTGGTGTAGTTTGGGGAGCTATCCTGATTACTAACAGTGACTGCCGTAAATGTGGCTGCCACAGTTTCTCCAATTCTGTTGTTCTCAGCACTCAGAGCAAGTTACACCCAGTGTTCAATGTATGCTGCCCCAACTTCTCTTAGTGTAGGGGTAAGACAGAGGCTGAAGCATGTCATCTACGCAGGTCTCTCTTCTTCCCAGCTTCGCCGCCTTCAAGTAGTACAGAATGCCGCCGCCTGCCTCATCACCGGCTTCCCGGCCCGTTCCCATGTGTCTCCCTGCCTCCTTGCCTTGCACTGGCTCCCGGTCAAATTCCGTTTCATCTTTAAGGTTCTCATCCTCACACACAAGGCTCTCCATTCCAGCACCCCCCCAATACTTGTCAGACGTTATTCGTCTCCAGCCCTCCCCACGTCTTCTCCGATCCGCCTTCGGTAACTGCCTCTTTCTTCCTTCCCCCTCCCAGGCCCACTTAGAACTGACCCGCCACTCCGCCTTCTTTTTCTTGGGCCCTGCTCTTTGGAACTCACTCCCTTTATTCCTTCGTCTAGAACTCTCCTACCCCCGCTTTAAGAATCTCCTCAAGACACATCTCTTCTGCCAAGCCTTCGACCTCCCCCCCCCTCCCCGATGATGGTGCCTTGTCCCCTGGCCGTGCCCCCCACCCCCCACGATTATCCCCTTGATAGTCCGCTCCCCTTCCCCTTCCTTTTCTCCCCCTCCTGCCCTACTGTCCCTCTTGCCCCTACTGGGCTCTTCCCCCTTTCTATCTTTAATCTGTCTCTTCCTTTCCTATCGGTTTTTGGCGTTCTTTTCTGACTTTGTTTCCAATAGCCTGTTGTTGTATTGTACACCGCCCTGATGCTTCAGCCTGGGCGGTTCATCGAAATTTGCAAATAAAGATAAAGATATAAAGATAAAGTGTGTGCTGCACAAGTCAGGGCCCAGCTATCGATGCCCTCAATAGTGCCAGCTAATTTCCACACTTAGGAGCTCATGCTGTAGCTAGGAAAGAAATGCATACATGATTATACATATCCATAGACAGGAGCTTCTGCACATTTAAGAGCCAACATTAGTATCTTTTGTTGCCTTGAGGTGTTGAAAGCAGAGCTCATATGCTGGTTTGGATCTGAGCATTAGGTAGTGCTGACTTTTCCATGGCATCCCAGATCAGATCAGATGGCACACTGATAATGAAACACTAAAAAACTAAAAAAGCTATGGTACCTCATGATAGAAACAGAAAAATGACGACAGAAAAAGACCACATGGCCTATCTAGTCTGTCCTTCCATATTAACATCTACAACAGTCCCCTTTTTTTCCTTTAGAGATCCTCTGTGTTTGTCCCATGCTTTTTTGAATTCAGATACTGTCCTCATCTCTACCACCTCCACTGGGAGACTATTCCATGGATCCACTACTCTTTCCGTAAAGAAATATTTCCGCATATCACTCCTGAATCTATCCCCTTTCACCCTCATCCCATGTTACCTCGTAGCAGAACTTGCTTCAGTCGAAAGAGACTCTCCCCCTGTGCATTTATGCCATGGAGGTATTTAAACGTCTCAATCATTTCACCTCTATCCCGCCTTTCCTCTAAGGTGTACATATTAAGATCCTTAAGTCTGTCCTCATATGCTTTATAATGAAGACCACTAATCATTTTAGTAGCCACCCTCTGTACTGACTCCATCCTGTTTATATCCTTTTGAAGGTGCGGTCTCCAGAATTGCAGACTATATTCCAAATGAGGTCACACCAAAGACATACAGAGGCACTGTCACCTCCTTTTTTCTGCTAGCCATTCCTCTTCGTATGCACACAAGCATCCTTCTAGCTTTTGCTGTCACCTTTTCTACCTGTTTAGCTACTTTAAGATCATCTGACACGACTACGCCTAAGTCCCGCTCTTCTTTAGTGGACAAAAGTACTTCACCCCCTATACTATATTGCTCTCTTGGATTGCTGCAGCCCAAAAGCATGACCTTGCATTTTTTAACGTTAAATCCCAGCTGCCAAATTCTAGACCATTCTTTTTAAGCTTAGCTAGATCAATCCTCATGTTATCTACACCTTCCTGGGTGTCTACTTTATTGCAGATTTTGGTATCATCCGCAAAGAGGCAAACCTTCTGCTATATCACTAACAAAGATGTTAAAAAGAATCAGATCAAAGACAGATCCCTGGGGCACACCACTGATAACCTCCTTCTCCTCAGAATGAGCTCCATTTACCTGTACCATTTGTCGCCTCCCACTCAACCAATTTCCAGCCCAAGTAGTAACATTAGGGTCTATCCCTAGGGTGCTCAGTTTGTTTATAAGTCGCCTGTGAGGAATGGTGTCAAAGGCTTTACTGAAATCTAAATACAACACATCTAGGGCTCTCCCTCAATCCAACTCCCTGGTCACCCAGTTAAAGAAATCAATCAGATTTGTCTGACAAGACCTGCCTCTGGTAAATCCATGCTGCCTCGGATCCTGTAATCCGCTGGACTCCAGAAACCTCACTATTTTCTCTTTTAGCAGCGTTTCCAATAATTTACTCACCACCGAAGTTAAACTAACAGGCCTGTAGTTTTCAACCACATTCTTACTTCCGCTTTTGTGTAAAGGCACCACATGAGCCTCTCTCCAGTCCTTTGGCACCACTCCCGACTCCAACGAGGCATTAAAAAGGTCAGTCAGTGGAGCTGCTAGAACGTCCCCAAGTTCCTTCAGTATTCTAGGGTGTATCCCATCTGGTCTCATCGCTTTGTCTACTTTAAGTTTAGCTAGTTTCTCATGAACACAGTCTTCTGAAAATTGTTCAAGATGCCCCTCGCTTCTGTTCCTGTTTGTGGATGTTTTATGAGGTCCTGTTCCTGGTTCTTCATCTGTGAACACAGAACAGAAATATTTGTTAAGCAATTCTGCTTTATCCTCAACAGCTTCTACATATTCCTCCCCTTCACCCTTGAGTCTGACAATACCACTTTTGCCCTTCCTCTTCTCACTAACTTATCTGAAAAATGTCTTATCCCCCCATTTTATTGCATTGGCTATTTCCTCCTCTTTTTGAATCTTTGCTTTCCTGACTACTTTGCTAGCTTCTCTAAGTTTTTCCAAATATAGATGCCTGTCTTCCTCTTTCTGTGATCTCACAAAGGCCTCCCTCTTTTTCTTCACCTTTTCAACTACTTCTTTCAAAAGTCATAGCGGTCTCCTTTTCCTTTTACCTTTATTTGCCATTTTAACAAAAAGGTCGGTTGCCCTTAAAATATCCCCTTTCAGTTTTGCGCACTGTTTTTCTATATCCCCCAGCTGTTCCCATCCCGCTAACGACTCCCTGAGGCATTGGCCCCTCTTGTCAAAGTTAGTTTTCCTAAAGTTTAAGACCCTTGCTTTTGAATGGATTCTAACAGCCCTAGTCCTAATACTGAACCACACCATCTGGTACCATTGGTAAGCACCAAGTCCAGTATGGCCCCTTCACGTGTGGGGTCTGTTACCAATTGCTTGAATAGTTCTCCCTGTAGAGAATCCATGACCCCCTTACTTTTAGATGATACTGCAGCAGGAAGGTGCCAACCAACATCTGGCATATTGAAATCCACTACCAGTAGCACTTCCCCTTTCCTATCAATACTGCATATGTCTTCAATTAACTCTCTGTCCACCTCTTCCTCTTGTGAGGGAGGTCTGTATATCACGCCAATGCAAATAGATTTCTCTTTCCCTCTTTCTAGTTTAACCCACAGTCAGGGCCGGATTTGCCTATACGCCATGTACGCCATGGCGTAGGGCCCACAGCTTGCAAGGGCCCACAAGAGTCCCCATCCCTCGCTCTCTAAAGAGAGTTTAAAGTCCGGCGGAGAACAGTAACTTGCCTGGTAGCGAAAACGCCGAAAATCGCAAGCTCGGCCGGAGACGCGCCTTCCCAGGCCTCCGTCTCCCGCCGCAGTGACCATGGGGCTCCCATTTCTACGCTGCCTCCGATGGCAGCGGCCATCTTACCCGGCTCCTCTTCACTTCCTGAGCCGTCGACGTCACTTCCGGCCAGCGTCAGCCTTCCCCTCGCGCCAAAGTGACAGCGCCGACCGCCTGCCTCAGCCTCCACGATGCCGGCAGCCTGCTCAGCTACACCAGGTCCGGAAGCGGTAGGTGCGGTCCTTCTTCTGCTTCTTAGGGTCTTCGGCTTCGAGCGCGGGGGGGGGGGGCACGGGCACGGGCACAGTCGGGGGCTCGGGCACAGTTGCAGCAGCACTCAGCAGCTGACAGCTCAACAACCCACTGTGACATCACGGGAATGGCACCCATCGCGAGGACAAGGCACGTGCAAACCACGCGAGCATTACCGGGGGTAGTCCTTGCCTGTCCGCTATTGGTTTCTTTCGTTGAGGCTTCCCAATTGCCCCTGGCTTCTCTGTACTGGGGTTGCTACTGCTTAGGCTACAGGCTACAAGCTCAGGGGTTTTTCCTGGTAGAATTTACCTAACTTAGGCTTCAGGCTGTGCTGCATATAGGTTACAGTGCATATTGGCTTCAGGCTGCATATAGGCTTCAGGCTGCATATAGGTTACCTGACCTAAAGCTGGTCCGTCCACTCATCTTCATGAGGTTCTAACTGCATGCATCAAAAGTTTTTTTTTTGCCTGTCCGCTATTGGTTTGTTTCCTTGAGGCTTCCCAATTGCCTCTGGCTTCTCTGTACTGGTTGCTACTGCTTACTAAGTGCTTAGGCTACAGGCTACAAGCGCAGGGGTTTTTCCTGGTAGAACTCAAGCGCTCTCAGTCTCTCTCAGTCCCCCCTTACAACAATAGTCATGAAAAAATATGAAAGTGGCGCATCTAAACGAAAAAGGAAAATGCTAGAAAACGAATCAACCACCAAAATTCCCAAGATTACCAGCTTTCTTCTTCCATCGACGAAAATTCAAGCTGTCTCAGAATCAGAATTTTTGAATGTGAATGACGCGGCTACTCCACAACATTTGGATACTACTGACACTACTCCTCAACCTTCTGATACTGCTGATGTTACTCCACAACCCGATGTACCTGAGGAGAATATTTCTAGTTCTCCACCACCACCACCTCATGATGTGGGTCTCTGGAAAACATTCCTTTCAGCTTCTGACGTCGATTATTGGATTGTTAATGGTCCAGCTGCATGTCAACATCACGATGATAGTTTCATGTCATCAGAAAGAACTATGGGAAATAGAACACGCCGTTTTGCAAAGGAATTTCTTTATGGACGAAAAGCAAATGATGAGAAGTATTACCGAGACTGGCTGCTTTATTCGCCATCAAATGGGAACATTTATTGTTTTTTCTGTAAGTTGCTTTCAAGGTCCACGTCGCAGTTTGCCTCCTGTGGATTCAACGATTGGAGCAACTGCGGTAAAATGATAAAGCTTCACGAAAGTAGTGCAGAACACCGAGCATCACTCAGTTCCTGGTTAGCACGTGTTTCAGCGAAAGGGTGCATTGACGAAAAGCTTCAGAAACAGATGAACGAAGAGAAGATATATTGGCAGTCAGTTCTTCGGCGTGTTGTTGAAGTGATAAAGTTCCTTGCTCAACGTGGCCTAGCATTTCGAGGAGATACCGAATTATTTGGTTCTGTGCAAAACGGAAACTATCTGGGAATTTTGGAACTTTTAGCCAAATTCGACCCCTTCCTTGCCGACCATATATCTCGTTTTGGAAATAAAGGAAGTGGAAAAATTAGCTATTTGTCTTCCACTGTATGTGATGAACTCATCGAGCAAATGGGACAAGACGTGTTGGCTGTCATTTTAAATGAAATTCACGACGCGAAGTACTATTCCATATGTATTGATTCCACTCCAGATGTTAGTCACATCGACCAACTAACTTTTATTGTGCGCTACGTTAACAAGTTTGGTGAAACAACTGAACGGTTTCTAAAATTCTTTCCAATTGAAAGTCACAAAGCCGACAGCCTTTACCAAGATGTGTTGAATATACTAAATGAAATGTCATTGTCTCTGGATAACTGCCGAGGACAAAGCTACGACAACGCAGCAAACATGGCTGGGAAATACGCCGGTCTCCAAGCAAAACTGAGGGAAATTAACCCAATGGCTGACTACATACCTTGTGCAGCACATTCATTAAATTTGGTTGGAGTTGCTAGTGTAAATTGCTGTCTGGACGCTGTTAACTTTTTTGGTCTCGTCCAAGAACTGTATGCATTTTCGGTTGGTTCAACAAAGCGGTGGAGTTCATTGACATCAGGACTCACACCGAACGAAAATGGACGAATTCTGACTTTCAAAGCTTTATCATCTACCCGTTGGCATTGCCATTCAGAGTCCGTGAAAGCACTACATCTCAACTATGCCAACATCTATACTATGCTGAATAGTATCGCAGAAAATAAAGACGAGAAAGGTGATGCCCGACGCTTAGCAGCAGCCTTGGCGGGTAAAATGTGTCTGTTGGAAACCGCATTCATGTGTGTTCTGTGGCACAAGATCTTTCAGCGATTTCAAAAGATCAACACTGCCTTGCAAAGTGTGTCTATTGACATCAGTGTCGGCGTTTCTTTGTTTACTTCTTTGGAAACATTCGTTGCTGGAATGCGTGATGACTTCGACAACCTGGAGAAAGAAGCAAAAGAGCTCATGGAGGACATCCAACAAGACTACACCTCTCGTTTCATTCGGAATCGACCAAAAAGATGCCAGGTTTTTGAAGAAGCAGGTGAGCCGAATGCTACTTTACAAGGTGCACAAAAATTCCGTGTTGAGAGTGTATATGTCATACTTGACAAACTGCTTGCATGTTTATCTCAACGCCGGAATGCTTACAAGCAGATTTCTGAAGACTTTGCTTTCATCAAATCACTGAAGGAGAATGATGTTGGCTCTCTCAGAGAAGATGTAATCCATTTGCAGCAAAAATACAATTGTGATCTGGAAAACGGGTGTGAAGAGGAATTTGTGGCGTTTTCTGGAATGGCTGCGGATTTGAATTTGGATCGTGAACCCCAAAACCTACTGAAATGGCTGAAAAAAAATCCTGTAGTGGATTCAACATTTCCGAATGTTTCCACTGCCCTCTGCTTGTTTTCAACTCTTCCCGTGACTATCTGCGAAGGGGAACGTTCTTTTTCAAAGCTTTCCCTGATAAAAAATAGATTTCGTTCTACGATGACGCAGAAAAGACTGAATTCTCTGGCAGTCATGTCAATTGAAAATGACGTTACTTCTGCGTTGACTTTTGATACAATTATTGAAAACTAAATCGCGAAAGAAAACATTTTTGTAAGTGGTAACTGGGCTGATGGGGGGTTAGGACTGGTAATGGGTTATAGGGGGGGCTTAAACTGAAAATGGGGTGATGGGGGGGTTAGGACTGTAAGTGGGTTGATGGGGGGCTAGGACTGGTATTGGGTTGGGGGTTGCTAGGACTGGAAATGGGCTGATGGGTGGCTAGGACTGGAAATGGGCTGATGCAGGGACTAGAAGGGAATGGATGCTGGGTGAGGCTGGAACTAGAAGGGAGCTGATGTTGGGGGAGGATTAGAATGGGATGGGGCTGGAAGAGTAAAATGGAGAAGGGAAAAATATTTTGTGTGGGAGGGATAAAAAATCTACATTTGGCCGGGTATTGGGAGGGTAAGTGGGGATTGAGAATGGAGGGGTAAAATTTGAGTGGATGAAATAGGAATGAGGAAAGAGCAAAAGAAGAAAGATTAGTATGTTAAAGCAGATGTAGAGAGAGAATGGAAAAAAAAACTAGAAGAGAGAAGAAACAACAAATGGACAGCAGACGATGGAGAGTTAGCAGAAGACACGAAGAAACCAGAAGAAAGTGGCTGGAGCAATTGCAGCTGAAAAAAATGCACAAAAGGTAGAAAAATATCTCTTTATTTTGAATTTATTAATTGGAATATGTCAGTTCTGGTAAATGTGCATCATTAACGTCTGTGCTTTGTTTAGTACAAGAGCAAATTAATGTATAGTTTTATTTCTACAGTGTTGTACATTCCAAGTTTGACTTTTGGGATTCCCAGTTTAATTATTGTCTTCCTGTTTCTAAATTGTGATTACTTGTTTGGTGATGGTCTATGTTCTGCATGTGTAACTGAGCTGAGGTGTTCTGTTTATGTAATTCCTATTTGACATTGCCACTTGTTCTCTTTCCCCAGTAGGTCATGTATTGTTGTTCTCTGAAATGTATTGGTTTAATATTTGCAGTGTTGCCTTTTGATTGCTAGAGTATGGTGCTTTGTGAATCCTGGTAGTGCTGTTAGGATACGGCGGGTTTGCTATGCTATGGGTTCTAAATGGGCAGTGTTTGTAGTAGTTCCTAATGTGTCTGGCAGTTGGCACTGGATTATAGTAATGTAGAAATCTTTTAGTCTTTCTTTATCCATACACTCATTAAGAGGCACGTTTACTAAAAGTTAGTATATGGTAACATTATGCAAATATTTATGCAAATGAGGCCCCTTATGCAAATGAGGCCCCGCACCCCCCTTGGGCCGCCCCTGCTGGGGGCCCACAATTTTTGTTGGCGTAGGGCCTCACTCAAGGTAAATCCGGCCCTGCCCACAGTGCCTCCTCTCTCTCCCTTTTTAAGCTCTGTAATTCCAAAGCTTTAATATTATCTTTTACATATAGTGCCACTCCTCCCTCACTTCTTCCTACCCTGTCCTTTCTGAATAAAGTACAGCCAGGTATAGTTACATCCCAGTCATGGTTTTCTGTGAACCATGTTTCTGTTAGTGCCACTAAATCCAAGTCTGCCATTCCCACCAAAGCTTCAACATCAGGGATCTTATTTCCCATGCTATGGACATTTATACACACTGCGTTCCATATGTTACCCCTTTTACCCATTTCCATAAAGATATTTAATACATCAGTCACCTGGGGGCTTTCACTTACCTGGGGGCTTTCTTCACCCATCCCCAACAAATCTATTTTAAAGCCCTCTTCAGTAGATTAGCCAGTCTGCTACTGAAGATGCGTTAAGTTTAGTTTATTTGCATTTGATATACCGCCCTATGTTACGTCAGGGCGGTTCACAATTATGTAAGCAGTCGAAGAAAGGCGCAAGGCCGGAAAAGGGAAAACAGAACTACAATTTTTGACAGAAATGGAGAAAATGATAAGGAGTGTAGAGAGAAGACATAGTGAGATTTGG
This sequence comes from Ichthyophis bannanicus, assembly GCA_033557465.1. Classification (NCBI taxonomy): domain Eukaryota; kingdom Metazoa; phylum Chordata; class Amphibia; order Gymnophiona; family Ichthyophiidae; genus Ichthyophis; species Ichthyophis bannanicus. The sequence goes on from CM066034.1 coordinate 459,742,776, forward strand.
ACAAAACATAAATAATCCAGGTCACGTTTGAGAAGCTGGGAGATTATAGGCTGTGCTGAAGAGATGGGTTTTCAACTGTGATTTAAAGGAGGAATAGTTTGTTTTGAGGAGGAGTGAGTTAGGTGGGAAGTTCCATAAGGCTGGGCCATGAAAGAAGAAAGCAGAGTGTCGGGTAGATTGAAGGTGAGCACATGCAGGTGAGGGGATATGAAGGTGATTTACATGGATCGAACGGAGGGAACGAGTGGGGGTGTGGAACTGAAGGAGATCGGTGAGATACTGTGGCGTGTGAGTATAGATGGCTCGGTGAACTAGAGTAAGGATTTTAAAGTGTATATGGAATTCCATGGGAAGCCAGTGCAGGTGGATCAAAGTGGTGTGACATGGTCCCTGTAAGATGAACAAGTGATAATCCGGGCTGCGTCAACCTTTCTTGGACAGATGGATGCCATCTCTGCTTTGCAATCCTTGGAACAGCATCCCATGGTCCAGGAAATCAAAACGCTCTCGATGACACCATCCACGCAGCCATGCATTCATCTCCAGGATGCGAGCCTCTCTGCCTTGGCCTTTACCCTCAATAGGGAGGATTGAAGAGAACACCACCTGTGCACCTATCTGCTTCACCCTCTGTCCCAGAGCCATGAAGTCACTTTTTTTTTTATATCTTAAATTTTTTTTGGCACTAACACAGCAACCAACACAGAGTACAATCTTTACATTCCGTTGTTTCCACTGGCAAAATATATCTCATCCCTTACCATTTGCTATCATTAATCTCTACATCCCCGACTGTAACTCCTCCAGCTGCTTATACATAGAACCAAACTCTTTTCAATAACTTCCCCTTCTTCCCCCCTCCCCACCCTTGCTTCCCCCTTGTACCTTAATCCCCTAAACTTATACACATGTAACCATTTGATATACTTGAAACCATTTTGATACCCTTTATTCCCCCCCCTTCTATTGCGCCTCCGCCCTTCCACCCCTTCCCTATCTACCACTCACCCCTGTTAACCCAATCCCACACTCCCATCCACTGTTGCTCCACCTTCTCTACCTTACCTTTCTTTAACCCTGTTAACCGATGCATTTGATACAGTTCTGCCAAGCGCCTAGCATAGTTTTCTAAAGGTGGCAGTATACTATTCTTCCAGTGTAATGCAATTTCACACCTTGCTGCAATTATATATTGCCACACAATGCTCCAATTTCCTTCCCCTCCTCATTCTTCTTTAGTAAGAGACATGACTCTGGCGTCAGGGTTAAGCTTGAGCCTGTAATTTCCCTTATAGCATCCCCAATTTTCCCCCAATACCGTTGTACTACCGGGCATGACCACCACATATGCAACCAAGTTCCTCTCTCTCCACACCGCCTCCAACATTCATCCGACCTGCAGACCCCCGCTTTATACAGACGCTCCGGTGTCAAATACCACTTGAACAGTACTTTCCACCCATTCTCTCGAAGGGATGTGGCAATAGATGCTTTTGCTGTATCCTGTGCTATCCGCTCCCACTCCTCTCTCCCAAGACACCCCTAACTCCTTTTCCCATGCCTTCATATAGCTCAGTTTCTCCTCCCCTCTCTCCATTAACCCTTTATAGATTCGGGAGATAATCCCCTTCCTCCCCATCGAGCCTAAACAACTCCCTTCAAACCATCCCGGTTCTTTTACAATATCTTGCCAGTACTTTCTCTGTCTGACATAGGATCCCATCTGAAGGTAATGGTACCTATCACTCTCCCTCAAATGGTACAAATCACGAAGACCTTCAAAGTCTCTTACTCCTTCCCCATGAATTATCTGGGACACTTGCTTTAACCCTTGTTGTGCCTACCTTTGTAACACTGCCGCATCTGGACCTACCCCCTCTTCACAACACGCCACCAGCGACATGGTCCGCGCGCACGTTTTCTCCCCTATCAACCCCTTCATCTGCCGATGCCATATCTCCAGAGTATGGCCTACCATTGGATTCTCCCCCTTGCTACCCTTTCCTCCCCAAACCAATCTCTCCAATTCACCTGGTCTAAATCCCGTTTCTTCCATTACCACCCAATGTTTGTGCTGTTCCCACATCCATGAATACACTGCCCTCAACTGCGCCGCTATATAATATTTCTTGAAGTTGGGGACCCCCATACCTCCCTTCAACCTTGACACCTGCAGGGTCCGGGCAGCCACCCTAGGTCACTTGTACCCCCATATATACCCCTCAACCTGCTTTTGCAATCGTCGTAGCGCCTTTGCCGGTATCTCTATTGGTAGTACTTGAAAATAAAAAAGGAACTGGGGGAGCAACATCATTTTCATCACTGCCATTCTCCCCATCCAAGATATATACCCCCTACTCTATGTCCCCAGTTGTGCTTCTACCTGCCCAAAAGCCTTCTTATAATTCAAGTCATAAAGGTCCTCCAAATCCCTCCCCAAGTGAACTCCCAAATACCGAATAGATCTTTTTGCCCACCGGAACTGAAAAGCATTTTGTAGATTCCTCTGCACCTCTTCCCCTCCTGTCAAATTTAGGATTTCAGATTTACTCCAGTTGATCCTAAACCCAGCCAATCCCCCATACTCCTGTAACTCCCTCATAATTGCAGGCAACGTCTCACTTGGCTTCGTAATCATAAGTAGGATGTCGTCCGCAAACATAGCCATCTTGTATTCCCTCTGTCCCACCGTCACCCCTTTAATATCTAGTCCCCCCCCCTTATCTTCCCCGCCAGCGGCTCCAAAGACAGAGCAAATAACAGTGGCGAAAGGGGACACCCCTGCCTGGTCCCCCTCCCCAATGGGAAAAATCCTGAGTATCCCTCGTTTACTCTCACGCACGCCTTAGGACCCGAGTATAGCGCCTTTATCCAGTCCACAAAGCCTTTCCCAAACCCCATGTACTCCAACATGGAGAATAAGAATTTCCACGACACCTGGTCAAACACTTTCTCGGCATCTAACGAGAGAAGCAGTGCCTGGTCTGTTGTGCGTTTCGCTGACCATATTACGTTTAATATTTTCCGGATATTATCTGATACCTGCTTCCCTGGTACAAAACCCGCCTGGTCCTCATGGACTAACTTTCCCAGCATTCGGTTGAGTCTCCCCGCTAGTACTTTGGCCAGCAACTTTGCGTCCAGATTTATCAGCGAGATAGGTCTATATGACGCACACTCCTGTGGATCTTTCCCCTCTTTATGAATTAATGTGACCCCTGCCCACTCAATCGTCTCCGCTAACTGTTCACCTTCCTTCGGTAGATTGAACAGTTGTGTCAGAGGCTTTGCCAGTGCTCCTCTAAATCTTTTGTAAAAGCTGGCCGTCAGCCCGTCCAACCCTGGGGCCTTCCCTTTTTTCAAGCCCTTAATCGCCACCTCCACTTCCCCAACCTGTATGTCTCTATCCAACTCACCCCTTCCCCCTTCATCGAAATGTGGGAGTCCCGCTGCCTCCAAATAATCCCTTATCTCCCCCTCCGGCCTGTCTGGTTTTGCCTCATACAGCCTCTGGTAGTAGTCCACAAACTCTTCTCTAATCTTCTGCTCGTCCCTTTCTACCCCTCCCTTGCCCCTGATTTGCGTTATCAGTGTCTTATTCCGCTCCTGCTTCAATCTCCTCACCATATATTTTCCCGCTCTATTTCCTCCTTCAAAGAAATCTTGTCTCAGTAATTTTAACCGGTATTGGATCCCTTCGGCTTCCAAAGCGTTTAATTTGGCCCTAGTCTCCAAAACTCCCTCCTATGTCTTCCGCTTGGATCTTGGGCATCTGCCTCTTCCAGCCTAACCAGCTTTTGTCGTAGTTGAAGCTCTTTACTCTCCCTTTCCCTCTTTATTCTCGCCCCCCACTTGATCAAGATGCCTCGTACCACTGCCTTATACGCATCCCAAACCACCCCCACCCTTACCTCTCCATTGTCATTATGTACGAAATATTCTGGTATCATCTCCTCCAGCTCCTGCACTACTCTAGTGTCTCCCAGCAAGGCCTCATTTAATTTCCAATATTGTACCCCCCCCCCTGTTCTCATCCCGACACCCCAAGCGTACAATCATCGGTGCATGATCCGACCAAGTGATCGGCTCCATTTCTCCTCTCCTAATCCTACCTGCTATCTCTTTCCCCACCCAGATGGTGTCAGTCCTTGAATATGTGCCATGCACCGCTGAAAAGAATGAATACTGACGCCTACCTGGGTTAAGCAAATGCCACGCTTCAACCAGATCATTTTCCCTTACAAAGTTCTGGTATTGCCTCCTATCCGCTCCCCTCCCCTCCCAGTCTCTCCCCGCCTCCCAGGTCATATTAAAGTCTCCTCCACAAATCCTCCCTCCCTCCCCCAATAGACACATTTTCTTATCCACTTCCTCCCAAAAATCTTTTTGTGATCCGGTGGGGGCATACACATTTATCCCACAAAACCATTCATCTCCTATCCTCATTCGTACCATTAAAATATCTCCCCCCTCTATCGCGAATTATCGTATGCATCTCCACTTTAAGTGTCCCGCTTACCAGCACCGCCACCCCACCTTTCTTCCGCTCCCTCGTATTCGATGCAAACAGTATTTCAGTATAGCCCTTAGGCTTCACTACAGACTCATGTCTCCGTAATAAATGTGTCTCTTGCAATAAAACAAGCGAGGCTTTCTGTCTATTCAATTCCTTATACAGTTTCTGCCTCTTAAAGGGTGAATTTAAGCCTTTCACATTTATGGTAACAATTTTCAGTTCATCTATGCAATTCCCCCCCCCCCTTCCTACCCCCCTCTATCCCATGCCATCCCACCCCTCTCCCCCACCCCTCCCCCCTCCCTTCCCACCCTCCCCTCTTCCTCCCCCTTCCCTCCCCTCGTCCACCCACCTCCCTCCCTCTTCCTCCCTCCCTGCAAGGGAGAATCGACTTTCTAACCGTGACTAATTGTCGAACCGCCGCCTGACTCTTGTCCCACCATCCCGCTTCACCCCTCCTTCTCCTCCCCTCTTACCCCCCACACTCTACTCTTCCCCCCACCTCCACCCTTGTCTACCCCTCTCAACCTCCCCTCTCAGTTCCCCTCCCGCCCCCAAAATCCTACCATTCATGGGCTCAACCCTAGCCTGCTTCCTCTCCCCTTTCCCATATAGCCCACTACCACCCCTCCACCCCCCTATTTCACAATGTCCTCCACTTCATCTGGCTCCTTGCTCCGCCACTCACATTTCATAGCCTTCTTTGCTCATTCTTGCCAGCCGTCTGCCCTCCGCTGGTACTCGATGCCATCTCATGTTTTCCCTCCTGGAACTCGCCACCTTGTCACTCATGGTCCCAGTCAGGTTTCTCCCCCCCTCAGGAAGGTTTGTAAGTCCCAGCCCCTTAAGTGCCCTCCAGGCCTCCTCGCACAACTGCACTCTTCTTGACTTCCCCTTAAATGTTATCAGAAGTCCAAATGGAAACAACCACTTATATCTCATGTCCTCTCTCCACAAATAAGCCGTCACTTCCTTGAGGTTTCATCTGCGCTGGAGCGTTCCCATTGAAAGGTCTTGGAACAATTCCAACTTGTGCTCTTCCCAAGTGAACTGTCGTGTAGCTCTGGCTGCCCTCAGCAACTTTTCTTTAGTTTTAAACAAGCTTAAGCACACCACTATGTCACGTGTCTGGTTTTCTCTTACCGGACCCAGTCCTCTGTGTGTCCGCTCTATTAGCAACTCCTCTTCTGCCTCACCCCCTGTTAGAGCCGCTGTTGAGAGTAAAGCTCTAAATATTTTAGTGGTCACCTCATCGCAATTCTTGTATTTAGCTACTTCTGGCAGGCCGCGTATTCTAACGTTGCAGCATCTGGAGCGATCCTCCACCTTCCTCTGCTATTCTTCTTGTACTCTCCGCACTTCCTCCTCGAGAGCTGCTTCTTGTTGCTCTAGCTGATTCTCCGTCTCTGCTACCCGGGTCCCCAATTCCACAATGTCCTGTCTCAGGGACTGTATAGGTTATTTTAGTTCGTTCTTGACTGCATTAATCTCCATCTTAATTTCTTCTTTCATCTCTGATAGCCATGTCTTAAGCAGCTTCACCATTCCTGGACTGTTAGCCTGCTCTATCTCTTCCTCCTGCTCCTCTGGGCGGACTACCTCTGCTCTTCCCTCTTGCTCGCCCTCCTTCCCTCTTCTCAGTGTAGCATACGTGGACTTGAACTCCGCCAGTTTCTTCTTTGCGGCCTGCCCGCTTTTGGATTTATCCATGGACTTTGTAATTTCCTCTTGGGAGAAGGGGCTCCCCCTCTTCTATTCGTATTCACTTCCCAGTATGTCTTTTACTTTCTCTGGGACCACAGTCATAGTCTCCTTGGCTAACAGTTCTGTGTATCTTGACTTTGTGTAATTCAGTATGTCTTTGTGTAATTCTTTATTGCAGTGACTAATGGTATACCTGGACGCCGGCTCTCTTCCCTCCTCTCTTCCGCTGGTCCTCACCCCGTGCCTTCTAAGTCCTGGGTCTAGTTATCTCTCCCCTCTGCCCCTCTGTGGTTTCTGGGGCCTCCACTTCTTCTTTCACCTTACAGTGGCGGTCTCCTGCCTTTCTCTGCCCTCGCCACCTCACTTCCTTTTCAGACTTTGCACTTTGTGAGCACCCCTTCAGCTGCCCTCTCGCTGCTGGCTCCCCTCGGCGTTGCCGAGCTCCTCCATTGCTCCCAACTCCTCCGCTCCCACCAGAACAGCCTCTGCTCACTCGCGGGCTCACCTTCTCCACTTTGTGCCGCTTCCTCTGCCTTCCCGGCACCGTCCGCTGCTCACCACAGGCACCGGTTCCAGCCTTGCTCCGGCCTCCGTCTCTCTCCGTCTCCTCTCTGTCTCTCTGCACGTAGTCCTCCTACCCGGCGGCAATCAGCTATCCGCTGCGTGCCCCAGCTTGCCCGCAGTTGTTTCGCTCCACTTTCTTCCCTACCAGGGGTATTCCACCACTGCTTCCTCCAACTTGCTTCTCACCTCTCCCACATTTTGGGGTATTTTTCCCCCTTTAGCAGGCCAATGGCAGCGGAGCTGGACGCGTATGTGTACCACAAAAAGCAGATAATCACGTAGAAACACAAAAACCAATCCAATGCGTGATTATTGTAGGAAAGACAACGTTCATTTTCATTTATTGGGCCATATCCATCCGACATAGGCCTTGTTTCGATTATCCTTCGTCAGGGGTGGAACTGGTAAACACACTATAAACATAAAAACATACATTTAAAAGACAAAATAAAAATGAAGCAACGATAAGAACAGATGCCTAAAATTAAAAACAAATAATAATTAAAAATTAATAATTACATATAAAAATTTTAAATCATAAAATCATATACATACAACCCTGTAATAATAATACAAGAATGTGACAAATAAATATGTATATTACAACAATAAATACCTCATTGTTGAATATTGAGGACACTTCAACTTGTGACCAGTATAAATAAAACTGTTATCAAACTATGAATATAACCTACAAAAAGATAAATTAACATATACAATAAATACATCATAAAGAAACATATATATAAAAATATATATATAAAAACTATAAGGAAAACAGAGAAATCCTTATCTAAACTGAGACCATTAGGGGCCAAAGTATCTAATAAAAATATGTATCGTTGTTGAAGCCTCATAACAGTTTTGTTATTGTCCCCACCTCTCCAATTAATTTTCACCTTTTTAATGATGAAAAACTTCAAATCCATAATCTTGTGCTGATTTTCTTGCCAATGAGCAACAAGGGGTTTTTCTATTAAACCCCTTCTAATGCTACTCTTATGCTCTAATTCTAGTTCTAACATTACGAGTGGTCTTCCCAACATATAGTTTCATGCACGGACACTGTATGACATAAATAACATTTTGTGTATCACAATTAGAAAAATCATTAATGTAAAACTTTTGATTTGTTGTCGGATGAATAAAAGTGTCCCTAACGGGAAGTACATTCAAGCATACTGAACACCTGCCACACTGATGTTGTCCTTTATGCTTGGATAAAAAGCCGTTTTCTGTAAGAGCAGAAGGAACCAAAAGGTTGCGCAAATTAATATTGCGCTTATGCGCTATCGTTAATCTGACATCTTGAAAAGCTGGCAGGGACTGAATGAGATGCCATTCTTTCTTAAGTATCTTAATGATACTACTAGAATGTTGTGAATATAGGAGAGGACATACAAAACCAACATCATCTTTTTTTGGGGGGGGTTTCAAGAGTAAATCCCTAGACAAATCTTTTGCTCTTATATAAGCCTGTTCTATACATGGTGCTGGATATTTCCTAGCTAAGAACCGTTTCTTCATGTTCTGGCTTTCTTTTTCAAAATCATGTACACTTGTACAAACTCTTCTGACTCTCAAAAATTGGCCCCCTGGAAGATTCTTCTTCAATGATGGATTGTGGAAACTGTCATAATGCAAAAGTTGATTCCTGTCGGTCGGCTTTCTATAAAGTGTAGTGGAAAAACCATTCCTATCTTTCTTAATTAGAAGATCCAGATAGGATATCTGATACGGGTCATACGTCATCTGAAATCGTAAGTTAGGGTCCCATTGGTTTATCCATCCATTAAAATCAGAGAGGGCTTTTATTGTACCTTTCCAAAGAATTAAAACATCATCAATATACCGAATCCAAAGGGAAACATTATCACTATAAGGATGCTGCTTCAAAAAACTTTCTTCAAAGTTAAACATATATAAGTTCGCTATATCTGGTGCAATAGCCGACCCCAAGGCTACCCCTTTTATTTGTTTATAAAATAGCTGCCTAAAACAAGAAAGGTTTTTTTCAAATAACACTAATTGTGCCAAAGATAAAAGGAATGCTGTAGGGATGCGCTTATGTACGGTCCTTCTAAGGAGACATTGCCCAATGATATCTAAAGCTTCCTGTTGTGGTATATTTGTATAAAGAGATTCTACATCTAATGTAACCAATACCATGTCATCTCCATTTTGTTTAAAAGAAGACAAAATCTCTGACATGTGTTGAATCTCTTACGTATGACCACATTTCAGTTACAAAAGGTCGCAATAGTAAATCTATAAACTTTGATATAGGTTCCAAAAGAGAACCGATAGCCGAAATAATAGGACGTCCCGGGGGACTTTCAAGAGATTTATGAATTTTGGGGATGATATAAATTGCGGGAATAATGGGCGCATTAACAATAAGAAAATCTTTCTCTTTTTCAGTATTATAGCCAATTTCAAAAGCGGTGATAACGAGGTTGTCAACACTCCTTTTGAGAATGGTCGTGGGATCACCATCTAATCTTTGATAAAAAGAATGATCATTCAACTGTCTATTAACCTCTTGAATATAATATTCTTTATCCATAACAACTACAGCACCCCCTTATCTGCTGGTTTAATTATAATCTGACCATTTCTTTGCAAAGATGAAATAACTTTCCTTTCTCCATAAGTAATGTTGTGAAAGGAAGGTGAAGGATCCTTAATAACAGCATCAATCTGCTTAACAACAACCTGTTCGAAAGCTTCTATAACAGAATCCGTTTTCTGAGGAGGTATCCAAGTAGATTTTTTTCTAATGATGGAGATATCTTTGGAAATACTATCCTGGTCCGCAAAAAACTGAAGTGAGAATAACACGACGCAAAACCAGTTATGGGAGCACTTCCACAAAATAGGAACCCAGCAAATCACAACCATTGTCACAAGCCTAAAAAGCACCACCTCCCCACTAGACCCCTGTCCTGCATCCTGGATCAAGGCAGTGAAACAAGACATAGCACCTCGCATAGCACACATAGTTAACCTATCCCTACAACAAGGAATCATGCCCTCAGAATTAAAGAAATCAGTCATTAGACCGATCCTAAAAAACACTACACTCGGGGGGGTGGAGCCTGATGTCCAGCGGGATGGACGCTTAACGCTGAAGCTCCCGAGTGGCCTACTCAGACTCCTGACTTTAATACAACTTATCTTTTCAATTGGGCTCTGATCCTACCGGGGTGCCTCGGGGAGATGGCGGGGCACCAGCCAGCGCGTCTAGAATTCGGTTCTTCAACGAACTCACATGGCAAACGCTCTAAAACTGAGCCGCCGTCCCCACAGAAGTAGGTTCCACTCCGGGAGGGTCCCGCGATGCAGCAGGAGATCTTAGATGAGATCCGCGGCGTGAAAGAACTTGTGCAATCCAACGGTGAAGCACTCAGATCCATGCGGGAAGACTTCGGCAAGCTACAGGACAGGCTAGAGGGGTTATCGCTGAGACAGGACAAATGGAGGGTACTCTTGACTCGCATGCGGTCCGCTTGGCAAAATTGGACAAGGTCGAACGACAAATGCAGGCACTTCAGAAGGAGCTGGAGGACAGTAACAACCGAGCCCGTCGCAACAATATACGGCTCGTGGGAATTCCGGAGGGAGCAGAATCAGGAGATATGAAAGAGTTCCTCTCTAAATTGCTTCCCTCCTTGCTTAAAACAACGTTCACCAATGATTTGGAGATTGATCGGGCCCATCGAGTACCCACGACTTTGGCGCTCACCGGAAGACCCCTCGGCCCATCATTTTCCGGTTGTTGAGATATCAGCAAGTTGAACAAATTCTAAACGCTGCCCGTGCAAACCCCCGGCTGGATTATGAGAGCCATCGGATTTCATTCTTCCCCGACCTGGCGAAGCCACAGTGGACCGCAGGAAAAGACTCCTTGAATTTCGACCGCGGTTGCAGCAGCTTCAGCGCGCTATGGCCTAATGTACCCGGCGAAACTTAGAGTTACTCTTCATAATCAACCAGGACTTTTGAGGATCGACGTGCTTGCGGCCTATCTGGAAGCCAAAGAAGCGGATCAAATGCGCTGAACCAGGGGCCTTTCATTTGCCCATCGATTTGGAACTGATCGCCATTTTGTGTCGTCGACGCTGCACATGCAGCCTGGATCGGAGGCCCTGCGGCCTAGCTTATCGTGGCCTGCTGACCGTCGGACACTCCGGTGAGGGACCTTTCCATAGCATGCGCCTCGGTGGGCTCCGGAGCCTATGTATCTATTACAGTGAATATGTAGAATGTTTGGCCCTCGTTGGGCTCCTCCCGCAGACATATGGTCACCATTAATCATTGGGGTTATGCTTCTTCTCTACTACACTTCGGTGTTTACTTTTGGTTTGGGGGAATACCAGATATAGTGCTTATTGTATATGATTGGTTAGGTCTTCTCTGAATCAAGCAGTCAAGATGGGGGATAATGGAAATTGTGTGCATTATGATATTTTTGTCTTGAATAGACTCAGCTATTTCTATGGCCCATGTAAGATTTTATCATTGAACGTCAAGGTATTAATAATCCGATAAAAAGGAAGAAAATCCTTAGCTACTTAAGTCACGAAAATGCTGATTTGGTTTTTCTCCAAGAAACGCATCTAAATGCCAAGGAGACACTGAAACTCAATGTTAAACCCTACATGGTGGCCGCCTACTCTCCCGCTATAGCGAAGAGATGTGGGGTAGCCATCTTGATCAGGAAATCCTTACAAGCCACTGTTATCGATAGCAGTTCTGATACTGAGGGTCGGTGGTCCCGAGTCCACCTTAAAGTGGGTAATCTTGAACTGACATGTATATGTTATATGCTCCTAATGTGGATGATCCTATTTTCTTTGCTAACCTTGCCCAGTTGCACAAGCTTCTGCCAATACTTCGTTAGTAATAGGAGGCGACTTTAACCAGGTGGTTGATCCATTGGTAGATAGGCGACCACCCAGAACGAGTGGTCCCACCAAGAGTCACCTCACGCTAGCGTCTTTGATTAAAGATCTAGCTTTAGTAGACCTGTGGAGGTTGCTACACCCTTCGGACTTAGAATTCACGTTTTTCTCCCCCCCACATCAGTCACAATCTAGGATAGATTTTTTCCTCGTATCCAAAGCATTAATCTCCAGCACGGATACAGCTAAGATACACTCTCTGCACATCTCAGACCATGCTGCTATCTCCTTCCTTTTGAACACTAGTGCACAGAGGGATAATCCACGGGCTTGGTATTTTGATCGGACCCTGCTTGAACAGCAGGATTTTCAGGCTGACATACGGGCTGCCATACATGATTACTTCCACTTTAATTCACCCCATGATACAATGAACTGGGCATGGTGGGAGGGCTTTAAAGCGTCTATCCGTGCAACCATCACTAGCTATCAAATCCGTTTAGGGAAGCAGCGTAAACGGCAACTCTTAGCACTAGAGCAGCAGATCAAGGTGAACGTGTTCTTACCTCTCGTACTGACCCATGTGTGTTGATTCGCTTGCAACGCTTGCGTTTCCAATATAACTCGCTCTTAACGACTGCAGCGGCCAAAAATATTGAACTACAGCAAGGGACGTACTATCGGGAAAGCAATCGTGCCGGTAAACTCTTAGCTAACGCTCTGAAAGGTCAAAAAGAAGCCAAACGCGTAGCGGCCCTGCGTAGTCCAACGGGGGGGAATTTAGTCACAAATGATACAGAGATAGTAGAGCTTTTTCGGGATTTCTACACCCGCCTCTATCAATCAGAATGTGAATTTGACCCAGAGGCTTTTGACCGGCTATTAGCTGGTATACAACGACCGACCCTTTCTGTAGAGGACAAGGCGTCACTAGATCATTCATTTACTCTTTCAGAAATTCAAGTCGCACTCAAGCGATGTGCATCGGGTCGGGCTGCCGGCCCAGATGGCCTCCCGGCAGAATTTTTCAAAACTTTCAGCGCTGATTTGGCCCCATTCCTACAACTCTATTTCTCTGCTTTGGCCAAAGATAGCTCCTTTACAGGATCTTTCTCGACGGCAAATGTTGTAGTCTTTGAGAAAGAGGGGAGAGACCCGATGCTGACTGCAAATTACCGTCCAATTTCCCTTCTTAATGCTGATTACAAGATATTTGCAACCATTCTGGCCACTAGATTATCCGATAAAATGCCTGCTCTAATTCACCCAGACCAATGTGGTTTCATATCTGGTAGGTCCACTGCTGATAATGCCAGGACCTTGTGTCATATACTAGCTGCAGCAGCGCATCATGATCAACCCCTCGTCGGCCTCTCTCTTGATGCCGAAAAGGCATTTGACCGCTTAGAATGGCCCTATCTATGCGGTTCTCGCTGGTATGGGTTTGGGGAAGGCTTTCTCCGATACCTTCAAACTCTGTATGCACATCCGACAGCCACTATTTCTGTCAATGCCACAAAGTCTCAACCGTTCAATCTTCATAGGGGCACTCGGCAAGGATGTCCCTTATCTCCTCTGCTCTTTGATCTAGCACTTGAACCCCTAGCCCTCCTCATCCGACAGGCCACAGATATCCATGGAGCCCCCTTCAACATAGAGATATTAAAATTTCTGCATATGCAGATGATCTCATGCTTTTTGTATCCTTGGACTCCGTCCCTGCTGTTTTAAAAAGATTGATAGCTATTCCCTACTCTCGGGATACAAGATTAACTGGACTAAATCTGTTGCCTTCCCTTTGAATCATCGAGTCCATGCTGCAGACATGCAGGCTTTCCCCTTTGTATGGCAGCCCCGTATGGTCAAATACCTGGGGGTTCATTATTGTTATCCATTAGAAGATACTCTTAGCCATAATGCTAAAGAGCTAATCTCCAAAGCGCGCGATCTTACCAACCGGTGGTCTCCTTTAACACTCACATGGTGGGGCCGACTGGAAACAATCAAAATGATGATAGTTCCCAAAATAAATTATATCCTAGAATGCTACCATGCCTCCTGCCTGCACACATATACAAATAAATAGAAGGTCTCCTGATTCGTTATTTGTGGCATGGCAAACCACCAAGGATAGCTAAGCGTAAGTTACAGGCGGACAAAGAAAATGGAGGGGTCCGGTTCCCAGATTTCTTAATATCATAAGGCGTTCCTTCTTAAACAGGGTGCCCGTTGGTTAGATCCCCCGGTAGAAGGTAGGCCAGTCTGGCTCGACATTGAGGAGGAACTCTGTAGGCCCATTCCTCTTACCTACCTTCCCGGCATGACCTTCCAATTAGATTCCCACCATCCACCAATGGTTGTGGATACACTACTTGCCTTTAACACTTTCATTCAGTCTCAGGGACCACAACAGTGCCCGCCATATAGACTCCCGCTATGGCATAACTTGCGCCCCGATAGCATGGACCCCCTGGTATTCCAAAGGGATATGGATGCCTTACCAATTGATTGCCAGTGAGCGCTGGAAAACTTTTAAAGAATTGCAAGAGGAATTTGGTTTACTAGCAAGAAATTATTTCCAGTGGGTGCAGCTTCAGCACTGCCTTAGGAGTGTTCGGATTCTTCCACTAACTGAAACTAATGATGAAGGTCTAGCAGAGATAATTCGCTCTATTGGGAGTCAATCTGGCGTAGCCTCTAACTTTTATAAAATGTTAAGCAATCATGAGAACAGTAGCATTCCCGCAGTCCAACAAACATGGGAACGGGAACTACAAATCACACTGACTCCTGAGCAATGGAGCCTCTTCTGGAGTAAAGTTGTTCGGGTCTCTCGGTCAGCATCGATAACCCAGACACTTTTCTATTTTGCACATAGAAGTTTCTATACGCCTGTGAAGCTTGCCAAATGGAATGCCAATGTTAATGACAGGTGTTGGAATTGCCACGCCGCCATAGGCACACTAGCTCATATAATGTATGAATGTTCTACACTACAGCAATTCTGGAGTCGGGTCTGGGGTCGTATTCAACTCATTTTACAGTTTCACGAGCCTCTCTCTTGGCGGATAGTGGGACTTCGCTCTGCGGCGGGGATCCCCTCTCTTCCAAAGTCGGGCCGCTTTTTGCTAAATTTCTTGATGGGTATAGCTATATCTTTAATCACGAAACACTGGAAAATAGCTCCCATCTAAGTCCCCATGCGTGGTGGACTCTTGTATGTTATATAGTAAATATGAACAGATACCACGCCGAATGGCTCCCCACGCTCAAACCTTGCATCATGTTTCTAAATGGAATATGCTCATGATTATGTGCAAACTGCCAAATGCTCTCATCTAACTGTTTAACTCCATTTATCATGTACACTCATTTATTATGATCTTCACTTGCTCTATACTGGTTCACAAGAATGAGAATTATCATGATTACCCGAACGTTGTATTCCTAGAGAAGCATGGGGGTGGGGGGAAATATGGGGTTGCTTTTATATGTATGGTTTTGTATTTGTATCTTTCTGTATGTCTTTTACTTTGGTTGTGTTATAAATGGAAAATAAAATTTGGAAAAAAAAAAAAAAAACACTACACTCAACGGAGAAGACCCAGCGTCCTACCGTCCCATATCAAGTATCTCATTCCTGGCAAAGATCATAGAAAAAACGGTCCTTCTACAGCTCCAAGACCATCTGACTGACAATGCTCCTCTTGATGACCAGCAATATGGCTTCAGGCAACATCATGGAGTTGAAACCCTGTTACTAGTCCTACTTAACAACCTCCTAAAGGGCCTTGAAAACAAAAAGAAAATGTACATTCTTGTATTCATTGACATCTCCGCTGCTTTTGATACAGTCAATCATGGGACCCTCATAAATAGGATTAAATCAATAGGAATAACAGGAACACCACTAAAATGGTTCTTATCCTACATCTCAAATCGAACACAACAGGTTCAATTCAACGGAGAAAAAGCAGAATCTTTCTCCCAAACGCAGGGAATCCCCCAAGGCTCTGCTCTCTCAGCACTTCTGTTTAACATATATATGCAGCCACTATGCAAAATTTTCTCACGACACGAAATTAATTACCACATCTATGCCGATGATATCATGCTATACTCACAACTAGACACTAAAAACCCAGACTACAACCCACTAGAGACATGTATCAGAGAGATGCAAGACTGGTTGCAACAAAGTAGTATGTCAATTAATCACAAAAAAACCGAAGTAATGTATATCTCCAAAGAACCGAATTTTGACTCACCCACATCAATAACACTATGTAACAACACTTACCAAACAAAAAAAGAAATAAAGTATCTAGGAGTCACATTTGACTGTGACCTAAAGATGGAAAAACACCTCCGAAAGACCAACAGAGCAGTTTTCCACAAGCTTAGAGTGCTCCAACCCATTCGGAATATTATTGATCCCCAAGACTTCAGAACAGTGGCCCAAGCACTCATCATGCCACATTTTGACTACTGCAACGCCATCCTACAAGGTTTACCTAAAAAAACCTAAACATATTACAAATGGCACAAAATGTAGCTGCCAGGGTCATAATGAAGAAAAATCTAAGTGACCACATCACACCAGTGCTAATTCAATTACACTGGCTACCCATAACAGCTCGAACAAAATACAAAATACTAACAACCACCTTCAAACTCATCCACAACTTAGCACCTTCCTTCCTCAACAACCTAGCAAGATCGCAACCTCCTACCCGAAACAGAAGAACCCACAATTCCAACATCCTTCACACCCCAACAGATATAAGATCTGCCAAAGCTAACACCAGCCACAGGGCTTTCTCATATGTGGCACCAACACTGTGGAACCAACTCCCACCAGAACTACGAGCTAGCAATGACCTTCTAGACTTCAGAAAGAAACTCAAAACGCACATTTTCCAATCTCATTTCAACCTGAACTAAATCCACAGATGGAGCAGCCCCTGACCACTGTGGCCAAAAAGCTTATCCTGTATATATGTATTTATGTATATATGTAAATGAACTCCCCCATAGCTAAGAAGTGTTAACTCTGTATGATGTGCTTTTCTGACAATCTGTATGTAAACAAAATTTGTACCTGCCTTGATTCGGCAGTTTCACAATAGTAATCCTACCCGCTTCTGATCGCTGGAAGGAGCGGGCTACAAATGCTTGCTAAATAAATAAATAAAAATAAATAATTCTAAGTTTCCGAAAAAACTTAAATAAATCAGTATGGATCTCAAAAGGATCAGCTTTGTTCTTGGGAACAAATGATAAACCTTTACTGAGGATAGATTCCTCATCTGGCGTTAAAATATACTTAGAAATATTGATAACGTTATTTGGTTCATCATTCTCTATTGCACCATCTAATATCCCCTTTCTTCTGATCGTTCCGACTTCCATTGACCCCTTCCTCTCCCTCGTCCACGACCACGACCTCTGTGATAATGACCCTGTCCATAATTTATATCCAGGTCTTGTTCTTGATCTCTGTTGTATCTTGTTTGCTGTAGACGGGTACGAGACCCTTCCCGGCCTCCCCCCTTCCATAATTGATCCATATTGAAAAAAGACTCTTTATTATTACTATGAATATAATTTTCTCCATCTCTCTTCTCTCTATAGAGTTTCCCTACTTCTTTTTGTGTGGAAAATAGAGATGCAGATGCATCAAATCCAACAGATTCGCTCCTGCTACATTTCTCTTTTTGTTCTAAAGGATGATCTCTCAACTCATCTATTGTACCATCCTTACGGTCAAATATGGAGGTCCTCTTTTTAAACCACAGACGGTCATTCTTCACTTTTTTACTCCAATGATAGACATAACCTGTTTTATAATCTTCCTCGTCTCTTTTAAATGTATCTACTTTCTTGTTCTTCACTTCTTTTTTAAAAAGTTGAATATTTCTTTAATCCTCATATATCTTATCAAATCTACTGTCACATTCTTTTAGAACAGTTAACTTCTAAATCATATTTCAAAATCTCAGACTTCTTATTAGCAGTTGTAATCAATAAGATCATTAGATCCAGAGAACATTTATTTAAAATGGCGTTCCAACATTTTATGAATCCATCCTCAGTTGTATAAAGTCCTGGTGCTTTATTCACCCGTAATCCCCTAGGGATGATTTTAGATTTACAGCATTCCAATAGGTATGCCGAATGCATCTGTTCTTTCACTAGCTTCTTAGTTATCTGAACCATGTCCTCCCATTTGTTCCAAGAGTCATCTGTATGTTCTTCTGTTTGATCAATGAGGGATTCTTGTGGTATACGTTTTTCCAAAGCTTCTTCCCCAAAGCTTAAGACGTCTTTCCAAGGGGAAAACATACTGCCAGCTGGAAATGTACCACAAAAAGCAGATAATCACGTAGAAACACAAAAGTCAATCCAATGCGTGATTATTGTAGGAAAGACAAAGCTTATTTTCATTTATGGGCCCATATCCACCCGACACAGGCCGTGTTTCGATTACCCTTCGTCAGGGGTGGAACTGGTAAACACACTATAAACATAAAAACATACATTAAAAGACAAAATAAAAATGAAGCAATGATAAGAACAGATGCCTAAAATTAAAAAAAATAATAATAATAATAATAATTAAAAATTAATAATTACATATAAAAATTATAAAACATAAAATCATATACATACAACACTGCAATAATAATACAAGAATGTGACAAATAAATATGTATATTACAACAATAAATACCTCAGTGTTGAATACTGAGGACAATTCAACTTGTGACCAGTATAAATAAAACTGTTATCAAGCTATGAATATAACCTACAAAAAGATAAATTAACATATACAATAAATACATCATAAAGAAACATATATATATATATATATAAAAACTATAATATGTAATAACAGAACCAACCAGAGACGTAGCAGGAGCGAATGAGGAGGAACTCTCTACATGTATGGGAAGGAGCATTTGTAACATAAAGGAGGCAGATAAAACACCATCTAAGGTAACCACTCTCTAAAAGATACATCTATATAAAATTTAAAAAAAAAAAGAAACTGTAACTAGTTATGTTACCTATTCTTAACCACCCATCGTGCCAATGAAACATAAAAAGACCAAAGTAAATATACTGACGTCTTAACTTCTTAAAATATACTAGAGGCAAAGGGGGATAACCGGCAGGGAGAAGTGAACGCCACTCCGTGCATTATATAAACATTCTGTTGCATATCACAATGATTATGCATGTTCATACCAATTTTGTAAAATCTTAAAACTAAAATTATAATGAATAAAACAAAAGTATATAACATAACCCATTCCTTACTTGATGAAGCAACACCTTCGTACAACTCACATATCATCTAGGTCATCAAGATGAGAATGCCGGCTCATGCGCGTTTAAAAACAGAGAGAAGAAGAGCGGGAAGAAAAAGGGGGCGGACCTAGGGGAGGGAACCAGGTCAGAGAACTATGCAAGGGTAAAAAGCACAAACTGAAATACGCTACTTAGGTGTTATACTGGATAAACATCTCAGCATGGACACACATGTAAGAAACATAGCAAAAAAGTCTACTTTAAACTAAAAATATTAAAGCAACTCCGCCCACTAATGCACTTACAGGATTTCCAACGCGTCATACAAGCAATCATAACCCCACATTTTGACTTCGCAAACCTAACCTTACTTGGCGTAAGCAAGGAAGCCATAAAAAAACTTCAATTAGCACAAAACGCAGCAGCAAGGACCATAACGAAAGCCCCACCTTTCCAACATATAACCCCAATTTTAGAATATCTACACTGGCTCCCGATTCAAAGCCGCATAGAATATAAAACTATATTAACCACCTACAAAGCCATAACAAAAACAGCACCCCTGCCCATAAATAACCTTATCAAAATAGAACCTACACATAATCTACAAAGGAGAGACCAGCTAAATAAACTAACCACACCAAAAGAATTCATTAGGGCCAATAAATCCACTAACAAGAAAGCCTTCTCCCATGCAGCCCCTATCTTGTGGAACACAATCCCAATAGAACTAAGACAATTACCCGACATAATGGAGTTCAGAAAAAAACTCAAAACACACTTATTCACAAAGCATTATGGATCTTTGACCAGCACACCCAACACCCCCCAACTGGATAAAGGATAATCCTACCCCGAGTAATACACAACTCATCAATAGAATGAAGTGATACACCCTAAAACAAAGCAAATAAGTAAATGAAAAACAGAACAATGTATATAGTTTAATTATGTTCAACTGTACATAGTTTACTAACTGTTAATTGTTAATTGTTAACTGTATTTACCTAGCTACAAATGTTATATGTAAAAACAGACCACACTGTTTATTGTTGTTACATGGAAACCGCACCTGATCAATGGAAGGAGCGGTATATAAATAATCTGTTAATTAAATTAAATTAAATTAAACCCATATTATACAGGAGGGATCATAATTGCAAAGCAAAACATTGAAACATTTGCAAACCACACGCAGGTGTGAGTTGTGAAATAACATGCTATATTTGCAAAAACCATGATCGCACCATTTCTGAAATATTCAATGATGCAGCAACATACCAAAAGGGATGAACCATCTAAAAAATAGCAGATCGCAATAAATAAGTACAAAAAATAAAACCATGTAAATATTACTGACAATAAAAAAATCAAACCATATAAATAAAACTTAAAACATGAATTGCAAACAATAAGAGCCGTGATACAATACATGGAATTGTGATGTGCTATATTAATATCAGATGTAAACCACCATCTAAAATTTAGCCGAACCAAACTGTAATATAGCGGACCACGCGCTGGTGGAAATTAAAATAACATGTTCCATTAATTAGAACCATGATCAAACCATTTCTAAAGTATTCAGCAATGCAGCATCCTACCTACAAAGACATACATATTGTGAGGTAATATAAAACCTTACAAAAATTACTCAGGACCTATAGAGAAAATCTACTGTACCGTAACAGTATCAACTTCCAAAATTCATATAAGGAGCCTATCCAGAACAGCACACTTAGAGGGTCTGTTTACTAAAGCACGTTAGGCTTTTGCAGCTAACATGGCAAAAACCTGCAACTAGCATGTCTTTGGCTGCAAAAGCTGTGCATTATCTACCAGGAAGATGTATTTACTATTAGATAAACTGAAGAGTAGCAAATCACCTGGGCCAGATGGTATAAATCCAAGGGTGTTGAAAGAACTGAAATATGAGATTGCAGACGTGCTATTAGTAATCTGTGAATTTTCATTAAAATCATCTGTAATACCTGAAGATTGGAGGATCGCCAATGTAACGCCAATTTTGAGAAAGGGTTCCAGGGGTGATCCGGGAAACTACAGACCAGTGAGCCTGACGTCAGTACCGGGAAAAATGGTAGAAACCATAATAAAGAACAAAATTACTCAGCATGTAGATAGTCATGGCCTAATGGGAGACAGCCAACATGGCTTTAGACAAGGAAGATCTTGTCTTACTAATCTGTTATGTTTTTTGAAGGTGTGAATAAACAGGTGGACAAAGGTGAGTCGGTTGATATTGTGTATCTGGACTTTCAGAAAGCCTTTGACAAGGTCCCTCATCAGAGACTTTTGGCAAAACTAAAGAGCCATGGGATAGGAGGCAGTGTACTATTGTGGATCAGGAACTGGTTAAAAGATAGAAAGCAGAGGGTTGGGCTAAATGACCAATTATCCAAATGGAGAAAGGTGAATAATGGTGTACTCCAGGGATCTGTGCTTGGTCTGCTGCTTTTTGACATATTCATAAATGACCTGGAAAAGGGAATAATGAGTGAGGTTATCAAATTTGCAGATGACACAAAACTATTTAAAGTTGTTAAAACCCAAGAGGATTGTGGAAAATTGCCAGAGGATCTTGATAAATTGGAAGACTGGGCATCAAAATGGCAGATGAAATTTAATGTGGACAAGTGCAAAGTTATGCACCTAGGGAAGAACAACCCAAACTATGGTTACACGATGCAAGGTTCCACATTAGGAACCACCACGCAGGAAAAAGATTTAGGTGTCATTGTGAATAACATGTTAAAACCATCGGCCCAGTGTGCAGCGGCGGCCAAGAGAGCAAATAGAATGCTAGGTATCATAAGGAAAGGAATGGAAAATAAAACAAAAGATATTATAATGCCTCTATATCGTTCCATGGTGAGATCGCACCTTGAATATTGTGTGCAATTCTGGCCACCGTATCTTAAAAAGGATAAAGCGTTATTAGAAAAGGTTCAAAAAAGAGCCACCAAAATGGTAAAGGGGATGGAAGGATACTCCTATGAAGAAAGGCTAAAAAGGTTAGGGCTCTAACCTGGAAAAGAGATGGCTGAGGGGAGATATGATAGAAGTCTATAAATTAATGAACGGAGTGGAATGGGTAAACGTAGATCGATGGTTTACGTTATCAGAATATAGAAAAACTAGGGGACATGCAATGAAGCTACAGGGTAAACTATTTAAGACTAATAAAAGAAAATATTTTTTCACTCAACGTGTAATCAAACTCTGGAATTTGTTTCCGGAGGATGTAGTAAAGGCTGTTAGTGTAGCTGGGTTTAAAAAAGGTTTGAACAAGTTCCTGGAGGAAAGGTCCATAAACCATTATTAAGAAGGGACCCAGGATATCAATACTTCACCCAGTACAAGCATTGTGTAACCTGTGTCTTTTGGGGAAATTGCTAGGTACATAGGACCTAGATTGGCCACTGTTGGAAACAGGATACTGGGCTTTATGGACCTTAGTCTGACCCAGTATGGCATATCTTATGTTCTTATGGGAGTGTACACAGCATTTCTCCAGCAGATAATGCACCAAAATCGCAGAGAGCATTTCCTGGCAGCACCATGGATGCACGTTAAACCACCCATTGAGGTGGCGTTAGGAGCATCTATGTTGTTTGCAACTTTGATGGTTCCTGCACACTGTTGATGCCCATAGTAACTATGAGCTGCATTCACATCCATTCTCCACCCATATCCTGCCCAATCTTGTAGATAAAACAGTTTCTGCAAATAGTGCAGAAAATCGCTGCATTATCTGCAATTTCCCTGCATTATCTGTTAACGCACTAAGATAGCGCATGCTATCTGCCGTGTTGACAGTTAAACCAGTTTAGTAATCATCTTCCTAAATATTTATCTCCAGGAACAAGCAGGAATGTAGTCTTCACATATGGGTATCGTCGGTACCGACGGAGCCTGCGCGGGAACGCTCCCAGCGTCCAATAGGAAAGCTTTTGGGAGCATCCCACAGCACCTGCGGCTTGCCTTCCTGCCTTTCCCAACTGCCTCTCTCCAGTTCTTCGTTTTCCGCGGAGCCAGCAGGTCGTTGTTCCTGTCACCACAGAAAATGTTTTCCTTATTCCTTTTTTTTTTGTGGTCGCGTCTGCCTTCCTCGACACTATACCGGTATTGCCGGTTCTCTTTTCTTTTCTTCTTTTCTTTTTTTTTAAAAAAAAATATATAGTCTATTTTTTTCAAAACTTTTCTTCCCAGGTGCACGCTCCATTTTGGGCCTTAGGCCCAAAATTTCCTCCAGTATGGAAAAACCTGCTTCGGGTTTCAAAAAGTGCACCAAGTGTGGTGGTACCATCTCCGTCACTGACACCCATGAGTGATGTCTCAAATGTTTAGGTCCTGACCACTCCAACTCCGAGTGTATGGCTTGTGCCATGATGTCCAAGAGGGGTCGACAAAACCGAGCTGCTAAGCTCAGTGCCCTTTTTCCCTCCGATGCAGCTTCTGTGGCATCGACGTCTTCCAGGGCTTCATTTTCCTCCCATGGATCTCCGGTAACCAAACATAAGTCCAGCCGGTCCTCAAAGGGTAAATCTCCTTCCAAGCATCGAGCTGCCTCTGGCATTGCCCTTGAGGGTTCTGTACTGGCAAAATTGCCCCGGCGGGAGGCTTCGGCTTCCAAAGCATTATCAGGGCTCCAGGATGTTCTCAAGGCCTCGACATCGGCAGAACTACTGGTGCCATGCTCTGGGGTACCGGCTGCCTCTGGTACTGATACCCAGGCATCGGCAGCATCAATAGACCAGAGGTTCCTGGCTATTGAACGCAGTCTGGCGGCTCTCCTTGCGGCATCGACACCCTTGGAACCGCATCAGACAGTTCAACCGGTACCGCTACCGATAGCATCGGCATCGACATCGGTGTCTACTTTGCCGGCACCCAGTCATGCGATGCCTTCCGGTGCCGATAAGAACATAAGATATGCCATACTGGGTCAGACCAAGGTCCATCAAGCCCAGTATCCTGTTTCCAACAGTGGCCAATCTAGGTTATACGTACCTAGCAGTATCCCCAAAAGACACAGGTCCACAATGCTTGTATTGGGTCAAGCATTGATATCCTGGGTCCCTTTTTAGTAATGGTTTATGGACCTTTCCTCCAGGAACTTGTCCAAACCTTTTTTAAACCCAGCTACACTAACAGCTCTTACTACGTCCTCTGGTAACGAATTCCAGAGTTTGATTACACGTTGAGTGAAAAAATATTTTCTCTTATTTGTCTTAAATAGTTTACCCTGTAGCTTCATTACATGTCCCCTAGTCTTTCTATATTCTGATAGCGTAAACAATCGATCTACGTTTACCCGTTCCACTCCATTCATTAATTTATAGACCTCTATCATATCTCCCCTCAGCCGTCTCTTTTCCAGGTTGAAGAGCCCTAACCTTTGTAGCCTCTCTTCATAGGAGTAGCATTCCATCCCCTTTACAATTTTGGTTGCTCTTCTCTGTATCTTTTCTAATAACGCTATATCCTTTTTAAGATACGGCGACCAGAATTGCACACAATATTCAAGGTGCGGTCGTACTATGGAACAATACAAAGGCATTATAATATCCTTTGTTTTATTTTCCATTCCTTTCCTTATGAGACCTAGCATTCTATTTGCTTTCTTGGCTGCCGCTGCACACGGGGCGGAGGGTTTTAACATGTTATCCGCAATGACTCCTAAATCTTTTTCCTGGGTGGTGGTTCCCAATATGGAACCTTGCATCGTGTAACCATAGTGCGGGTTCTTCTTTCCTAGGTGCATAACTTTGCACTTGTCCACATTAAATTTCATCTGCCATTTTGATGCCCAGTCTTCCAATTTATCAAGATCCTCCTGCAGTTTTCTAAAGTCCTCTTGGGTTTTAAGAACTTTAAACAGTTTTGTGTCATCTGCAAATTTAATAACCTCACTAGTTATTCCCTTTTCCAGGTCATTTATGAATATGTCAAAAAGTAGCGGACCCAGTACAGATCCCTGGGGTACTCCGCTATTCACCTTCTTCCATTGGGAAAATTGGCCATTTAGCCCTACCCTCTGCTTTCTATCTTTTAACCAGTTCCTGATCCACAATAGTACACTTCCTCCTATCCCATGACTTTTTAGTTTTGCCAAAAGTCTCTGATGAGGGACCTTGTCAAAGGCTTTCTGAAAGTCCAGATATACTATATCAACCAACTCACCTTTGTCTACCTGTTTATTCACACCTTCAAAAAAACATATCAGATTAGTAAGACAAGATCTTCCTTGTCTAAAGCCATGTTGGCTGTCTCCCATTAGGCCATGACTATACATGCTGTGTAATTTTGTTCTTTATAATGGTTTCTACCATCTTCCCCGGTACTGACTTCAGGCTCACCGGTCTGTAATTTCCCGGATCACCCCTGGAACCCTTTTTAAAAATTGGTGTTACATTAGCGATCCTCCAATGTTCAGGTATTACAGATGATTGTAATGAAAGTTCACAGATTACTAATAGCAGGTCTGCAATCTCATATTTCAGTTCTTTCAACACTCTTGGATGTATACCATCCGGTCCAGGTGATTTGCTACTATTCAGTTTATCAAATAGTTGTAATACATCTTCCCAGTGGAGCGATATTTCTCTCAATTCCTCTGCAGTATCACCTTTAAATACCACTTCAGTCTTGGGTAACATCCCTACATCTTCCTCAGTAAGGACCGAAGCAAAGAATTCATTCAGTCTCTCCGCTATAGCCTTGTCTCCTCTTACTGCCCCTTTAACCCCTCTATCATCTAATGGTCCAATTGACTCTCTCACAGGCCTTTTGCTACGAATGTACTTGAAAGAGTCTTTGTTTCGTGTTTTTGCTTCCGTAGAAAGTTCCTTCTCAAATTCTCGCTATGCCTGCCTTATCAATGCTTTACATTTAACTTGTTTTCGTCGTTTGGCTCTTTTTTCCATTTCCTGAAAGATTCTTTTTTTGCAGCAACAGCCTCTCTGACCTCACCTTTTAAACCATGCTGGCAGTTTTTTGGACTTTCTTCCACTTTTCTTAATGCGTGGAATACAGCTGGTCTGGGCTTCCAGGATAGTATTTTTAAACAACACCCAAGCTTGATGTAAATCTTTAACCTTTGCAACCGCTCCTTTTAGTATTTTTTTTAACTATATTCCTCATTTTATCATAGTCTTCCTTTCGAAAGTTAAAAGGTAGTACTGTGGATTTCTTTACTATTCCTCCTCCACTAATTAAATCAAATACGATCATGCTATGATCACTATTGCCAAGTGGTCCCAACACCCTTATCTCTTGCACCAGACCTGGTGTTCCACTAAGAACTAGGTCCAGTATGGCTTCCCCTCTGGTCGGTTCATGAACCAGCAGCTCCAAGAAGCAGTCATTTATTTCATCTAGAAACTTTGTCTCCGTAGCATGGCCTGCCGTGGCACTGAACCATTCAATACCGGGGTAACTGAAATCACCCATTATTACTACCCTGCTGTGACTTTTGTTAGCTTCCTTGATTTCTTTGAGCATTTCATCATCCATTTGTTCATTCTGGCCAGGCGGTCGATAGTACACCCCCACTGCCATCACCTTCCCCTTCATACATGGAATTTCAAACCATAGAGATTCTACAGCAGATTTTGTTTCCTGCAAAACTTTAATCCTTTCCGACTCAATGCCCTCTCTAACATAGAGCGCAACCCCTCCAGCAATTTGATCAGTTCTATCATTACGATATAGTTTGTATCCAGGTATCACAGTGTCCCACTGGTTATCCTCCTTCCACCATGTCTCTGAGATTGCAATCATATCTAACCTCTCATTTAGTGCTATATATTCTAACTCTCCCATCTTATTGTTTAGACTTCTAGCATTTGCATACAAGCATTTTAGAGACTGTATTTTATTAATATTAATCTGGCTATTGGTAGGCATGAGTAATTTGGAATATTTACGCTCTGTCTGCACCACACTCTTTTTTTGAACCTCACTGCTTTTGGTAGTATTCTTCAAGGATACCATCTTCCGAACCATGCACTCTTGGGCGACTGTTGGCTTTCCCCTATTTTCTAGTTGAAAAGCTTCTCTATCTCCTTTTTAAAGGTTAATGTCAGCAGTCTGGTTCCATCCTGGTTAAGGTGAAGCCCATCCCTTCGGAAGAGCCCCTCCTTTCCCCAGAATGTTCCCCAGTTCCTAACAAATCCAAAACCCTCATCCTTGCACCATCGTCTCATCCACACATTGAGACTCTGGAGCTCTGCCTGCCTTTTGGGTCCTGCACGTGGAAGAGGAAGCATTTCAGAGAACGCTACCCTGGAAGTTCTGGATTTCATCTTCCTACCTAAAAGCTTAAATTTAGCCTCCAGAACTTCCCTACCATATTTTCCTATGTCATTGGTACCGACATGTACCAAGACAGCAGACTCCTCCCCAGCACTATCTAAGGTCTTATCTAGGTGGTGCGTGAGGTCCGCTACCTTCGCACCAGGCAGGCATGTTACCAGGCGATCCTCACGTCCACCAGCCACCCAGCTATCTACATGCTTAATGATTGAATCACCAACTATAACAGCTGTCCTAACCCTCCCCTCATGGGTACATGGCCCTGGAGAAACGTCCTCAGTGCGAGAGGGTTTTACATCACCTGGAGGACAGGTCCTAGTTACAGGATCATGTCCTGCCACTCCAGGGTGATGTTCTCCTCTCATGTGACCTCTCTCCTCCATGGCAACAGGGATGCTGCCAGACTGGAGGTGGGACTTCAGGACCATATCCCTGTAGGTCTCGTCCTTGTACTTCTCTTTCTTTCTTTTGTCTTCCAGGTCTGCTACTCTAGCCTCTAGAGAATGGACTTGTTCCCTGAGAGCAAAGAGCTCCTTGCACTTAGTGCATACTTAAGACCTCTCACCAACTGGGAGAAAATCATACATGTGACACTCAATGCAAAAGACTGGAAAGCCCCCTTCTCGCTGCTGGACTGTTGTCTGCATCTTAGTTTAAAGCTTGTGTTTAGGTCTTTAAATTCTGTATTTACTAAGGGTTGGTGTAGATGCTTATACTAATAAAAGTGTATCTAATACCTCTAATATACTTTGTTCACCTGAAGCTTAATTAATCTCATGTCCTCAATGTATGACTGATTTGGATAAAGAGCTGCACCTGAGAGCAGCCCCTTTCCTCTAAGACGTGTAAGTACCTATAAAGCTACAATTACCCCAGGGGTGGGTGGGCGTTGGGGAGGGAGGTCGGGAAATAAGACCTATTAAAAGAGGGCTGTTACAAGGTACCCTGTCCTGTACCCTCAGCAGGGGGGGATGGGGTTTGTCCCTCAGGTAGGCTAGAGCAGGAAAAAAAGTTTAACACACAGCAGGTTCTGGGGACAGAGCAGGGAGAGATATTTAATTTAAAGTAACAGTTAACCTGGCTACCACACAAAGGCCAGTTAGTTGAGAGAGGCAAGGTAAGTTATACAGCTGAGAGAGCTGAAGTGCAGAATTAAAGGGAACAGGGAGGTGAAGTAGCACACCAATAAGACAACAAATAAATAATTAAATAGACAGCTAGAACTCACAGCAAAGTTGTCACAGGAGTTAAATATCCACCTCTCTAGCAGAGCACTGTGAGGGCACTACTTTTCCCAGAGCAGAGAGAGGCAAACTTCGGTCGGTATGGGTATCGGGCTCTTCAAGAGCATCCAGACAGGAGGTACTTCGAATCCTCGGAGGACTCTGAGGATTCTGACAGCTCTGCTGGTACTGGGATACTTCTCCCGGAGGAGCCTTCCTCCCCTAAATGTAGGATGTCTCCTCCAGAAGATATCTTCCTTCAGGATTTTATCAGGGAAGTGGCTCGAGGTCTGTCCATTACTGTGGCACCTGAAACAGAGCCCAGAGCTAAGGAGTTGGAGATTTTGCAATATCCCAAAGCTCCTAAGGAGGCAGCTACTCTGCTTATCCATGAGATCTTACATGATCTCATGTTGAGAATGTGGGAGACACCTCTTACCACCTCTCCTCACTCTCGCAGACTAGATACCATGTATCGAGTCCCTCTTTGTCCTGGTTTCCAGAAAACTCAGCTTCCTCACCACTCTATTGTAGTGGAATCAGCTATGAGAAGGATCAGGAGTGCAAAGAGGCATGCCTCTAATCCTCCAGGACGTGAGTGTAGAACCTTGGATGCCTTTGGACGTCATACTTTCCAGGTTTCCATGCTTTCTGCCAGGATCAATTCCTATATTTTATATATGGGAATGTTCCTTAAAGAAGTCACAGGAGACTTGGAGATTTTAAGCCCTCTCCTTCCTGATGACAAGAGGCAGGATTTTCTCACACTGGTAAAACATGCCCAGGATGTTTCTAAGTTTGTCAATCGTGCAGCTTTTGACTGTTTTGAGTGCATAAGCGGAACCTCTGCCATTGCCATAGGTGCACATAGAATTGCCTGGCTCCAGGCATCCGATTTGGAGCTCTGGGTGCAGGACAAACTGGACAATATCCCTTGTACAGGTGAGAATCTATTTGGCAAAAATTGGCAAGAGAAAGCCAATGAGTTGGATGCTGACACCTCCACTTTGGATAGGTTATCCAAAGCCACAGCTGATCCTGCAAGAAAGAAATCTTTCAAGAAACCATTCTTCTCAAAAAAGAAGAGGTTTTATCCCTCTTATTCCCAGCAGGGACGTTCTGCAGGTCAGCCTACCCGAAAGAGTCAGCAACCACCTAAACAAAGGAAAGCAAAGACTGCTAAGCCTCAACCGTCTCAGCAGTCTCAGCCTCCACAAGGCCTTTGACTTTCATCTAGAGAACTTAGCCTTCCTGGCCCTCAATGGACCAGAGCCTTCCACCATTCCAGGAAGGTTGTGTCACTTTGCCCCCAGATGGGGGCAGATAACAGCAGAGCATTGGACACTCTCCATTATAAAAGAGGGGTACAAGCTTCACTTTTTGTGCATGCCCCCTCCCACAATGGTAAGACAGTTCAATTCTCAGACCTCTCTCGTCAACCTGTTAGGTCAAGAGGTCACTATGCTTCTTGCCCCAGGGGCAATAGAGGAAGTACCCATTTATCAACAGGTTACAGGGTTTTACTCCCCCTATTTCCTTATCCCAAAGAAAACATGGGGACACAGACCTATTTTAGATCTCAGAGAATTGAACCAATTCCTGTTCAAAGAGAAATTCAAAATGGTTTCTCTGGGAACTCTGCTGCCATATCTTCAGAGTCAGGATTGGCTTTGTTCTCTAGATCTCAAGGATGTGTAAACTCATGTTCTCATCCATCCAACTCACAGAAAGTTCCTTTGATTCCTTTTTCAAGGAAAGCACTACCAATACAGGGTGCTTCCTTTTGGCCTGGCCTCAGCACCAAGAGTGTTTACGAAGTGCATGGCTGTGGTAGCAGCATTTCTCCGCACTCTAGGAATATTCGTCTTCCTCTACTTAGATGACTGGCTCATTCGAGCCCCATCAGAGTCAGAGGCCAGGATTTCTCTATCTTGCACAATGGGTCTAGTCATAAGCATCCCAAATCCAGTCTAACTCCCACTCAGTCTCTGGAGTTCATAGGAGCTTTGCTGGATACCAGAAAAGCAAGGGCCTATCTTCCTCAGACCTGTTGCCTTCGCATGGTGCAGTTAGCTTCTCAAACAGTGCTAAAATCTCATCTCACTGCCTGAGAAATGTTACAGCTACTAGGCCACATGGCATCTACAGTGCATGTGGTTCCTCATGCTCGCCTCCATATGAGAGCAGCCCAGTGGACTTTATCCGCTCAATGGACCCAGGCCTCAGGGTGCCTGTCAGACAAAATAACAAACACAAATCGCCTTATTTTTTCTCTCCAATGGTGGCAGTTCACTCAGAACCTGTTGCTGGGGTCCCCATTTCAACATCCTTTACCCCAGGCAACTCTCACGACAGATGCTTCACCAGTGGGTTGGGGAGCTCATTTGCAGGACCTCTCCACCCAAGGCACTTGGACTCCACAGGAGACTCATCTACATATCAATCTCTTAGAGCTCAGAGCAATCTTCCTTGCTTTTCGAGTGTTCCACACCCTGCTCAGCTATAAGACAGTCCTCATTCAGACGGACAATCAAGTAGCCATGTTCTACTTGAACAAGCAGGGAGGAACAGGCTCTCTGTCGCTTTGCAACGAAGCTTTGCGATTATGGGCCCTCGCCAGAGAGCATCAGATTCATCTCCTGGCAGTGTATTTTCCAGGCATACAAAACTCTTGGGCAGACAGACTCAGTCGAGCTCTGCTTCCACACGAATGGTCTCTGCATACAGACAAGGTGGCCAAGATTTTTCAAATTTGGGGAACCCCGGACATAGACCTCTTTGCAAGTCTGTTGAATGCCAAACTTCCCCGGTTCTGTTCCAGAATTCCGGCTCAGGGCTCTCAGGCCAGGGATGCTTTCCTCCTTTACTGGGGTCAAGACTTCCTTTATGCCTTTCCACCCATTCCCCTAATTCCCAAAACCCTGTTCAAGCTTCAGAGAGACAGAGGGCGTATGATTCTCATAGCTCCACATTGGCCACGGCAACTGTGGTATCCTCTGCTTCTACATCTCTCTCAAGCTCCCTCCCTGGAGTTAGGATCTGCTCCAGATCTCCTGTCACAGGAGGATGGAATGTTATGGCATCCCAATCCCAGTCTCTGCATCTCAGAGCTTGGTTGCTGAAGGCCTAGATCTTCATGATCTTAACCTCCCTAAGCAAGTAAAGGATGTCCTTTATGCTTCCAGGAAGCCTTCCACAAGACGCTCTTATGCTTTTAAGTGGAAGAGGTTTACCATATGGTGTTCACAGAAGGGTCTTACTCCAGTAATGATTCCAGAGGTATCGCAAGGGGGTTATCTCCTTCATTTATCCAATGCAGGACTTAAGACTAACTCAGTAAGAGTCCATTTGAGTGCTATGGCAGCTTCGTTCAAGCATCTAAATGGACAACCTATTTCCTCTCATCCTCTTATAGCAAGATTTATGAGAGGCCTTCTTCTAACTAAGCCTCCCATTAGGCCACCACCGGTGGCATGGGACTTAAACCTGATTCTTGGTCAGCTCATGAAGCCACCTTTCGAACCCTAAGCTACTACCTCCTTGAAATTCCTTTCTTGGAAAGTTATCTTTCTCATTGCAATCACATCAGCACGTCGCATCAGTGAGTTGCAGGCACTAGTGGCTGATCCACCTTATACAAGGTTCCATCATGACAAGGTAGTCCTTAGGACTCATCCACACTTTATGCCAAAGGTGGTCTTGCCTTTTCATCTTAACCAAGCGGTCTACCTGCCTGTGTTCTTTCCAAGGCCTCATGCATCAAATGCAGAAAGGAATCTTCATACTTTGGATTGTAAAAGAGCTTTAGCCTTTTACTTGCAAAGAACACAGCAACATAGAAAGCCCTCTCAACTCTTTGTTGCTATTGATCCTTTTCATTTGGTACTTCCAGTCTCCAAGAGAACACTGTGCAATTGGATTGCTCAGTGTATTTCTTTTGCCTATCAGAGTAAGAATCTTCCTCTGGAGGGCCATGTCACAGCTCACAATGTGAGAGCCATGGCAGCCTCAATGGCTCATCTGCACTCTGTGTCTATCGATGACATCTGTCAAGCAGCCACTTGGGCCTCGGTTCATACCTTCACAGACCATTACTGCTTGGACAAGGACTCCCGCCGGGATACCTTGTTTGGTCAGGCTGTTCTTCAACACCTGTTCCATACCTAATCAACTCCTACCCATCATCCCTGGTTGGATGCCAGAGATCCATGGGGGGAAGTGGAGCCCTTTCACAGGGACACACAGCTTCTGGGGTCTCTCCCTGGCATCTAAAGCTAGGGAGTCCCCATATGTGAAGACTACATTCCTGCTTGTTCCTGGAGATAGCATAGTTACTCACCTGTAACAGGTGATCTCAGGGAACAGCAGGAATTTAGTCTTCACAACCCACCCACCTCCCCTAGGAGTTGTATCTCTCTGTCTATCTCTTTTTCTCTTTCCCTCTCTCTCTCTCTTTGTCTCAGCTTTAAACTCAACTGGAGAGAGGCAGTTGAGAAAGGCGGGAAGGCAGCATGGAGGCGCTGTAGGATGCTCCCAAAAGTTTTCCAATTGGATGCTGGGGAGCGTTCCTGCGCAGGCTCCATCGGTACCGAGGATACCCATATGTGAAGACTATATTCCTGCTGGTCCCGGAGATCACCTGTTACAGGTGAGTAACTATGCTTTCAGGCTGAGCTCCTCAGCTATCATCCGCACTGTCATTCTGCGATCACTCCGCACCAGCTGGTTCA
The DNA here is from genome assembly GCA_033557465.1 of Ichthyophis bannanicus. Taxonomy (NCBI): domain Eukaryota; kingdom Metazoa; phylum Chordata; class Amphibia; order Gymnophiona; family Ichthyophiidae; genus Ichthyophis; species Ichthyophis bannanicus. The sequence continues at coordinate 459,776,068 of CM066034.1, forward strand.
CTCTGTCAATGTTCTCAGCCGTCTTTGTCGTGGAAGGCTGTCCTGACCTGGGGTCATCCTCTACCTCCTCACGGTCAAGTCTTGAAGCATTTGTGCCACTCACGGCCTTGACATTGCATCTTCTCCAAAGCAAGTTGGAGACACTCAGTGGGGCCCTTCTCCAACTTAACCAGAAATTTCAAGTGGATTCTTTGCTCCATATTTCTGCCATCTCCAGTTGTGTGACAAAGTGATGGAGCAGTGTGCTACAAAAAAACCTGAAAAAAGAAAAACAGAGTGAGAGAGATGAAAAATATTATAGCAGAATAGTGGTGAGATGTTGCATAGCACAGTGACATACGCGGTTAGCCAATTGGCATTGAGTCATGGGTGTGGCTGCCACAGTCTCGTTTCTTTTTTGTCACACCTCGTAGATCTGAGAATCATCAGCATAAAAATGATACTGAAATCCATGGGAGGAGATGAGAACACTAAGGGATTGTAGAGAGAGAAAAGGAGAGGGCCTAGAACAGATCCCTGGGTACACTAACTGAGAGAGGGATAGCAGTAAAGAAAGAAGCACCAGAACAAACACTGAAGGAGCGATGTAAGAGATACGAAGAAAAACAAGACCGCACAGAGCCCCTAAAACCAAGTGAGGACAATGTATCAAGGAAAAGGTGATAGTCAACAGTGTCAAAAGCAACAGAAAGATCAAGAAGGATGAGGATAAAGTAGAGGCCTTTAGATTTAGCCAGAAACAAGTTGCTGGAGACTTTGGCAAGTGTTGTCTCAGTAGAAAATAAGGGACAAAAGTCAGATTGAAGCAGATCCAGAAGGGCTTGAGAGGAAAGAAATTCAAAACAATGGTGGAAGACTGCATGCTCAAGAAGTTTGGAAATGAAGGGAAGAAGGTAGATTGGATGATAATTAGAAGGACAGCTAGGGTCAAGTGAAGGTTTCTTGAGGAGAGGTGTGACCACAGCATGCTTAAAGGCTGCAGGGACAGTAGCAGTGGAGAGTGAGAGATTGAGAATATGTGTGATGAAAGGAACAATAGAAGAGGAAATGGAGTTATGGAGACAGGTGGGGATTGGATCAAAAGAGCAAATAGTAATTTTAACCTCTTCATAAATCTTGGAAAAAGATTTATTTTATTTATTTTATCAGTTTTATATACCACCTTATCCTTCAATCAAAGTGGTTTACAGTGTAACTTGATTGGCATACATTTAAAGAGGTAGGAGAGAGAGAGAAGAGAGGAGGTGGTGAGGTAACGTACATATGTACAATTATCTACAAGATGAAAGGGTAACAGAGATTGAGGGAAAAAGTTGGTATTGAGGTGGAGGAAGAGGGGATGAAGTTCTTCTAGTAGGGAATTGGAGTGTCATCTTGTGGCACTTCTCATGGAAAACGTTGGCTAGAGTTTGCTCAGAAAGAAAAGGAGAGACCGGAGGGGGAATCGCCTTGAGGAGAGAGTTAAGAGTTGAAAAGAGTCGACGGGGTTCAGTGCAAGAGAGTTAGTCAGATGGACATATAGTTTTTTTGCTTGGCGAGTGCTAAGGCTGACTGGAGGAGGTAAGCATGAATTTGAAGTGAAGAACGTCAGAAAGAAAGCAGGATTTGAGCCAAATGGCCTCAGCTAAATGGGCACAGGAGCATAGATAACAGGTAGTTGAAGACAGCCAGGGCTGAGGTGTAGTGTGTCTCACAAGATGTGGAATGGGTGGAGCAAGAGTATCTAGAACAGAGGAGAGGGAGGTATTATAGGAAACTATAGCCTCATCAACAGAATTATAAGACAAGATGGAAGGTCTTGTTCCTGATGGTGGTTACTTCAGCACGCCATGTCACTGAACTCCAGGCTCACCCACCGTATGCCAAGTTCCACCACAACAGGGTGATCTTGCGCACACATCCACGTTTCCTATCCAAGCTGATCTCCACTTTTCACCTGAATAAATCAGTCATTTTGCCAGCGTTGTTCCCAAGCTGGAGGGAGGCTGTGCTACACATGTTAGACTGCAAGCGAGTTTTGGCCTTCTACCTTGAGTGTACAAAGGCTCATAAGATATCTATCCAGCTGTTCGTTTCCTTCAACCCCATCAAGCTGAGTGCTGCCTTCTCCAAACATACACTGTCCAATTGGTTAACAGACTGCATCTCTTTTGCATATGCCCAGGCAGGCCTGAGCCTTGATGGCCATGATACTGCTCAGTATCTGAGCCATGGCTGCATCAGTGTCCAAATTGCTCTCGGTCTCCAGAGAGGAGATTTGCAGGGCTGCAACATGGCCTTCTGTCCACACCTTCGCAGCTCATTAAGAACATAAGATATGCCATACTGGGTCAGACCAAGGTCCATCAAGCCCAGAATCCTGTTTCCAACAGTGGCCAATCTAGATCATACGTACCTAGCAGTTTCCCCAAAAGACACAGGTTCCACAGTGCTTGTACTCGGTCAAGCATTGATATCCTGGGTCCCTTCTTAATAATGGTTTATGGACCTTTCCTCCAGGAACTTGTCCAAACCTTTTTTAAACCCAGCTACACTAACAGCCTTTACTACATCCTCCAGTAACAAATTCCAGAGTTTGATTACACGTTGAGTGAAAAAATATTTTCTTTTATTAGTCTTAAATAGTTTACCCTGTAGCTTCATTGCATGTCCCCTAGTCTTTCTATATTCTGATAACGTAAACAATCGATCTACGTTTATCTGTTCCACTCCGTTCATTAATTTATAGACTTCTATCATATCCCCCCTCAGCCGTCTCTTTTCCAGGTTAAAGAGCCCTAACATTTTTAGCCTTTCTTCATAGGAGTATCCTTCCATCCCCTTTACCATTTTGGTGGCTTTTCTCTGAACCTTTTCTAATAACGCTATATCCTTTTTAAGATACGGTGACCAGAATTGCACACAATATTCAAGGTGCGATCTCACCATGGAACGATATAGAGGCATTATAATATCTTTTGTTTTATTTTCCATTCCTTTCCTTATCATACCTAGCATTCTATTTGCTCTCTTGGCCGCCGCTGCACACTGGGCCGAGGGTTTTAACATGGTATCCACAATGACGCCTAAATCTTTTTCCTGGGTGGTGGTTCCTAATGTGGAACCTTGCATCGTGTAACCATAGTTTGGGTTGTTCTTCCCTAGGTGCATAACCTTGCACTTGTCCACATTAAATTTCATCTGCCATTTTGATGCCCAGTCTTCCAATTTATCAAGATCCTCTTGCAATTTTCACAATCCTCTTGGGTTTTAACAACTTTAAATAGTTTTGTGTCATCTGCAAATTTGATAACCTCACTCGTTATTCCACTTTCCAGGTCATTTATGAATATGTCAAAAAGCAGCGGACCCAACACAGATCCCTGGGGTACACCACTATTCACCTTTCTCCATTGGGAAATTTGGCCATTTAGCCCTACCCTCTGCTTTCTATCTTTTAACCAGTTCCTGATCCACAATAGTACACTGCCTCCTATCCCATGACTCTTTAGTTTTGCCAAAAGTCTCTGATGAGGGACCTTGTCAAAACCTTTCTGAAAGTCCAGATACACAATATCAACCGACTCACCTTTGTCCATCTGTTTATTCACTCCTTCAAAAAAACATAACAGATTAGTAAGACAAGATCTTCCTTGTCTAAAGCCATGTTGGCTGTCTCCCATTAGGTTGTGACTATCTACATGCTGAGTAATTTTATTCTTTATGATGGTTTCTACCATTTTTCCCGGTACTGACATGAGGCTCACCGGTCTGTAGTTTCCCGGAGCACCCCTGGAACCCTTTTTAAAAATTGGTGTTACATTGGCGATCCTCCAATCTTCAGGTATCAGAGATGATTTTAATGATAGTTTACAGATTACTGATAGCAGGTCTGCAATCTCATATTTCAGTTCTTTGAACACCCTTGGATGTATACCATTTGGCCCAGGTGATTTGCTACTCTTCAGTTTATCTAATAGTTGTAAGACAACTTCCCGATGTTTCGATATTTCCTTCAATTCTTCCGCACCTTTAAATACCACTTCAGTCATGGGTAACATCCCTACATCTTCCTAGTAAAGACCGAAGCAAAGAATTCATTCAGTCTCTCCGCTATTCCCTTGTCGCCTCTTAGTGCTCCTTTAACCCCTTTATCATCTAATGGACCAACTGACTCTCTCACAGGTTTTTTGCTACGAATGTACTTGAAAAGGTCTTTATTTCACATTTTTGCTTCCGCAGCAAGCTTCTTCTCAAATTCTCTCTTTGCCTGCCTTATCAATGCCTTGCATTTGACTTGCCAGTGCTTGTGCTGTTTCCAGGTTTCGTCTTTTGGATCTTTTTTCCATTTCCTGAAAGATGCTTTTTTGGCAACAGCCGCCTCTCTGACCTCACCTTTAAGCCATGCTGGCAGTTTTTTGGACTTCCTTCCACTTTTCTTAAAGCATGGAATATAGCTGGTCTGGGCTTCCAAGATAGTATTTTTCAACAACACCCAAACTTGATGTACGTCTTTAACCTTTGCAACTGCTCCTTTTAGTTTTTTCTTAACTGTTTTCCTCATTTTATCATAGTCTTCCTTTCGAAAGTTAAAAGGTAGTACTGTGGATTTCCTTACTATCCCTCCTCCACTAATTAAATCAAAGGCGATCATGCTATGATCACTATTGCCAAGTGGCCCCTACACCCTTATCTCTTGCACTAGATCTGGTGTTCCACTAAGGACTAGGTCTAATATGGCTTCCCCTCTGGTCGGTTCATGAACCAGCTGCTCCAAGAAGCAGTCATTTATTTCATCTAGGAACTTTATCTCCCTAGCATGTCCTGACGTGACACTGACCCAGTCGATACCGGGGTAATTGAAATCACCCATTATTATTACTGCGCTGTAACTTTTGTTAGCTTCCTTGATTTCTTTGAGCATTTCATCATCCATTTGGTCATTCTGGCCAGGTGCTCGATAGTACACCCCCACTGCCATTGCCTTCCCCCTTTTATATGGAATTTCAATCCATATAGATTCTACAGCAGATTTTGTTTCCTGCAAAACTTTAATCCTTTCTGAGGCAATGCCCTCTCTAACATAGAGCGCAACCCCTCCACCAATTTGATCAGCTCTATCATTACGATATAGTTTGTACCCAGGTATCACAGTGTCCCACTGGTTGTCCTCCCTTCACCATTTCTCTGATATTCCAATCATATCTAACCTTTCATTTAGTGCTATATATTCTAACTCTCCCATCTTATTCTTTAGACTTCTAGCATTTGCATACAAGCATTTTAGAGAATGTATTTTATTCATATTAATTTGGCTATTGTTAGACATGGGTAAATTGGGATCTTTAAGCTCTGTCTGCTCCATACTTGAGGGCATTTGGGCTACTTTACTCTTTTGTGGAACCTCTCTGCTTTTGGTAGTATCCTTCAAGGATACATTCTTCCGAACCATCCGCTCTTGGGCAACTGTCGACTTTCCCCTAATATCTAGTTTAAAAGCTGCTCTGTCTCCTTTTTAAAGGTTAATGCCAGCAGCCTGGTTCCATCCCGGTTAAGGTGAAGCCCATCCCTTCGGAAGAGCCCCTCCTTTCCCCAGAATGTTCCCCAGTTCCTAACAAATCCAAAACCCTCATCTCTGCACCATTGTCTCAGCCACGCATTGAGACTCCAGAGCTCTGCCTGCCTTTTGGGTCCTGCAGGTGGAACAGGAAGCATTTCGGAGAATGCTACCATGGAAGTTCTGGATTTCAACTTCCTACCTAAAAGCCTACATTTTGCCTCCAGAACTTCCCTACCACATTTTCCTATGTCATTGGTACCGACATGTACCAAGACAGCAGACTCCTCCCCAGCACTATCTAAGACCTTATCTAGGTGGCGCGTGAGGTCTGCTACCTTCGCACCAGGCAGGCATGTTACCAGGCGATCCTCACGTCCACCAGCCACCCAGCTATCTACATGCCTAATGATCGAATCACCAACTATAACGGCTGTCCTAACCCTTCCCTCATGGGCACATGGCCCTGGAGAAACGTTCTCGGTGCGAGAGGGTTTTACATCACCTGGAGGACAGGTCCTAGTTACAGGTTCACTTCCTGCCACACCAGGGTGATGCTGTCCTGTCACGTGACCTCTCTCCTCCATGGCAACAGGGGTGCTGCCAGCCTGGAGGTGGGACTTCAGGACTATATCCCTGTAGGTCTCATCTATGTACCTCTCTGTCTGTCTTATGTTTTCCAAGTCTGCTATTTTAGCCTCTAGAGAATGGACTTGTTCCCTGAGAGCAAAGAGCTCCTTGCACCTAGTGCACACGTAAGACCTCTCACCAACTGGGAGAACATCATACATGTGACACTCAATGCAAAAGACTGGAAAGCCCCCATCCCGCTGCTGGATTGCTGTCTGCATCTTAGTTTTAAGTTTGTGTCTAGATCTTTAAGTTCTTACTTACTAGGGGTTGCTATGGGTATTTATACCAATAAAACTGTACCTAATATGTTTAATATACCTTGTTCACCTGAAGCTTAATTAATCTCAGGTCCTTAGTGTATGACTGATTTGGGTAATGAGCTTCACCTGAAAGCACCTCCTGTCTTTTAAGATGTGTAAGTACCTATAAAGCTATGATTATCCCAGGGGTGGGTGGGTGGGTGTGGGGAGGGAGGGAGGGAAATAACACATTAAAAGAGGGCTGCTACATAGTACCCTGTCTTGTGCTGCTGAGGTAAGTTAAATTCTGATTTGATTTAAATTATAGCTCTTAGCTGCTGCTAGGCTCTAACGTCTTATGAAATTTAAACTACAAGCTCTCTGCTGGGTTCTAAATTTAACCAGAAAGCTCTCTTCTGTGTTTTAAAACTAAAAGTACTTTTCTAATGCTAGGCCCTGAGTGACTATTAAATGTACACTACAAGCTCTCTGCTGGGTTCCAAATGTAACCAGAAAGCTCTTTTCTGTGTGTTAAATTTAAACTAAAAGTACTTTGCTGTTACTTGGCCCTGAGTGACTATTAAATTTAAACTACAAGCTCTCTGCTGGGTATGAAATGTAACCAGAAAGTTCTCCTCTGTGTTTTAAATTCAAACTTTAATTGCTGCTACTAGGCCCTAACTGATCCAACAAAAAACAGTGGGTTCACAGATTAAGTAGCTTTATTACAAAGAATTCTTTTTAGAAAATTACCAGAAGTATATACTCACAGTTGCAGATTTCTCTCCAGACGTAACAGTCCCCCTTTCTAGTCCTTCAAGACCATCCGGTGTGGGGACCGTTATATGGAATGTTATTATATAGTGATCTAACTAGGGGGTTGGCATTATAGTTGGGGGAGTTATGCGTTTGTGCTTTATTAGTGTTAATGGGGTGAAGACAAGGTCTAGGATAGAGCCCTGTCTGTGTGTGGGCTCGTGTATGTTTCATTGCCTCCATGGCTCTAAGGAGCGACTTGGCCTCCTTTTGGGCTGCCAAATTGAGGTTGAAGTCCCCCAGGATCAGTATGGGTTAGTGAAGTGAGGTGAAAGTGCATACTGCATAGAGGATTGATGCGAGTTCTTCAGCTTTGGAGTTGGGAGCTCTGTAAGTGAGGCAAAGTGTGATGTATTTGTTAACAATTATTATGGTGTTACTTTCCTCTGTGCTGGTCTTTGAGATCATTTTGAATTTAAAATGACTCTTGGCTAGTATCAGCACCCCTCCTCCTTTCTTGTGTGTTTGCAGACAGTTAAAGGCGGTGTGGGTGTGTGGTGTGAATTGAGTCAGTAAGATTTGATCTGTTTCTGAGGCCCACATTTCTGTTATGCACATTATGTCTGCGTTTTGATCCTAGATGAAATCAACTATGGTGTTTATTTTGTTTCTAACAGATCTAGCATTAATTAATGTGCAGCTGACCATGGTGTTTAAGACTGGGTTTTTGTTATTGGTCTGTTGTAGGTTGATATATCTGATGGGTATGAGTCTTTGCATGCGTTTGTGCCTTGAGTATTTGCTTCATGGTTCAAATCTTGTCTCCTTTCGTACCTTAATGTCCCAATACAAATTACAACCCAAACAATTTTTTGCTTGGTTTCAATTAACGCATGTTCTTAAAAAAGTTATATTAAACTTGATACACTAGTTCCCAAACCGCCTCTCTGTGTTCTCTTAGGGGTATGTTTACTAAACCCTCTTAACGTGCGCGCCGCGTTAGTCTGCAGGATGCCATAAAAGGAGTGGGCAGTCCGGTCAAAAGTAGCAAAACGGGATTAGGGCGTGCGCTTTTGTGCACCGTGCACATTAGCGCACGAGAAACGCGTGCGGGAAGCATAAGCAGGTGCGCTGATGTGCAACCAGAGGAACAGGGCTGCAGTACAATGGTGAAGACACTGACAGATGGTGAAGGGGTCATGGGTTCAATCCCCCACTGTGCCCAATGAATAAGGCTGGCTGAGGCACTACCATTTATGTGTAATATTGCATTATGAGGCATTTTAATTTTATTTTAATTACTGCTGCTAGCAAACGCACTCTCAAAGCACTGTAACATAAGGTGCTGCATAAGGCACCCCATAAGGTACCCCAGAGGGCACATTTTAAAGTGCACTGTCCGCCAAGGCACCCTACAATGTTGCTTAAAGGATGGCCTATAGGGCGCCGTATAGGGTGCCCTATGAGGCCCGGCAAGGTCATAACACTGTTTTTGATGGCAGTACTGTGCATTTAAACGCATGGAAATCTTAAGTAGGTGCGCTGACATGCAAGGAGGAACAGCAGTGTAGCACAATGGTTAAGGCACTGACTGATGATACAGGGGTCATGAGTTCAATGCCTAATATGTAAGGCTGGCTGAAGCATCAGCTTTGACATGTAAGTATTGTTTCCTGTGGCACTTTATTTGTATTTTATTAATTGCTGCCAGCAAACACACCCTCATGTGCCGTAACCTAAGGTGCCGCATAAGGCACCCTATAAGGCACTCCATAGGGCACATTATAAAGTGCACTATCCACCACGGCACCCTATAATGTCCCCTATAGGGCACCCTATCAGTCGCTCCATAGGATACTGTATAGTGCACCTTATATGGACGGTAACCATAAGGTGCCCTATAGGGCGCCCTATAAAGCGCCCTCTGAGGCACCTTAGGGGTACAGTACGCTGAGGGTGTTTTTGCTGGCAGCACTAATGTACATTAAAAATAGATAATGCTTTGAACAGCCCTATCAAATAACCCCACTGTGGGTTTGAACCCATGACCTCTGGCTCCACTGGCAGTGAAGTAACCAGTGGTTACAGCTCTATAGCTGCTAGCAAACCCCTGGCTGGCTGCAGAAGGACTGCAAGTCACCACACAAACAGTCTGCTGTGGTTACCAGGATAGGGTTAACCCACCCATACCCATGATGCACTGCACATGCAAATCAGCAGTCTACAGATGATCACAAGAAGGGGTATGCACCCCCACAGCACCAGGCCTGGTAGGGGGAACTGACCGTGTGTAGTACTGCCACAGAGTAGCTACACACAGTCACATTGTGCAGGTACTGCACTCACCCTGAGGGTGAGGTGGGGCGCCTAGCACCAGGTCCACAGCAGAGATAGGCCATGCTGCAGGTCCCTAGCAGTGCTAATGTGTGACATAGGTAGTTTCTGCAGACACACATTGGATATATCTGTATGTCTCAGTCAGGTGTAGCCCCTATGGACTCCTAGGAGGATTATGTACCACCACCCTCCTCCTCCTCCTCCAGGGCTGAGGGTGGTAAACAGGGTCTCCCATCAACAGATCCACATTCTACCTCCCTGCAATGGTGGCAGTAGAGGGGACCATCAACCCCAGTCCTGCTGGGGAACAGACACCTTACAGGGCAGTCATTGCAGCTCTGTACACATCCATAACGCAATAGCAGACAGACTCTAGGCCTGGATATGCTAAGCTGCGCCCCACCACTATCTGATATTCTCCTGCAGCAAGCCTTCAGCCGCTGCACCCTGCAAGGCACTCCATCAAGACACATACCAGCTGCAGACAGTCTGCTAGCTAGTCCATAGTGCATGTTCCTGGTGGAAATGCGTGCACCCAGAACTGGGATGTCAGCATACACAACAAGCAGATAAGTCAGTGACTGGGCCCCAAAAGGAAACCCATAAATATCACATGAGAGAAACACTATATAGCACTATGGGGGTGCCTAGCCATGCTGTGGTCACTGCACAGTCAGGGTGAAAGTGATCTCCCAGCAGGACATGCTGTGGCCACCCTGTCTGTGCAGGTGGTGGCCGGGCACTACAATGTCCCAGCCAGTGCCCTATGCCCTGTGCAGATGCATCCTGGCCAGGCCACCCTGTCCGGGCTATACCCATGGTACCTTACTCCTCATTATGCACATTGGCAGGCCAATACTGGCAACAGTGCTGGCAGAGTGAGCTGTGGAGGGTGTTTGCAGCCACCACACACTGGATAGACAGACACACACTCCCACACCTATGCCAGCATTGTGTTACTATAGAGGAGTTTAGCAGCCCTGGCAACCACACCAGTCCTGGGCACAGTGCAGGCATGGATATGGTACGCAATACTGTTGGGGGTCACTCCCCAGGGTGGTAAACACTGTCAGAGACCAGACCTGAAGCACACTCCACAGACATCAGAAAGGTTGCTATGATGGAGCTCAATCAGCAAACTGTGCTTAACGTAGGAATTGCTATCTGCCAGTAATCATAGCAAACTTTTGATAGTTGTGTACCGTATTCCCAGGTGTAGGGTGGCATTGCTAAGGTATGCAAGTGCTAGTATTGGGAGATGCACACAGGGCCCAATGTCCTGCCTCTCCAGGAGGCATTGGCTAATGGAGCCTGTGGGTGTGGGTGTGTCTGCCCCTGTTGGCTGCTGCTTTACGACAGAGGTTCCCAACGCCAGTCCTGGTGTGCCAAACACTGTTCGGGTTTTCATGCTGTCCCTCATGAATATGCATGAGATACATCTGCATACCATGGGGGTGGTGCATAGATATGCAGCACAGGCATCTTTATTAGAGGCAGCATGGAACCTGAATGGTGTTTGGCCCTCCAGGACTGCATTTGGGAGACTCTGCTCTAGGTAATGCGCCTGTTTATGGTGTCTTTGCTCTGTAGGGTAAAATGTAGGTGTTTTGGGCATGTTTACGTCATCTGCAATAAATGTTCTGTCTGTATTAGCACGTTGTAGTAGTGGGTAAAATATGAGGACTGGGTTGGCAGGCACCATAGCTGGGACTTGAACCTGTGACCTTCTGTCTCCAAACACACTGGTTGTGTGCACTGCACCACCATGTTGCCACAGAGACAGTGCATTCCCTGGTGATACCATGACTGTTTGTCCGGCAGGGCATGTCTGTTGCAGTGCATGGCACCCACCTACACAGGGCTAGGCCATGGTCTGCTCTGGGCAGCTGCCACTGCCCCCCTCTACCACCAGTACCCCTCTGCCACCATGCTGACATGCCCTTCTGCTGGTGGTGCTGGTGGTGTGCAGTCTCAAGCCATCCAGTGTGCAGGTAGGCGGCTGCCTATGGTGTGTGTTCTGGGGTAGGGGTGCCTGCATAGGCGTCCACGCTTCCCCCCAACACCGCCTGCCAATGTTCTGTGCCCTTGGGGATACCTGCTGGGTACTATCCCCTGTGACACTGTGATAAACACTCTCATGCCCATGTTGGGCCCTCATCAGTTGCTGTCTGGCTGCTGTTCAGTTTCAGCATTCCTAAGTGCCACCTAGGCATCTGCCTAGTCTGCACTGTGCCCCAGCTGCACCACAGCATGTGCCGCCTGCAGCCCTCTGGATCCCCTTTCCCAGCATCTGTCCAGTTGCCCATTCCGACATGCCCGCCCTGCTGTTGTGGAACATGTGCATGCCATAGGTAACCTGTCCAATGGCGAGGGAAACTCTGATCAGTGCTATTTCACTGTGGGATCATTCACCTTGTATGGGAACGGAGCGTAGACCCTTCCAAAATTCATATTTATTTTTTGGAGCTTTCTTGGGAGTGTTTTTTGATGTTTCCCATTACTATCACTATTGCCCAGCTTGATTATGATTTTTTTTTTTATTTTGTTGGGGTCATTTTCAATGTTTATTTGCACTTTTGTTCTGTGCACATGTATCACACTTATCACTTTTTTGTAGGTTTCCCTGGTTTTGCTGTACATTGCTGACAGAATTGGTTTCTTTTCCCTTTAAATCAGCTGTAACGCGAGGTTTTCACTTGCATTAGTTTTGGCCTCAAATTTCACATCGTTAGTGTGCGGGGAACCTCTCCCCTCCCACTCTCCACCCATTGACCCCTTCTCTGCCCCTGGGGAGCCTTCCTCCTCCCTCCGGGAGCCTTTCCCCGCCTTCAGTGCTCGTTTTCGCCGCTGCGCGCGTGAGCGCGCACTAAAGCGCATTTGTGCCCCGTAAAGCGTCATTATTGCGCGCTAAGGTACCTTAGCGCGTGATAATTGCACAGCGCGCACGTTAAGAGGGTTTAGTAAACATACCCCTTAGATAACATTTTCAACAAATGTCATACATCCTACAACCTTTACTAACTAAATCTACTTCCACATCTTCTACTCTTTATAAGGTTTGGGAGAATGATCTTCATTTACCTGAAGATATTACTATAGACTGGCATCACTTCTAGCTACTTGCTAATTGTCCCATATTATCGGCTAGTTTACTTCAGTCATTATATTTTATTTTTCATCATGCTGTTTGGACCCCCACCAAAAAATGTATCGGTGGCTTATTGGCCACAGATAAGTGTTGGCACTGTGATACCTATGAAGGTACTTTTCTTCATATGCTATTTGAACATAAGGTGATTAATAATTTTTGGCAAAAAGTCTGGAAGTACATTCAAAAGTTGTTTCACTTTGATATACACTTAACTGCAAGCTACAGTGCCTTGCAAAGTTATTCATCCCCTCGGTTTTGTCCTGTTTTGATTTATTACGTGCAACCTGGAGTGAAAATGAAGGTTCATTTGGATGTTAGGTAATGGCCCTAGCAGTATAAACAAAATTGGTGAGTTGGAATGACATTGAAACACCTCGTATATAACATTAAAAAGGTCTATATTGAAAAAGTTAAGGGGTATGTTTACTAAAGGGCGCTAATTGCGCTGCTGTGACGTTATCACGCAATAAGGTACGTTATCGCGTGATAATGGTGGTTTACCGGGCGAAGACGTCACATATCGCGCAATATCGAGCGCTGAGGGTGGAGAAAGGCTCCCCGGAGGGCGGAGGAAGGCTCCCCAGGGGCAGAGAGACGGGGTCAATGGGTGGAGAGTAGGCGTGGAGTGGCTCCCTGCACACTAACGCCGTGAAATTCAGCTCCAAAAATTAGCGCGAGTGAAACCCTCGCGCTAGGCACATGGCAGGAAAGAGAAACCATTTACGTCAGCAATGTACAGCAAAGCCAGGGAAACCTTAAAAAAGTGATAGTTGTGATACACATGCAGTCGTGCACGGAAAAAAAAGGCAAATAAACATTGAAAATGACCTGAACAAAATTTAAAACCAATATAACCAAGCTGGCCAATAGTGATATTAATGGGAAAAATAAAAAAACACTACTGAGAAAGCTCATAAAAAAAGATATTAATTTTGTAAGGGTCTATGCTCTGTCCCCCTACAAGGTGAATGATCCCACATTGAAATAGGTTCTCCCTTTTTATTGGACAGGTTGCTTATGGTGTGCACATGTGGCACAATAGCAGGGTGGGCATGTCGGAAAGGGCAACTTTACAGATGCTAGAAAATGGGATACAGAAGGCTGCAGGTGGCACATGCTGTGGTGCAGCTGAGGCATAGTGCGGACTAGGGAGATGCCCTGGTGGCACATAGGAATGCTGAAACTGTACAGCAGCCAGACAGCAACTGATGAGGGCCCAACATGGGCATGAGTGTGTATCTCACAGTGTCACAGGGAATAGTACCCAGCAGGTACCCCCAAGGGTACAGAACACTGGCAGGCGGTGGTGGGGGAAAGCGTGGACGTCTATGCAGGCACCCCTTTCCCTGATCCCGCACCATAGGCAGCCATCTACCGGCACACTGGATGGCCTGAGACTGCGGACCACCAGCACCACCAGCATATGGGCATGTCAGCATGGTGGCGGAGGGGTACTGGTGGTGGAGGGGCAGTGGCATCTGCCCACAGCAGACCATGGCCTGTTTAGGTGGGTGCTGTGCACTGCAACAGACAGGCTCGGTCTGATGAACAATCATGGTATCACCAGGGAATGAACTGTCACTGTGGCAACAGTGTGGTGCAGTACACACAGCCAGCGTATTCAGGAGCAGAAAGTCACAGGTTCAAGTCCCAACTGTGGCACTTGCCAACCCAGTCCCCATATTTTACCCAGAACCAAACAGCAGTAATAAAGACGGAACCTTTATTGCAGATAACATAAACATGCCTGAAACGCCTATATTTTACCCTACAGAGCACAGACACCATAAACATGTGCAATCCCTAGAGCACAGTTTCCCCAACTCCTGTCCTGGAGGGCCAAACATCATTCAGGTTTCATGCTGTCCCTAATAAATATGCTTGTGCTGCACTTCTATGTGCCGCCCCCATGGTATGCAAATGTATCTCATGCATATTCATTAGGGACAGCATGAAAACCCGAACAGTGTCTGGCCCACCAGGACTGGAGTGGGGAACCTCTGCCCTAGAGCAGCGGCCAACAGGGGCAGAAACACCCGCACCCACAAGCTCCATTATCCAAAGCCTCATGGAGAGGCAGGATGTTGAGCCCTGCATGCAGCAGCATCTCCCAATACTAGCACTTGCATACCTTAGCAATGCCACCCTAAACTTGGGAATACGTTACACATGTTACCATGTTACCTCCCTGTTATATGTAAACACTGGACAATTATGCTGCCCTTGTGTCAAACTGTTAACTGTAAACCGCACTGATAATAAAGAGCGTGGTATAGAAAAGCCTTTAAATAAAATAAATAAATAAAATAAATATATCAAAAGGTTGCTATGATTAATGGCAGATAGCAATTCCTAAGTTAAGCACAATTTGCTGATTGAGCTGCATCATAGCAACCTTTCTGATATCTGTGGAGTGTGTTTCAGTTCTGGTTTCTGACAGTGTTTACCACCCCGGGGAGTGACCCCAACAGTATTGCGTACCATAGCCATGCCTGCACCGTGCCCAGGACTGGTGCCGTGGCCAGGGCTGCCAAAAGCCTCTATATTTGCACAATGCTGGCATAGGTGTAGGCGTGTGTATCTGTCTATCCAGTGTGTGGTGGCTGCCAACACCTTACTCAGCCCACACTGCTTGCACTGTTTCCAGTGTTAGCCTGCCAATGTGCATAAAGGTACTGTGGGTATAGCCCGGACAGGGTGGCCTGGGCAGGATGCATCTGCACAGGGCATAGGGCAATGATTGGGACATTGTAGTGCCCGGCCACCACCTGCATGGACAGGATGGCCACAGCATGTCCTGCTGGGAGGTCACTCTCACCCTGACTGAGCAGTGACCACGGCATGGCTAGGTTCTCCCATAGTGCTATGTAGTATTTCTCTCAAGTGATATTTATGGGTTCTCTTATCTGGGGCCTAATCCATGACATCTGCTTGGTGGGTGTGCTTGCATCCCAGTTCTGGGTGCACACATCTTCTCTGGGGCCTAATCACTGACATCTGCATGGTGGGTTTTCTCACATCCCCTCCAGGAACATGCACTAGGAACTAGCTAGCAGATTGTCTGCAGTTATATGTGTATGGCTGGAACACCTTGCAGGGTGCAGCAGCTAGAGGCTTGCTGCTGGAGAAAGTCAGATGGTGGTGGGGGCAGCTGAGCATTTCCAGGCATACTGTCTGTCTGCTATTGCCTTTGGATGGGTACAGATCTGCATTGACTGCCCTGTAGGGTGTCTGTTCCCCAGCAGGACTGGGGTTGATAGTCTCCTCTACTGCCACCATTGCAAGAAGACCCTGTTTCCCACCCTGAGCCACAGAGGGCGGGTTGGGTGGTGGTAATTTGCCTATGGGTCCTAACACCCCCCAATCATGCAACCATGGCACCAACACATGATATGCACTATTCTGGGTACATCATAGCCCATAACGGCTAGACATGACTGAGAAATACAGATGGACACAGATGTATCCTAGGTGTGTTTACAGGAACTACCTAGCACACACACTGGCACTGATGGAGACCTACAGCATGGCCTATTTCAGCTATGAAAGGTGCTGTGGACCTGGTGCTGGGCGCCCTACCTCACCCTCAGGGTGAGTACAGTACCCACACAATGTGATGGTCTGTAGCTACTCTGTGACAGTAACACACACGGTCAGTACCTCCTACCAGGCTGAGGTGCTATGGGGGTGCACACGGTCTGTTCCCCCTACTAGGGCGAGGTGCTGTGGGGGGTGCATACCCCATCTTGTGATCATCTGTAGACTGCTAATTTGCATGTGCAGTGCATTATGGGTACGGGCAGGTTAAGCCTATCCTGGTAACCACAGCAGACAGTTTGTGTGGTGACCTGCAGTCCTTCTGTAGCCAGCTAGGGGCTTGCTAGTAGCTATAGAGCTGTAGCCCACTGGTTACTTCACTATCTTTAGAGCCAAAGGTCATGGATTTGATCCCACAGTAGGGTTATTTGATAGGGCTGCCTGAGGCATTTTCTTTTTTTAATTTAAATTAGTGCTGCCAACATAAACACCCTCACAGTACTGTAACCTTAAGGTGCCTTATAAGGCGCCCTATAGGGAACATTATAAGGTGCCCTCTGGAGTGCCTTATAGGGCACCTTATGCGGCACCTTAGGTTACGGCACTGTGAGGGTGTGTTTGCTGGCAGCACTAATTTTAATTAAAAAAGAAAATGCCTCAGACAGCACTGATTTAAAGTAAAGGGTAATGCCTCAAACAGCCTTACTCTTTAAGCCCACTGGGGGATTGAACTCATGGCCCCTGTTTCATCAGTCACTGTATTAACCATTGTGCTACACCTCTGCTGCTGTGGTTATAGGTCAGCACGCCTAATTAAGGCTAATGCGCGTTAACGTGCCACGGCTCCCTCTATCGCACGAAAATGTACCTTATCGCACGATAACCCAAAATGCTACCTTAAGACCGGAATGCCCACTACGTTATATGGCTTTCTTCACAGTAAGATTCCAACTAACGCCGGTAACATTAAGACGGTTTAGTAAACATACCCCTAAGAGTGCATATATATTCATCCCTTTTGCTATGGCACCCCTACATATGATCTGATCCAACCAACTAATTTCAAAACGCACATAATTCATTGATTAGGGTCCATCTATTTGCAATCTGTGTCACATAATCAGTCACACGATGCCTGTATAAATATACCTGTTCTAAAAAGCCCCTGACTCCGCAACACCACTAAGCAAGCACCATGGAGACCAATGTTCACTCCAAACAGGTCAGAGACAAAGTTGTGGAGACTTATGGATCAAGGTTGGGTTATTAAAAACATATCCCAAATTCTGACTATTCCACAGAACAACATTCAATCCATGACAACAAACTGGAAGGAATATGGAACCACAACAAACCAGACCACAGAAGACCACACACCAAAACTCAAAGACCGGGCAAGGAGGGCATCAATCCAAGATGCAACAAAGACAACGAAGATAACACTGAAGGGGCTGCATAGATTGTTTATTGTTTATTAAAAACGTATTATACCGCCCATCACAAAAGCATCTGAGCGGTTTACAAACATATCAAAGGCTGCTGGAAAGAGAAAAGAATGCCAATTCAAATGGACAGGAAAGGAAAGAGTAGAAGTAAAGAATAGAGGGGGAGATAAAGGATCAGAGAGCAAGTGAAGGAGTAGGCTGGTAAGTGTGCTTCAGCGTACGGGGGGGAGGGGGGGGACAGTGGGAGGGGGAAGGTTGAAGGCGGAGCAGAAAAGGTGGGTTTTTAGTTTGGCCTTAAAGGTTTTGAGTGAAGATTCCAGGTGGAAGGCTGTGGGGAGCAAGTTCCAGAGACAATGGCCAAGGAAATAGAACATAAGAACATAAGATATGCCATATTAGGTTAGACCAAGTTCCATCAAGCCCAGTATCCTGTTTCCAACAGTGGCCAATCTAGCAGGTCATACATACCTAGCAGTTTCCCCAAAAGACACAGGTTTCACAATACTTGTATTGGGTCAAGCATTGATATCCCGTGTCCCTTCTTAATAATGGTTTATGGACCTTTCCTCCAGGAACTTGTCCAAACCTTTTTTAAACCCAGCTACACTAACAGCCTTTACTACATCCTCCGGTAACAAATTCCAGAGTTTTATTACACATTGAGTGAAGAAAATATTTTCTTTTATTAGCCTTAAATAGTTTACCCTTTAGCTTCATTGCATGTCCCCTAGACTTTCTATATTCTGATAATGTAAACAATCGATCTACATTTACCCTTTCCATTCCATTCATTAATTTATAGACTTCTATCATATCTCCCCTCAGCCGTCTCTTTTCCAGGTTAAAGAGCCCTAACCTTTTTAGTCTTTCTTCATAGGGGTATCCTTCCATCCCCTTTACCATTTTTGGTGGCTCTTCTCTGAACCTTTTCTAATAACGTTATATCCTTTTTAAGATACGGCGACCAGAATTGCACACAATATTCAAGGTGTGGCCTCACCATGGAACGACATAGAGGCATTATAATATCCTTTGTTTTATTTTCCATTCCTTTCCTTATGATACCCAGCATCCTATTTGCTCTCTTGGCTGCCGCTGCACACTGGGCCAAGGGTTTTAACATGTTATCCACAATGACGCCTAAATCTTTTTCCTGGGTGGTAGTTCCTAATGTGGAACCTTGCATCATGTAACCATAGTTTAGGTTGTTCTTCCCTAGGTGCATAACTTTGCACTTGTCCACATTAAATTTCATCTGCCATTTTGATGCCCAGTCTTCCAATTTATCAAGATCCTCTTGCAATTTTCCACAGTCCTCTTGGGTTTTAACAACTTTAAATAGTTTTGTGTCATCTGCAAATTTGATAACCTCACGTGTTATTCCCTTTCCAGGTCATTTATGAATATGTCAAAAAGCAGCGGACCCATCATAGATCCCTGTGGTTCACCACTATTCACCTTTCTCCATTGGGAAAATTGGCCATTTAGCCCTACCCTCTGCTTTCTATCTTTTAACCAGTTCCTGATCCACAATAGTACACTGACTCCTATCCCATGACTCTTTAGTTATGCCAAAAGTCTCTGTTGAGGGACCTTGTCAAAGGCTTTCTAAAAGTCCAAATACACTATATCAACTAACTCACCTTTGTCTACCTGTTTATTCATACCTTCAAAGAAACATAACAGATTAGTAAGACAAGATCTTCCATGTCTAAAGCCATGTTGGCTGTCTCCCATTAAGTCATGACTATCTACATGTTCAGCAATTTTGATCTTTATGATGGTTTCTACCATTTTTCCTGGTACTGACGTCAGGCTCACCGGTCTGTAGTTTCCGGGATCATCCCTGGAACCCTTTTTAAAAATTGTTGTTACGTTCGCCATCCTCCAGTCTTCAGGTATTACAGATTATTTTAATGATAGTTCACAGATTACTAATAGCAGGTCTGCAATCTCATATTTCAGTTCTTTCTACACCCTTGAATGTATATCATCCGGTCCAGGTGATTTGCTACTCTTCAATTTATTTAATAGTTGTAATACATCTTCCCAATGTATCGATATTTCCTTCAATTCTTCCGCACCTTTTAATACCACTTTATTCATGGGTAACATCCCTACATCTTCCTCAGTAAAGACCAAAGCAAAGAATTCATTCAGTGTCTCCGCTATCGCCTTGACGCCACTTAGGGGGATGTTTACTAAAATCCGCAAATGTGCGCGCCGCAAAATAGCGCACGGCAACGCGGCACTGAAACGCGAATAAACGCGTTTAAACGCCCCGCACACGTGCGTGTCACCCCCGCACAGGTACGCGGCTCACTAACGGGCCCCGTACAAGTGCGGGCCCGCAAATGTCCGATAGAGGCGTGGAACGGCGAAAGGAGGGCGGAGGAAGGCTCCGGAGGGGCGGAGGGACGGGGTCAATGGGTGGAGAGTGGGAGGGGAGAGGCTCCCCGCACAGTAGCGGGCCCGAATTTGCATGTAAAAACTACCGCGAGTGAAACACTCGCGGTAGAAAGCATTTAAAGGGAAGAGAAACCATTTCCGTCAGCAATGTACAGGAAAACCGGGGAAACCAGCAAAACGTGAGCAGTGTGATACATGTGCACAGCACAAAAGTGAAAATAAAAATAGAAAATGACCACAACAGAACTATTACAAATAGTAATTCAGCTGGGGAACAGTTATAGTGATGGGCAAATACAGAAATCACACCCAGCAAAGCTCCACAAAAAAGAAATGAAGTTTGGAAGGGTCTACTGAGAGGAGACTCTTCCAAAAACCATTTCCACGTTATGGAGCTTTCCTGGGAGTGTTTGCTATGGTTGCCCATTAATATCACTGTTGCCCAGCGTGGTGATATTTTGTCCCACATTTCCCGTGGTCATTTCCGGGGTTTATGTGCACGTTTGTCACCAGACAGGGTGCATATGCCCACAGTAGAATTGCGTAGAGCAGGGTTTGTGACTCCATCCTGCCAGGCTTACTGCCTCCAGGGGCTGCACTGTCTCTGTGGCCAAAGTGTGGTACAGCGGACAGAGTTATTACCTCTAGGACCAGAGGGCAGAGGTTCAAAACCCAGCTGGGGCACCTGCCAGCCCAGTCCCTATATTTTACCCACCACTAAATAAAGATAGCGCAGACACCCCTGTATGCATGGGGAAAACACCCATATTTTACCCAACACCGCACACACCCCACAACAATGGGCATTACCTACAGCCAAGTCCCCCAAATGCAGTCCCATACTGCCACATTGCAATCAGGTCAACTGCTTTTTCTGAGAGAAGTTCATGCCAGTATGTTGGCGGACAAGTACATGTGGTGCAGGGGGCAGTGGCTGCTAACCACAGAAGACAGAGGCCTAGCCATGTGCAGGCTGGCACAGTCCACTGCAACAGACAGGTCCTGCCGGATCCACAGTCATGGACAGTCCAGGGAATCCAACCAATCTGTGGCTACACAGTGGTGCAGTGCACACAGACAGTGCATACAAGAACAAAAGGTCACAGGTTCAAAGCCCAGCTGGGGCTACTGCCAATCCTGCCCACATATTTTTCCCACAACTAAACAGTGATAGTAAGGACACACCTTTCATGGCGGGGACATATGCAATGGTAAGACATCTATCTTTTACCCCACTGAGCACAGACACCATGAACAGGGGCAGTACCTAGAGCAGAATCACCCAAATGCAGTCCTGGTGGGCCACACACCAGTCAGGTTCCATGCTGACACTCATACAAATGCCTGTGCTGTATATCTATGCACCACCCCCATGGCATGTAGATGTAGCCCATGCATATTCATGAGGGATAGCAGGAAAACCCGAACAGTGTGATGCAAACCTGGACTGGAGTTGGGAATCTGTGCCGTAAAGCAGCAGCCATCAAGGGCAGACACACCCACACCCACAGGCCCCATTGGCCAATGTCTCCTGGAAAGGCAGAACATTGGACCGTGCATGCAGCACCCACAACGAGCACTTGCATAACTTACCAATGTCACCCTACACCTGAGGTATACGGTACACAGCTCGGAGATGTTTGCTAGGAGCACAGGCAGGCAGTTATCCATACGTTACGTACATACTGCTAGTTGACCCCATCCAAACAATCTGTTAGGTGTTTGCGGGGCATGCTCCAGCCCTGGCCTCTGACGGTGCTTACCACCCTGGGGAGTGACCACCAGCTGTAATGCGTACCATATCCATGCCTTGCCGTGCTCAGGACCGGTTTGGTGGGCAAGGCTACTTACCCCCTCAATCGTAGCACCATGATGGCAGAGGTGTGGAAGTGTGTGTCTGTCTATACAGTGGGTGTTGGCTGCAAGCCCCTTCAACAGCCCGCACTGCCAGCACTGTTGCCAGTATTGGCCAGTCAATGTGCATAATGAGGTGCAAGGTACCATGGGTATAGCCAGGGCAGGGTGACGTGGCCAGGATGCATCTGCACTTGGCATAGGGCCCTGGCAGGGACATTGGCTGGGATATTGTAGTGTCCGGCCACCACCTACACAGACAGGGTGGCCAAAGCATGTCCTTCTGGGGGATCACGCTCACCCTGACTGTGCAGTGACCACAGCATGGCTAGGCCCCCCCCATAGTGCTGTATAGTAGTTCTCTCATGTGATAGATATGGGTTTCTCTTTGGGGCCCAGTCACTGATCTATCTGCTTGCTGTGTATGCAGACAGCCCAGTTCTGGGTGCATGCATCTCCATTGGGAACATGCACTATGGACTAACCAGCAGACTGTATGTAGCTGGTAAATGTCTTGCTATAATGGCTTGCAGGGTGCAGTGGCTGTTGGCTTGCTGCAGGGGAATATCTGGTGGTGGAGTGCAGCTTACCATACCCTGGGCTTATGTCTGTCTGCTATTGTGTTATGGCTGTGTATGGAGCTGCCTGCCTGGGGGGGGGTGGTGGTGTTCCTCAGCAGGACTGGGGTTGATGTTGCCCTCTACTGCCACCTTTGCAGGGAGGTAGAGTGTGGATCCCTTGATGGAGACCATGTTTGCCACAGGGGGGTGCCTGATGGCGGCAGACAGGGATATACCATGGTGTTTGTGCAGAAACTAGCTATCTTAAACATTAACACTGCTTTGGAACGCCCGCTTGGCCTCCATCAGCCATGGCAGGTGTTGTTGACCTGGTCCTGGCCACCTCATTGCACACTCAGGGTGAGCACAGTACCCGCACGATGTAACGGTGTGTGGCTACTCTGTGCCAGTAAAACACCCGGTCAGTGCCCCCTACTAGGCCAAGGTGCTGTGTGGGTGCACCCGGTCACTTCCCCCAACAGGGCCGAGGTGCTGTGGGGGTGCATTCCCCATCTTGTGTCCATCTGCGGACAGCTAATTTGCATGTGCAGTGCATCATGGGTACGGGTGGCCTAACCCTATCCTGTTGACACCAGCAGACTGTCTGTGCGGTGACGTGTAGGCTATCTGCAGCCAGCCAGGGGCCTGCTTACAGCTATGGAGCTGTAGCGCAATGGTTACATCACTGCCTGTGCAGCCAGAGGTCATGGGTTCAAACCCACAGTGGGGCCCTTTGGTAGGGCTGTCCACAGCTTTAGTTTTATTTACTGTACATATGTCTATGCCGGCAAGACCACCCTCAGCTTACTATACCCATTAGGTGCCTCTGAGGGTGCTTCATAGGGCGCCCTGTAGGCCACCTTATGGTTGCCATCCCTATAGGGTGCACTATACATTATCCTGTGTCGCAACATACATGCTGCCCTATAGGGGTCATTCAAGGGTGCCTTGGCGAACAGTGCACTGTAACATGTGCCTTATGGGCCGCCGTATGTTAACATGCTGGGAGAGTGCGTTTGCTAGTAGTGATAACAAAATATAATTATACAGCCTCCTACAGCACCCCTCAACATAATACATACTGCCTCAGCAGGCATTTTTCACTGGGCATTGTGAGGAGTTGAACCCCTGATCCCTGCACCATTGGTCAGTGTTCTAACCATTGTGCTGTGGCTCTGTTCCTGTGCTTGTGCATCAGCGCGCCGCCTTGTGCCTATCAGCGCGCCGCCTTCTGCCGCCCAAGGGGACCAGTGCGCCGCCTTCTGCTGCCCAAAAATAACTGTGCGCCGCCTTATGCCGCCCAAAAAGCACTGTGCGCCGCCTTCTGCCGCCCAAAAATAACTGTGCGCCGCCTTATGCCGTTCCAAATTAATTTGCCTCCTAAAACAATGTTAATCATTACAGTTACTGCCTCAGCTGACCTTTGTCGTTGCGCACACTGGGGGATTGAACCCATGGCCCCTGCACCATTGGTCAGTGTCTTCACCGTTGTACCACGGCTCTGTTGTTTTGTATACTCAGCAGCGCGCCACTTTGCCTTTCCACGCGCTAATGTCGACCCCCGCACATTAGCGCGACGCACACACGTCCGGTTGCTTACTACCGTTTTTTTTCTATTTTCTGCCTGAACCGCCCACTCCTTATATGGCACACGCACACTAGCGCGGCCCCGCACGTTAGGAATGTTTAGTAAACATGCCCCTTAGTGGCCCTTTAACCCCTCTATCATCTAATGGACCAACTGACTCTCTCACAGGTTTTTTGCTACGAATGTAGTTGAAAAAGTCTTTATTACACGTTTTTGCTTCTGCAGCAAGCTTCTTCTCAAATTCTCCCTTTGCCTGCCTTATCAATGCCTTGCATTTAACTTGCCAGTGCTTGTGCTGTTTCCAGTTTTCGTCATTTGGCTCTTTTTTCCTTTTCCTGAAAGATGCTTTTTTTGGCAACAACAGCCTCTCTGACCTCACATTTAAACCATGCTGGCAGTTTTTTGGACTTTCTTCCACTTTTCTTAAAGCGTGGAATACAGCTGGTCTGGGCTTCCAAGATAGTATTTTTTAACAACACCCAAGCTTGATGTAAGTCTTTAACCTTTGCAACTGCTCCTTTTAGTTTTTTCTTAACTATTTTCCTCATTTTATCATAGTCTCCCTTTTGAAAGTTAAAAGGGTAGTACTGTGGATTTCCTTACCATCCCTCCTCCATTAATTACATAAAACACGATCATGCTATGATCACTATTGCCAAGTGGCCCCAACAAACTTATCTCTTGCACCAGATCTGGTGTTCCACTAGGTCCAATATGGCTTCCCCCCTGGTCGGTTCATGAACCAGCTGCTCCAAGAAGCAGTCATTTATTTCATCTAGGAGCTTTATCTCCCTAGCATGTCCTGCCGTGATACTGACCCAGTCGATACCGGGGTAATTGAAATCACCAATTATTATTATTATTAATGTGCTTGAGCATTTCATCATCCATTTGTTCATTCTGGCCAGGCGGTCGATAGTACAGCCCCATTGCCATCGCCTTCCCCTTTTTACATGGAATTTCAATCCATAGAGATTCTACAGCAAATTTTGTTTCCTGCAAAATTTTAATCCTTTCTGACTCAATGCCCTCTCTAACACAGAGCGCAACCCCTCCACCAATTTGATCATCTCTATCATTACGATATAGTTTGTACCCAGGTATCACAGTGTCCCACTGGTTGTCCTCCTTCTACCATGTCTCTGAGATTCCAATCATATCTAACCTCTCATTTAGTGCTATATATTCTAACTCTCCCATCTTATTTTTTAGACTTCTAGCATTCGCATACAAGCATTTTAGGGACTGTATTTTATTCATATTAATTTGGCGATTGGAAGGCATGGGTAATTTGGGATCTTTACGCTCTGTCTGCTCCATACTGGAGGGCATCTGTGCTACTTTACTCTTTTTTGGAACCTCGCTGCTTTTGGTAGTATCCTTCAAGGATACATTCTTCCGAACCATGTGCTCTTGTGTGACTGTTGGCTTTCCCCTATTATCTAATTTAAAAGCTGCTCTATCTCCTTTTTAAATGTTAATGCCAGCAGCCTGGTTACATCCTGGTTAAGGTGAAGCCCATCCCTTCGGAAGAGCCCCTCCTATCCCCAGAATGTTCCCCAGTTCCTAACAAATCCAAAACCCTCATCCTCGCACCATCGTCTCATCCACACATTGAGACTCTGGAGCTCTACCTGCCTTTTGGGTCCTCCGCATGGAATGGGAAACATTTCGGAGAACGCTACCCTGGAAGTTCTGGATTTCAACTTCCTACCTGAAAGCCTAAATTTAGCCTCCAGAACCTCCCTACCACATTTTCCTATGTCATTGGTACCGACATGTACCAAGACAGAGGAACTGGTGGATTCCAGATGAGCCTGGGAAGGGGAAAGGAGAGACATGCGATTTACATGAAAAGATCGGAGAGGGCAGTGGGAGGAGTGCAGTTGGACCAGATCAGCGAGGTAAATGTGGATACCAGTATGGATCGACCTATGAACAAAAATGAGAAACTTGAATTGAATCCGGTAGGATACGGGGAGCCAGTGCAGGCGGATAAGAAGAGGGTTGATGTGGTCGAAGCGGGAGGCATGGGTAAGAAGTCGAGCGGTGGTGTTTTGGACGCGTTGCAGGCAATGTAGTTGCAACAGGGGAAGACCGGCTAGAGAGATGTTACAGTAATCCAAGCGTGATATGACAAGGGAAAGGAGCAGAGTGGTCATAGAAGAAGGGGTGAGAAAGGGACGGACGGCAGAGATGGGAGCATCTGTTCATAACACCACTTTAGGCCATACTCTCCACAGAATGGGGCTTTATGAAAATGTGGCTCAAAAAACAACCATTGCTTAAGGGAAATAGAAAAAAAAAAGAACACACTCTTGGGGTTTAGACAACAGAATGTGGAAGATCCCCCAAACACATCGAAGAAGGTTCTCTGGTCAGATGTGGAAAAAAAGGAGCAATTGATCTTTAGGACCATCTTGGGAATCACCCATGTATGTCATTAACCAAACACTTCCCAGCACCCTACAGAAAACATTCAGATATGGTGGTGGCAGTATCATGCTGTGGGGATAGTTCTTATCGGCAGAGACAGGCAAACAGGTCAAGATTGAAAGAACGAAAGCTAGTACTACATAAAGGCCCATTTTTGTGAAAAACCTGTTTTAGTCTGCCTGAGATTTGTAACTCGGACAGAGGTTCATCTTCCATCACAACAATGACCATAAACATACCTCTAAAACTGGTTTAATGGGAAACACAAACATATCTTGAAATAGCCTTCAAAAACCCCAGACCTCACTCCAATTGAGAATCAGTGGCATGGGTTGAGGCTTGCTGTACCCCAATGCAACCCATCTAACTTGAAGGAGTTGGAACAGTTTTGCCTTGAAGAATGGTTGAGAATCCCAGTGGCTAGATGTGTTAGGCTGATAGAGACATACCCAAGAGACTTGCAGCTGTCATTGCATCAAAATGTGACTCAACAACTTATTGACTTTGGGAGGTGAATACATATGCACACTCCTTTTTTTTTAAAGGATACTTTGCACCTTCAATGTGTCACCCGCGAAGGACCCCAGAGGCTAAAAGCGGGGGTATTTCACGGGGTGTTTTCTTAAGTAGCCAGGGGAGTGGTACAAAAGGCATTGCAGTGCCCTCTGGGAGTAGTAGTCCCCCAAGTTAACGAAAGAATTAAGTTGTAGTCGAGCAGTAAGGTTTTAAGACAGGACTTTTTATTCCCTTTCCCGGGCGGATTTTCAAAGCAATGGAAATAAGGACAAAAGGACCATACAGCTGGTACCAAATAAAAGGAACAACCGGAACAAAAATACTGCTTATCTTCAGCTTATCAGTGGAACAGAAAAAGGTAACTTAAACAGTCCTTTTTACTCAAGGTAAGTTTCTTCACTTCCTTTCCTTATCCAAACTTCCAGAAACCTCTTCAGCATAAAGAAGTGATTTCATCAGACAAAGTCAATGTACAATCCATACAATTATCAGAAGCAGGTTCCTCATATAAATCAAATTGCATTTCTTCACATTCCTCTTCTGTATAAAGTCCTTTTGGATTGTAACTCACGTTATTCTTAAGCAGTCTCTCTCTATGGCTAAGAGAGTTCCTCTCCTCCTCACAGCTAGAGTAGAATGGGAAATTACCACACTCTCTGGAGTTGCTATTTTGAGAGCCACATAACTCTTGGTAAGTATAGGGAAAGTCTTCACTTTCTATGTCTCTTCTATTAAAAACAATACCCCTACCTTCACAGTCTCTCTGCTCAGAGTTTCTCAGTACAGCAGAGCCTGGCCAAGACGAAAACGTTTTACTGCTTTTCTCTTTCGGTTTTCCCTTGGGCCTGAGACTCCCTTCAGGGTAGAAGCTCTCTCCCTTCTTGTACCTGTTACTTGGTAGGTTGGCTTTCCTAAGCCTGGGTCCAGGAATGTATCCTCTGCCCCCTTCTTGGTAAAGTTCACTGGGCTTCTGTTTAGCCGTGCACTGCTCTCTGAAGCAGTTCTTCTGAGTTCTTTCAGCTGCCCTGGTTCTACCGGGTTTCCAAGTTCCTCCCGTCCTCCAGTTACCAGCTGTTTTCTCCCAGCTACCAACGGCTCTTGAATTCCCTGGTGGTCTCTCCTCACTAACCTCCGGTAAGTGAATTTTATCTGCATGTGGCTTAGTGTTTGCTTGGGCTCCAGTCTGTGTATGTTGCCTATAGAAACTCTGGGCCATGTGCTGCCCTGAGCTGTCAATGTCAGATATGTTTTGCTCAGATTTACCTATCTCCATAGGCTCTGACTGATCTACACCATGACAGATCCCCCCCCCCTTAAAATATTACGGGCTGCTGAACCTTTCAGACAGCACGTAATCTTATCATGGGTACTGTAGTGCTGCTCTACACTGACCAGACTGGCAGTGGCTGACCTATCCTTCCAGGGCCTCAGGACATTTAGGTGATAAACCTGTTTTGTGCCCGTTTTCGTTCTCAACCCGATATGAGACAGGCCCCACTTTCTTCACCACTGTGCAAGGCCATTTCCAATGGGATTCAAACTTAGGTCCCGGGTCTGCTACTTGAATATGTACGCTGTCCCCTACAGCCAATTGCCTAGGTCTCATGCCCCTGTCATAATAGCGCTTTTGCTTCTGTTGACTGGCCTGTAAATTCTCTATTGAGGTCTTTGACGTCCTCTCTAAGCGTTCCCTCAAGTCTTTTAAAAACTGAGGTACGCCAACCTCTTGTGTGTTTGGCTCAACCCACTGTTCATGTAAAATATCTAAAATGCCCCTAGGGGTTCGTCCAAACAGAAGTTCGTAGGGGGATGCCCCCACGGACGCTTGTATGTGTTCCCTACACGCGTACAATACGAATGGGAGTAGAGTGTCCCATTCAGACATCTCTCCCTTTTTTAAACCCCTTCTCAGCATTTGTTTTATGGACTGAATCATCCGCTCCATGAGTCCATTGGACTGCGGATGAAACGCTGCAGTCCGTATATGCCTTATGCCGAACGCCTCCCACACCATAGCCAAGTGCTTGGACAGAAAATTACTTCCTTGATCCGTAAATACCTCTCTACTGAAACCTACCTTGCAAAATAATTTCACAAGCTCCAGGGCTATTATCCTCGCAGAGGTGTTCCTTAATGGGATAGCCCACGGGAATCGTGTAGCGTGGTCTACTATTACCAGAATGTACTGGAAACCCCTCGGTGTTCTGATCAGAGGCCCTACGATGTCCATTCCTATACGGCTTATGGGCACTGATATAGTGGGTGTGGGCACCATAGGTACTGCCTTAGGTTTTTGGGCTGTAACTCTCTGACAGGTGGGACAGGATTCGCAATATGTTTTGGTCTCTTTGAAGACCCCTGGCCAATAAAACCGGGCCAATATTTGGTCCAGGGTGCCTTGGATTCCTTTGTGGCTACCCACCGGGTGGTCATGTGCCAAACGTAAAACTATGGCTTTAAAAGTCATTGGCACTACCAACTGTTTTTGTATGGCATCGGTATGTGGGTCAATGCTCTCTCTATATAGGATTTCTTTTTCTAAGAAAAACCTAGGAAGTGTAGGTCGGGTTTCCTGGGCCCATTCAAATGCTCTCTTCAGAGCTGGGTCAGCCTGCTGTTCCGCTGGGAACGATGGGAACTTTTGAACCAGTTCTGCAGGCACCCAGGGCAATCCTGCTTTGGCCTACAATTCGGCCCTCCCTCGGGTCCTATAACGTCTCTCTTGATGTTTTTTAGCCTTCTCCTTTTTACCCTCCTTAGCTGCGGCGTGGACTAAATCTTCGTGTACAGGAAGAATGCCTACCTCTCCCTCGTCTAATTCTTCCCCTTGAGATTCTTCCTCCCCTTCAGGGTTCACTGCACTCTCAGATGACATCCTCCCCATCCCTGAGGTTCCGGCTTGCGACCGGGTGGAAACTAGGCCTGTTCTGGCACTCAAATCTTTCACCAGCCCCTTACAAAAGGGAGGCCAGTCCCTAACTAGGATGATGTCTCTGGGCAATTTCGGGACTACGGCTACCTGTACTTCTTTTTCCGTGCCCAACCCGCGCACAGACAGTCTATGCAAGGGATAGTGTGAAAATGCGCCGTGCACGCACCTTATCCACACCTGGCCCTCTGCTTGACTCAGGGCTGACTGACGGCGCTCCTCAATGGCTTCCCAGAGCTTGCGTGAAATCATGCTCTGGTCAGCCCCCGAGTCAAGTAGTGCCAGTGCTTCTACACCCTCTACCTGAACTTGTAGAAGGAATCCTTCTTGGACGGGCTTCTCAGCTCCAGACACGAGGACTGTCCGTTCTGCGCAGTTCCTCCGGAAATGTCCAGCTTTTCCACATGCATAACATTTCCCTTTACATGCAAACAAAACATTGTCATTAACACTCTTATCAACAGTATTATACATTTTACTCTTGGGATACTTTCCCCTTTTACTAAACTCGGACCTACCAACTGCCTTTAACACACTAACCCCTGAGGTGTCAGCCATTTCCACCTCAAAATATCTTTCCGCCAGATTGGCTGCCTCGTCAGTGGTTTGACAGTTTTGTAGGGTAAGGAAAGTTTTTACCTCAGTAGGCACAGCCTGCATAAACTGCTCCAATACGACTGTGTCCACTACTGATTCTAGGGTTCTCCTTTCGGGAGTCAGCCATTTCCAGGCTAGACTTTTTAGCCTTTGCGACAAAGCTTTGGGAGTCTCCCGAGGCTTTATTTTGGCTTCCCTAAACATTCTTCTGTAATGTAATGGGGTCAAACCTAGTCTGTCCTTGACCGCCCTCTTTATCTCACTGTAATCAGAGGCAAGGACGGCAGGCATAGCCTTATAGGCGGATAGAGCTTTGCCTGTAAGCGACATCGCGAAGCGGGTTGCCCACTGCTCTATTGGCCATTTTAAAGCTTCGGCTATACACTCGAAGGCGTCTATGAAGTCGTCCAAATTGTCATAGGGATTCAATTGTCCCACAGTAAATGCATTACAAGTGTTCAGTCCTACCCCCGGAATCATAGACGGGTTAGCAGCTCCTAGCTCCATCGGCTTCTTTAGGAGTGCTTCCATGGTCTCCAGGAGTGGCTTCTGCTGCTCCCTCATGGTGATGGCACTCTGCTCCTGGATGTGGCGGACCAGCTCGACCTGCTTGTCCCATTAAAGCTGCATCCAGTGCATCACATCTCTCGCCTCCATCCTGGGTGTCTGCGTCCCTGTGGAGAAAAGAAAAGAAAAAGGCCCACAAAGTGCGGCACTTATGCTTCTTTTACACCGTCTATCTCTCTGCGTGCACAGTAGTGCCCCCTTTCTCACCAGTGTCCTTCCACACTTATGCCCTAGGTAAGCTTTACCTTAGCCTTCGTGTAGACTCAGGCCTGTAAGAAAGGTCACTGTGCTCAGCTCCACCTGGCCGATCTGCCAGCGAACTTGCTTCCTACGGTTCTCCCAGTACAGCAGCAGTTTCCTCTAGTAGACTGTAGCGTTCCTTTTAATATTGTCCTTTAATTCTCAAGGCAAAAATCCTGCCAACTACGCCAGCCTGTCACCCGCGAAGGTCCCCAGAGGCTAAAAGCGGGGGTATTTCACGGGGCGTCTTCTTAAGTAGCAAGGGGAGTGGTACAAAAGGCGTTGCAGTGCCCTCTGGGAGTAGCAGTCCCCCAAGCTAACGAAAGAATTTATTTATTTATTTATTTATTTACATTTCTTATATACCGCACTATTTGCGATCAGCGCGGTTTACATAAAACAAACAGTATCCGACAATAAACAAGAGTCAGGTCATTACAATGAACAGGAGCAATCAACTTGGATAACGGGGGAAACTATGTACATGTGTGGAACATTGAAATAGGTAACTGTATATATGTGAGATGGAGTTATTGTGTGTTGCTTATACCTGGTGGCTGGGGTTCGGGGGAGGCTGTGAGGTATTTAATAAAGAGGAGGTGTTTTAAGGCCTTCCTGAACTGGCTCAAGTTGGGGATAGCTCTGATGTGTGGTGGTAGAGAGTTCCAGAGGCTTGGGGCGCTCAGGCTGTAGGCTCTATTTGAAGTTGATATGGCGCATCTTGTCATAGCTTTTGGTATTGCTAGCATGTTGGCTGCAGCGGTTCTTCTTATCCTGTTGGGCATGGGTGGTTGTATGAGGTCACATATTGAAGAAGCGGATAACCCGTTGATGGCCTTGAATGTCATCACTAAGATTTTGAAGCTAATCCTGGCTTGAATGGGGAGCCAGTGCAGCTGCATCAGGAGGGGTGTGATGTGCTCTCTCCTTGGTGCTCCTAAGAGGATTCGCGCAGCGCTGTTCATGGCGAGTTGTAAGGGATGTAAGGTTGCCTGAGGGAGTCCTTGTAGGATGGCGTTTGCATAATCAAAATGAGGGATGATGAGGGCTTGGTAGATGGTACGGAAGTCGCTCATCTCGAGAAGAGGGCGTATGTGTCTGAGGGATCTGATCTTGAAGTAGATCGCTCTTACTGTTTTTGCTATGTGCTGCTTCATGTTGAGGTTCTGATCCAATGTGACTCCGAGATACCGTATGGCTGATTTTACTTGCAGCTTGGCGTTGTCTACTTCCAAGTGGTTAGGTGGAGTAAACTCAAGATTTCTAGAGATGAACAGGACCTCTGTTTTCTTATGTTGGATGCGCAGATTTTGGGAGAGGAGCCATTCGGATATTGCGTTGAAACACTTCGTTAGTGGGGTGAGGTCCGGGCAATCAAGGGATATTGGCAGGTCAGCGTAAATCATGCAACTCACGTTAAAGGATCTAATGATGTTACAAATGGGTTGGATATAAATGTTAAACATAAGTGACGATAGGGAGGATCCTTGAGGGACTCCTTGACTTTGTAGGAATGGCTCGGATGTGGTTCCATTTGCTCGTACGTGTTGCCATCTTCCAGACAGGTAAGACCTGCACCACTCCAGCGCTGTTTCGGTGATGCCTTTCTCTCTTAGCCGAATCAGGAGAATCTCGTGGCGGACTGAGTCGAAGGCTGCCGCAATATCTAAAAAGATAAGTGCGAAACCTGTACGTGAGTTGTCAATGCCTGAGATTATGGTGTTGAAAAGAGTAGTGAGTAGTGTTTCCACTCCATGTGACTCTCTGAACCCGTGTTGTGATGGATCTAGAGGTGCATTGGTGTCCACATGATCTTGTAGCTGTCTGTAGACTATTTTTTCAACGATTTTAGCGAGCATCGGGATACTGGATTAAGTTGTAGTCGAGCAGTAAGGTTTTAAGACAGGACTTTTTATTCCCCTTCCCGGGCGGATTTTCAAAGCAATGGAAATAAGGAAAAAAGGACCATACAGCTGGTACCAAATAAAAGGAACAACCAGAACAAAAATACTGCTTATCTTCAGCTTATCAGTGGAACAGAAAAAGGTAATTTAAACAGTCCTTTTTACTCAAGGTAAGTTTCTTCACTTCCTTTCCTTATCCAAACTTCCAGAAACCTCTTCAGCATAAAGAAGTGATTTCATCAGACAAAGTCAATGTACAATCCATACAATTATCAGAAGCAGGTTCCTCATATAAATCACATTGCATTTCTTCACATTCCTCTTCTGTATAAAGTCCTTTTGGATTGTAACTCATGTTATTCTTAAACAGTCTCTCTCTATGGCTAAGAGAGTTCCTCTCCTCCTCACAGCTAGAGTAGAATGGGAAATTACCACACTCTCTGGAGTTGCTATTTTGAGAGCCACATAACTCTTGGTAAGTACAGGGAAAGTCTTCACTTTCTATGTCTCTTCTATTAGAAACAATACCCTACCTTCACAGTCTCTCTGCTCAGAGTTTCTCAGTACAGCAGAGCCTGGCCAAGACGAAAACGTTTTACTGCTTTTCTCTTTCAGTTTTCCCTTGGGCCTGAGACTCCCTTCAGGGTAGAAGCTCTCTCCCTCCTTGTACCTATTACTTGGTAGGTTGGCTTTCCTAAGCCTGGGTCCAGGAATGTCTCCTCTGCCCCCTTCTTGGTAAAGTTCACTGGGCTTCTGTTTAGCTGTGCACTGCTCTCTGAAGCAGTTCTTCTGAGTTCTTTCAGCTGCCCTGGTTCCTCTCGTCCTCCAGTTACCAGCTGTTTTCTCCCAGCTACCAACGGCTCTTGAATTCCCTGGTGGTCTCTCCTCACTAACCTCCGGTAAGTGAATTTTATCTGCGTGTGGCTTAGTGTTTGCTTGGGCTCCGCCCCCTCCCAGCTGCCCCTCATTACCTAATGAGCTGTGAGCTAGCTTGCTGTTTGGGCGTGCTCTCACACCTTGTGATGCAGTCTGTGTATGTTGCCTATAGAAACTCTGGGCCATGTGCTGCCCTGAGCTGTCAATGTCAGATATGTTTTGCTCAGATTTTCTTTGACTGATCTACACCATGACAAATGTCATAAGCATTTGTGTAATACACATGGTGCTATCCCCCAAAACTCCAATTTCATTCCAGGTTGTAATGCCACAAAACAAAACAAACACTGAGGGGATGAATACTTTCACAAGGCACTGTATTTTATTCTGAAATCCTCTTTTCCATCTTTACTGATTAACAATCTCAATTCCTGAAAACTTAATGAAATTTTAATTTCTCTATCAATTCAAATGATTCATCACAGTTGGAAAGATTTGTCTAATTTGAATATTACCTTTCAGTTTGGTGTCCTAGGACAAATTCAAAAATTTGAAATTAAAGTGTCTGAAAATGCTAACAAGGTATCCATGTTTAAGAAACTGTGGGAACTTGTCTCCTCTGTCCTATTATAATGACTATCCCATTAACGCCCTTGCAATAATATCATGATTTTATATTATGACTAACTTGCATATGAAACTTATTTTTCTATCTAGTATCTTTCTTCTCATTTAATTATTACTAGATACTCTTATCTTTATAATCGTGTCTCCTTATAGTATTAAGATACATAATTTATGCTAATTGTATAACTGTTTTACTTTAATTAATGCTGTTAATAATGTTATTATTCGTTTTGTACATTCATGCACTGGTTTTTGTGTTGCACTCTGTTCTTTTTATTTCTTTTCTCAGTTTGTTTTATTCTCAGTTTGTATCATTTCTTTAATATTTTCATAAAATTCAATACAAATGTTGAAACAGGAGAAATCAGCAATGTGAAACCAGGACTGGATCAGGTGTCACTAGACATTGGAGCCAGTTAGCCGCCCTAGTCCCCATTCTGGTATTGACTTTTCAGTGAGGGGAGGGGAGGATTCAGAAATCCCACTCCAGCCTTGAAAATCCACATATAGACAAAAACCAGGGTGCTAGAACCCAGCCCCTGAATTTCCAACCCAGTTCTATTCTATTTTGGAGGAATCCCCTCCAATACCAATGGGAGGGTAACTGAAAAAAAAATAACAAAACCCAAAATCAAATAGCCATGTAAACTACAAGGCCATATACCTGATCTGATCGCAAGTTGCCCCATATGATCCTCTTTCCAACCCACTGCTTGCCAACGCAGCTCTAGCGAGGTAAGCACAGGGGAAACAACCCCCTCCCTCACCTCTGAGGGATCCAGTTCACAGAAGAACTCAGAAACAAGTGCTCTCTGTCACTCTTGCCTCTTCATGAGATGCCATCTTCACGCTTTCAAATTGGAGTCTGTGCTCCACTCCTATCTACCCTGTTCCTAAGCAGTGGGAACCAACACTAAATAGATTAACTCATATAACGTCAAGTGCAAAAAGAACCTAATCTGTATCGCTGGTGCTCCAGGATCAGAACTAGGCTCAGAAGGAATTCATGCTCTGGGTGGAAGAGTCCCCCTGCGGTATGAGGAGCAGTCTGGCAACAAGAGACCAGGGCTTGAATTCCATGGGCACTCCTTGGATAAGTCACTTAACCCTCTATTCCACAAGCAGGGGGAGAGAAAAAAAAGGACCAGCCAGCCACATTGGCCTCTCCACATCTATGTTTGCACCCCTGCTTCTCTAAAGCCTAAAGTGTTGCTTCCCTGAGCAAACCTTAAGCCTTACCCCCTCCCCCGGCTGTCAAAATCTGTTGTTTAGCTTTGAATGTCCTGCATGTTGCTACATCTCAAAATTAGACACCCTAGTTTGCCTAGGAATTGGGCCAACCCTGCCTTGCATTTCTCATGACAGCAGCCTGGCAAGCATCAAGTAAATTCCTCCGTCAACCACTGGGATGGAGAGCTGCAGGATAGAGATTGCCATGGAGTGTGAGGCAATTGCAGTGGTGCTTTAAAAGGTCCTTGTGCAGAATCACTTAGGCCCGCTTGACAGTAAAGGTCTCCATAGTACGTCTCTCTGACTCCTCCAGCCAGCTCAATTTTCTTCCAATGAAGGCAACCAAGTTCATCAGATCAATACCCATAACTATCTACAGGATCAGCTTCAACAGATGACTCACCACACACCTATTTCCTCACAAATGAGGTGACTGGCGGGGAACTGGTCAATGCCTGCTGGTTCCATCTTCCTAGGCAGGTTGCACTAGGAGACACCATCTTATCCTCAATGCTTCTCCTTCCCAGCTATCTGCAACAGCTCCCTCAGGCAGTGGTTCAGAGTCAGGACAACCAGAAAGCTGTCAAGAGTTGTTGCAAGACTGATCTTTCAACCTGAAGCGGAAGCACAAACTTATCATGTGAACTTCATTCCACGTTTTCAACCAACTTCACAATTCGGGCCAGGCCACTATGCTTTATGATTCCCCTGCCATCCAAGGCTCTGGGAGCGATACTGCCCACTGTGTGCCCTCTGCCCTTTGGGAACCAGCAACCTGGTTTCACTTAATCCTCCCATCATGAGATGCTCTGATCAAATGTAAGGAACACGACTCGATAACCTCATGCAGCCATATTATCCCGCGCTCCACTTTGCCTGAGTCTTGAGAATCTCGACTACTACTACTAAACATTTGTATAGCGCTACAAGACGTAAGCAGTGCTGCACAGACATATGTAAAATATGGCCCCTGCTCATTAGAACTTACAATCTAGTCAAAACAGACAACATAATAGCTGTAGACAATGGGATACATCTAGGGGGACTGGTAAGGAAACAAAAAGGAGACCAGGTGAGTCAAGATCTTAAAGCGGCAGCAAAGAGGTGAGTTTTTAGCCTGGATTTGAAAAGGACCAGAGAAGGCACCTGACATGCAGACTCAGGTAGTTTGTTCCAGGCATAAGAAACAGCAAGGTAAAAGGAGCGAATTCTGGAGTTAGCGATAAAAGAGAAGGTCACAGATAAAAACGATCTGCCAGAGAAGTGGAGTTCCCGAGGAGGGGTGTAGGTGGAGATAAGAGAGGAAAGCTAGTGAGGAGCTGCAGAGTGAATGCACTTATAGGTCAGCAGGAGAAGTTTGAACTGGATATGGAAATGGATAGGGAGCCAATGAAGTGACTTGAGAAGAGGGGTAATATGGGCATGATGAGAATGGCGGAAGAGTGTTGAAGGGGAGAGAGGTGATTCAAAGGGAGACTAGCAAGGAGTAGGTTACAATAGTCTAGACGGAGAGTGACTACAAATTGGATAAATGTCTTAGTAGTGTGTTCAGAAAGGAATGGGTGGATTTTGTTGATACAGAGAAAGAAATGGCAGGTTTTAGCTATCAGTTGGATGTGTATAGAGAAGGAAAGAGAGAATTCAAAGATGACCCCAAGTTTGCGAGCTGAGGAAACAGGGGGGAGTAAAGAGTTATCCACAGAGACTGAGAAAGGAGGAAGGGGAGAGGAGGGTTTAGGGTGAAAACTAAAAAGCTCCATTTTAGCCATGTTCAATTTCAAGTGGCAATGAGACTTCCAAGCACCAATGTCAGAAAGGCAGGCAGAGATCCGGGGCTGGATTGCCAGAAAGATCTCAGGTGTAGAAAGATACATCTGGGAGCCATTAGCATAAAGATGGTACTGAAAGCCATGGGAAGAGATGATTGCCCCAAGGGACTAGGTATATAGAAAGAAAAGGAGTGGATCCAAAACAGATCCTTGGGGTCCACCAATTGAGAGCAGGATAACAGCAGAGAAGGATCCACCAGAACAAACACTGAAATAGTGGTGGAAGAGATAAGCGGAGAACCAGGATAGCACAGAGCCTTTAAAACCAAGCAAGGACAAGGTACCAAGGAGAAGGTTGTGGTCAGCAGTGTCAAAAGCAGCAGAAAGGTCAAGAAGGAGGAGGATTGAATAAAGGCCCTTGGAATTAGCCAGGAAAAGGTCATTGGAGACTTTGACAAGAGCCGTTTTGGTAGAATGTACAGTAAAGGATGAAAGCCAGATTATAAAGGATCCAGGAGAGAAAGTTGAGGCAATGACAGTTAATTGCTCGTTCAGTTAGTTTAGAAATGAAGGGGAGGAGGGAGATGGGTCGGTAGTTAGGAGGACAGATAGGATCTAATAAGGGTTTCTTGAGGAGATGTAACCACATCATGCTTGAAGGCTGCAGGGACAGTTGCAGTGGAGATTGAAAGGTTGAGAATATGAGAGATGGAAAGGACAACAGTGGAGGAGATGGGGCTTAGGAGATGGGCAGGAATAGGATCAGAGGAGCTGGTAGTGAGTTTTTTGGGAGGAAAGAAGGTGTGTGGTTTCCTCCTCAGAGATCATGGAAAAGGAAGAAATGGTAGCAGAGGTAGGAGTTGGGGGGGGGGGGAGTTGGGAGTGAAGAGGGGGATGAGGGGAAGTAGCTGACCTCATGGGGAAATGGAGTGTGATCTTGTGGACTTTGTCATGGAAATAGTTAGCCAGGGTTTGGGCAGAAAGGAAAGGAGAGGTTGGAGACAGAGTACATTTCCATACACTATAATACTCTGCCCATCATGTTTACAAATTCCATTGCATCCACCCTCGAAGTACCTCGCCACCCCCTCTCCCCCACCACCCAGGGCATGCGACAAACTTTCCAACTTTCCAACTTTCCTAGCCCTCTCTATAGCCACCTCATACATATTATATCTTCTGAACTCCAGAAGGGAGCTCTCTTTGGCACAATGCAAGTATTACAGCGAGCATTAG
The DNA here is from genome assembly GCA_033557465.1 of Ichthyophis bannanicus. Lineage (NCBI taxonomy): Eukaryota > Metazoa > Chordata > Amphibia > Gymnophiona > Ichthyophiidae > Ichthyophis > Ichthyophis bannanicus. The sequence continues at coordinate 459,815,040 of CM066034.1, forward strand.
CAATACATTTGAGAGGCTGAGATCATAATCCACACATAGGAATGAGGTGCATGACTGACATGGTATGCGCAAAACTAGAATGGACAATACCCACACAATCCCTTAGAATAACCCAAACCTATCACAAATTCTAATAAAAATCATTTTAATAAACCCTCTTAACACACTCCCAGCACAAATAAACGTGTACAGAATTTCCTTTCTTTTTTCTTTAAACAAAACATAAAGGGAGAAAAAGACTTCAGGATAACTTAATAGATCTACTATGTGGCAAAATTAATCACCATAGGGGAATGTACAGATCTTACATCACTGGTCTAAAAAACTCCCTTTACAATAATTAAACTACAATATTACCAATTTGAAAGAAGTACTTTTTCCAAATCATCAATCCACCTTAATGTATTAACTTGTATAATTATCTCAATACAGCACAACCTCCCTGCTTCATAACTCAAAATATTTGATTAAACATCTTCTTAAACAGGCACTGCGACCTCCAGACCAGTATCCAGGGTTCTGTAAAAAAACAGACAACCCTAATAACTTTAAACATCTTTGCTATAAAACTAATAGCATAATATCTACTTATCTCAAAGATTCAATTCTTGAACTCCAAAGCATCACCGCCTGCACATAATTTCTTCACCCAACAAAGATCTTCGTTTCTCCTTCATAAAGGCTACATCAGGGGTTTCATCTTGCTACAAACGATAACTGCAGGAGACAACTACAGTGTCTGACATAACTACGCTTAAAACAACTAATACCCAATCAAAAGGCTGCTATCTACAAACGTCACTTCAAGGGAGGTGTCTGTACATTTAAATCAGCAACATCAACCCACCTGTAATCCAAAAAACTCCACCTATACTAGTATTGTAACCTAACTCTAAAATGCACGATAGAGCTCCACAGAGTCTTCAGACAGACCACCAATCATAAACATCATTCAAAACTTTCCTCTCCCAGCCCTCCAGATCTATAAAAAATAAAAAATTATATTTGTTAAATTTGTCATCTACATGTACAACATAATATGTAGTATATGTCCTTATATGTCCATGCTTAAAATTGTATGTTGGAAAAACTACTTGTCAACTGAAAATTCGACTTGCAGAACATAAATATAGGTTGTCTAAAGTGAGAGTGGAGACATCTTTAGTTAAAGCCCCAGAAAGGCATTTTACCTAGAAATCCCAAAGTGCGTCAATTGACGCATTATCACGACGACTGCGTTGAGCATGAAATGCAGATGTGAATTAATTTGAAGTTACTTATTTGTTTACTATGTGCAGTATGTGACATCATTACATAACTGACATGGTTCTAGCACTGGCACTGGTATAAACCTTCGAAGATTTATTTGCGTCAATTGACACACTTTGGTGCTTCTAGTGTTTTTAAACACTGTATTGAGTTTTGTCATTAGTCTGAAGATCTATGATGCTTCGTTATTGATCAAGTTCCATGAGACATCCAAAGAGGAGACAGAGGGAAATTATTACTTCAACGTGAGCAACGTTGGATTTTTAGACTTGACACTTTAGAACCTAATGGACTTAATGATAAAACTGAATGGAATCTTTTTTTTTTTCTGAAAGAGTGGGGTAGATTTGGAAAGCTGAGAGAGGAAAGTTTTGAATGACATTTATGATCGATGCTCTGTCTGAAGACTCTGTGGAGCTCTATCCTGCATTTTAGCGTTAGATTGCAATACTAGTATAGGTGGAGTTTTTTGGATTAGAGGTGGGTTGATGTTGCTGATTTAAATGTACAGACACCTCCCTTGAAGTGATGTTTGTGGATAGCAGCCTTTTGATTGGGTATTAGTTGTTTTAAGTGTAGTGTGATGGGGAAAGCCTGGTGGAAAGCATGGACACAGAAGAGAATCCAGAAATCCCCATGGAAACGGATGACAATGCACAGCTACAAGGAAAACTCAGCCTATGTCAGAGAAAAAGGCAGTTCCCTGTAGGAAGCAAACCACGCCCTAGTGCAAGGGTGGAGACTAACCCCCGTTCTGATTGGTCACAAGGAAGCAGGAAGCCGGGGTTAAAAACCACGTGCAGAGGGAAGGAAGATGGACCTGAGGACAGTCCCGAAGAGAGACCTGGAGACAGAACTGATTAGAGAACCGATTGGAGATCCCACAAAGAAGTTGGTCAGGGAAATATCCAGAGAGCCAGTTGGAAGGCAAGAGAAAGCCAAGACCAGAGTCTGAGACCAGAGAGTCCAGGCAGAACAGCCTGTGTGAGAGAAGGTGCCAAGGGAAAGGCACGCACTCAGACAAAGCCAGCATTCAAAGGTAAAAGCACAGACAATTGGAGAAGCCGTGCAGGCCAGTCAAACAGTTGCTACAGCTGGGAGGATTGGAGAGGTAGAAAGAGCACCAGTGCTGACACAGAGAAACCGCCTCAAGGTAAAACTGACCATTTTATATCTGATAAATTGGCAAAAGAGATAAAGGCTAGTTTTATTGAGCAGGAGCTGGAACCCTCCCCCTCTACTGTGAAACGTTGGATTGAAAGCCTAGTACCTGCTGCAAACTCCAGACCAGATAACTCTGACGTTTGTGAAGCTTCTAAATTAGGGGCACTGCAGAGACTATTCTCTAGTGAGAGGATTCAAACCCCTAGTACCAAAACACCTGAAAAGGCTGACTTGCTGTGGGATCACTTCCACCAATTTCTAAAGAGAGAGAAGCTAAAAGAAGTCCCCACATATGAGAAAGACTTTGGTAGTTCTAATGGCATTGAGGAAATGCAGATAGAAACCACTGTGCCTGAATGTGATGATTTTCCTATACCAATGGACTGTTGTTTGACTCACAAGAATACCACAGTAAGAAAGTGAAACAGGAGAGAGTTTTAAAAGCCTTTTAATAAGGTAGCTTTTACCTGTGACTCAGAAGAAAGCAGGGCTGTGCTGTATTCAGTGTTGAGAGTAACGGAGTTTGGGAAGATGTTGTTTGATGAAAGTGAAACCAGCTGTGTTTAGTTCTGCTGCAGTATAGTGTGTGACCACATGGAGCAGTGCAGAGAACAGCAGAGAAGAAAAGTTTTCTTTTTCATTTCTCCTGGTTTTTCCTGTGTTCATCCTTTCATTTGGAGAAGTTATCCTAGTGCATTTGTTGTGTTTTGAACCTCTGCGTGCCTTTGAAAATCCCCATTGTATAAATAATAAAAATCTTGCAAGCCTTACCACCTGCCTCAACTACAATTCATTCCTACAGAGTAAAGAACTTTTATTCTAAAGGACAGTAAGGCCGCCTATCAGCTGTCAGCCTCTTGGCCCAGCCTGTGGGTGTCGCAAGTTGGCGTAGTATTTAGGATTTTTTTTTCCACGCGTGCGCAAGGATATTGCTTCAGGATTTCCACTGCAGGAGAAGCTTTGCTGAGGAGCCCAGCTGACGAGGGTCCAGAAAGCAGATCCACAGTGCCCAGGAGACTACGGTTGACCATTGGAGGTGTTAAGCGCGAAGCTTCACCCACGCCAGGTATTGGGTACCAAGCCGAGGGTCGGTTGAGGATACCAAGGGCACGGGTGCAAGCGCTAGCCGTAGTGTTAAAATAGCAAAAACCAAAGAGAGGGGAATACCTTCTTGTGTGTGTGGTCCCGCTCTTGGGTTGTTTGTTTGTGTTTTGTAGGTAACCAAGATGGTGCGCCAGATACCAGATGTATTAAAATGGATGTCGCAGCAGTTTGAGCACCAGGCTGATTTGTCCCTGGAGGCGCAGAGGCAGAGCGCTGCGCAGATACAGGCCCAACAACAGCCGCTGCTACAAATGTTGGAGGCTTACCTGGCCGAGAAGAAGAAGAAGACCTGACCAGAGACCACGTCATCCAGTTCCAGTACCCCAGCTGCTTCTCTGAAGTTGGACTTGCAGGCTGGTGGGGCATTCAATATTGGACAACTTACACCAAGGGACGATATAGATGACTTTATTGAGGGATTTGAGAGGGTGGCACACCTTAGTGGTTGGCTGCAGGAACAGTGGGCCATATGCCTGGCCGCATCCCTCATGGGGGAGGCCCTCGCTGCCTACCGGGCTATGCCACCCATGCTTGCTAGTGATTACAGTGAGCTCACTAAGGCAATTAGAGAGAGGTTGGGGTTCACTCCTCTAGTATACCATCGCCAATTGAGGGCTGTAAAATTGCAAGCAGGCGAGACTACAAAGGCCCTATATCATAGAGTCCGAACCTTGCTGAATAAAAGGCTGATTCCGGAGGGTAAGACTGTGGAATCAATAATTGACAGTCTTATACTGGAACAGTACCTGGATGCTGTACCCCAACAATTAAAAACCTTCCTCATACTCCAGAACTGCAAGACCCCACAGGAGGCAGTAGTGCTGTCAGAGAGGTTTATGGAGGCAGAAATAAGTGCCCATAGTCACGACAGTACCTCCCAGGTGGCAGTAGGAGGAGTATTAGAAAGGAGGAAAAGGAATACTGATAATGTGAAAGAAATGTATAAACCCTTATCAAAAGGTTATGTCTCTCATAGGAAATGCTATAAATGTGGGGAAGAAGGACATATCCAACGTAATTGCTTTGTGAGAACTGTATTGATAGCGGAGAATCAGCCTAGGGAGAAAGAAAAATTCTTCTTGTCAGTGGAAGTACAGGGGATTGCAACCACTGCGCTTTTGGATTCGGGTGCTCAACATAGCATGCTATCCAAAGCGCTATGGTGAAAAATTGAGGCCCAAAGTGGGAACACAGCAATTCAGCCCATAACTCAGGTAAAAATCCGTTGTATACATGGAGGTATCTCCAGCTACCCAGTTTATAGTCTGAGAGTGAAAGGCTTAGGCGTGAGCAGACATATGCAAATAGCTGTGGTACCTAGGCTACGACATGAATTGGTACTAGGGAAAGATTGGCCACAGCTAAGCAAAGGCCTGGGACAGGACTTGTTTAAAAAAGAGGCAGCTACCTCTAGGACGCCCCAAGTAGACGCCCTAGCACAATCAAAGGTGAAGATGAGCATGATTCCTAGCCCTTTTTTTGAAGTTCCTAGAAAACAAGAGCGTAAAACCTGTGCCCGGAATGAAGCGTCTACAGAGAAGCCAAAATGGGTGTTAAGATATGCTAAAATGAACCCCAATGCACGTGCACCAAAAAGAGCCACCGCCAACGCTGCTGGGTACGATCTCTATAGCGCCGAGGATACGATTGTGCCAAAGCAAGGAAAAGCACTGGTAGACACAGCTTTACAGCTAGAACTTCCCATGGGTTGCTATGGACGCATAGCCCCGCATTCTGGCCTTGCCTGGAAATATTTCCTCGACATAGGAGCTGGAGTTATCGACCCAGACTTCAGGGGCACAGTGAAGGTGCTCATGTATAATTTTGGAAATCAAGATTTCAGGATTTCTACTGGCGACCGTATAGCACAGATAATCTGTGAGAGGGTTGGTTTTCCCCCTCTAGAAGAGGTTCCCCACCTATCCACAACGACCCGGGGTGCCGGAAGCTTTGGCTCTACAGGAGGCACTAGCCTGGAGGGATTGTCGGCAGCAGTGGAGGAAAAGATGGAGGAAGACCTCGGACCCCAGTTAGAAGATTGTAAGGGGAATCCGAAATTGAGGTTCGGGATAGCCTTTCTTGGGCCCAGAAACAGGATTTGTTTCAACTGCTGGCTGGATTTCAAGATGTATTGACCCCGATGCCAGGGAAAACAAATCTGGTAGCCCATGAAATCCTGACACCACCGGGAGAAGTGGTAAGACAACGGCCGTACAGGCTCCCCGAGGCAAAAAAGCAAGAGGTGGTGCCCCAGGTCCATGAAATGCTAAGCATGGGGGTGATCGAAGAGTCCCACAGTCCCTGGAACAGTCCGATTGTTCTTGTGCCAAAACCGGATGGGTCACTCAGGTTCTGCATCGATTTCAGGAAGGTTAACTCGATCAGCCGCTTTGACACCTATCCTATGCCTCGCATAGAAGAACTTTTGGATCGCCTGGGACCAGCCAAATATCTGAGCACGATCGATATGTCTAAGGGATATTGGCAAGTGCCACTGACAAAGGATGCCTGACCGAAGACCGCTTTCAGCACGCCTGTGGGGCTGTACCAATTTAAGCGTATGCTTTTGGGTTGCACGGGGCTGCGGCTACATGCCAGAGGCTCATGGACCTGGTGTTGAGACCTCACCAGGCCTACGCTGTAGCTTATATGGATGACGTAATAATCCATAGTGATACCTGGAACCAGCACTTACCGAGAGTGGCAGCAGTCCTGCAGGCGATGAGAGAAGCAGGACTCACCTTGAATCCGGACAAGTGTGTGTTCGGTGGCCAGGAGGTCAAATACCTAGGCCATATAGTGGGCCGGGGCCTAGTGAAGCCATTGACCAATAAGATCGAAAGTGTTAAGACTTTCCCCAAGCCAGCTATCAAGAAACAGTTGCGCAGCTTCCTGGGGTTAGTCGGTTATTACCGAAGGTTTATACCGAATTTTGCGGAAAGGAGCGCGGTGTTGACAAATATGTTAAAGAAGAACGCACCCAACAAGCTGCAATGGATGGAGGAAGCTGAGGGAGCCTTTTCTCTGTTGAAGGAGAAATTGTGTATGGGCCCAGTGTTGCGGGGCATGGATTTTAGTCAACACTTCATAGTTCAGACAGACGCGTCTGAAACCGGTCTTGGCGCAGTCCTTTCGCAGAAACATGATGGGGTGGAACACCCAGTCATGTTTCTTAGCCGCAAGCTGTCACCGGCGGAGACTAAGTACTCTACAATTGAGTGCGAGTGTTTGGCCATAAAATGGGCCATGGATACTTTACATTTCTATCTGACAGGCCGAAGATTCACGCTCATCACAGACCATGCCCCACTAAAGTGTCTCAGCCAGATGCGCAACCACAATGCGCGTTTGACGCGCTGGTATATGGCGCTCCAGCCATTTGAGTTCCATGTGGAGCACAGACCAGGACGACTCCACCAAAATGTTGATGCCCTCAGTTGGATCAGGAGCTGTGCGGATGTTACAAAGCCAGCCTGTGATATCTTAAGGGGGGGATCTGTGATGGGGAAAGCCTGGTGGAAAGCATGGACACAGAAGAGAATCCAGAAATCCCCATGGAAACGGATGACAATGCAGAGCTACCTGAGGACAGTCCCGAAGAGAGACCAGGAGACAGAACCGATTGGAGAACCCACAAAGAAGTTGGTCAGGGAAATATCCAGAGAGCCAGTTGGAAGGCAAGAGAAAGCCAAGACCAGAGTCTGAGACCAGAGAGTCCAGGCAGAACAGCCTGTGTGAGAGAAGGTGCCAAGGGAAAGGCACGCACTCAGACAAAGCCAGCATTCAAAGGTAAAAGCACAGACAATTGGAGAAGCCGTGCAGGCCAGTCAAACAGTTGCTACAGCTGGGAGGATTGGAGAGGTAGAAGAGCACCAGTGCTGACACAGAGAAACAGCCTCAAGGTAAAACTGACCATTTTATATCTGATAAATTGGCAAAAGAGATAAAGGCTAGTTTTATTGAGCAGGAGCTGGAACCCTCCCCCTCTACTGTGAAACGTTGGATTGAAAGCCTAGTACCTGCTGCAAACTCCAGACCAGATAACTCTGACGTTTGTGAAGCTTCTAAATTAGGGGCACTGCAGAGACTATTCTCTAGTGAGAGGATTCAAACCCCTAGTACCAAAACACCTGAAAAGGCTGACTTGCTGTGGGATCACTTCCACCAATTTCTAAAGAGAGAGAAGCTAAAAGAAGTCCCCACATATGAGAAAGACTTTGGTAGTTCTAATGGCATTGAGGAAATGCAGATAGAAACCACTGTGCCTGAATGTGATGATTTTCCTATACCAATGGACTGTTGTTTGACTCACAAGAATACCACAGTAAGAAAGTGAAACAGGAGAGAGTTTTAAAAGCCTTTTAATAAGGTAGCTTTTACCTGTGACTCAGAAGAAAGCAGGGCTGTGCTGTATTCAGTGTTGAGAGTAACGGAGTTTGGGAAGATGTTGTTTGATGAAAGTGAAACCAGCTGTGTTTAGTTCTGCTGCAGTATAGTGTGTGACCACACGGAGCAGTGCAGAGAACAGCAGAGAAGAAAAGTTTTCTTTTTCATTTCTCCTGGTTTTTCCTGTGTTCATCCTTTCATTTGGAGAAGTTATCCTAGTGCATTTGTTGTGTTTTGAACCTCTGCGTGCCTTTGAAAATCCCCATTGTATAAATAATAAAAATCTTGCAAAGCCTTACCACCTGCCTCAACTACAATTCATTCCTACAGAGTAAAGAACTTTTATTCTAAAGGACAGTAAGGCCGCCTATCAGCTGTCAGCCTCTTGGCCCAGCCAGTGGGTGTCGCAAGTTGGCGTAGTATTTAGGATTTTTTTTCCACGCGTGCGCAAGGATATTGCTTCAGGATTTCCACTGCAGGAGAAGCTTTGCTGAGGAGCCCAGCTGACGAGGGTCCAGAAAGCAGGTCCACAGTGCCCAGGAGAATACGGTTGACCATTGGAGGTGTTAAGCGCGAAGCTTCACCCACGCCAGGTATTGGGTACCAAGCTGAGGGTCGGTTGAGGATACCAAGGGCACTAAAGTTTTCTTTTTCATTTCTCCTGGTTTTTCCTGTGTTCATCCTTTCATTTGGAGAAGTTATCCTAGTGCATTTGTTGTGTTTTGAACCTCCGCATGCCTTTGAAAATCCCCATTGTATAAATAATAAAAATCTTGCAAAGCCTTACCACCTGCCTCAACTACAATTCATTCCTACAGAGTAAAGAACCTTTCTTCTAAAGGACAGTAAGGCCGCCTATCAGCTGTCAGCCTCCTGGCCCAGCCGGTTGGTGTCGCAGTAGTTACGTCAGATGCTGTAGTTGTCTCCTGCAGTTATCATCTGTAGCAAGATGAAACCCCTGATGTAGCCTTTATGAAGGAGAAATTAAGATCTTTGGGTGAAGAAATTATGTGCAGGCGGTGATGCTTTGGAGTTTGAGAATTGAAACTTTGAGATAAGTAGATATTATGATTTTAGTTTTATAGCGAAGATGTTTAAAGTTATTAGGGTTGTCTGTGTTTTTGCAGAACCCTGGATACTGGTCTGGAGGTCATAGTGCCTGTTAAAGAAGATTTTTAATAAAATATTTTGAGTTATGAAGCACAGAGGTTGTACTGTATTGAGATAATTATACTAGCTAATCATTAAGATGGATTGATGATTTGGAAAAAGTACTTGCTTTAAATTGGTAATATTGTAGTTTAGTAAAGGGAGTTTTTTTAGACCAGTAATTTAAGAACTATGGTGATTAATTTTGCCACATAGTGGAACTATTAAGTTATCCTGAGGTCTTTTTCTCCCTTTGTTTTGTATAAGAAAAAAAAAGAAAGGAAATTTGTGCTGGGAATGTGTTAAGAGGGTTTATTATAATAATTTTTATTAGAATTTGTGATAGGTTTGGGTTATTCTAAGGAATTGTTTGGGTATTGTGCATTCTGCTTTTCCTTAGTGCAGTGGTGTGTGTTAATAAGCGCAAAACTGGCCCATTTGGAAAATTCCTCCATCTCATCCTTCTGGACCACAACTCTCAACCCAACCCCATGGTCCCATGATATCGTACACAGAGGTCCCATTTCAAGTCACAGTGATCCATATCTATCTCCCACTTGAGAGGGTGCTGAAGCTCCAATCCCATGTGTGGAGCTTCTTGGACATGGAGGCACTCTTGGCATAGTACATCCTGCAACTCCTGGGCTCCATGGTGGCCTCCTTGGACCTGGTGCCATGAGTGAGGGTACAGATTAGGCCTCTTCAATCTGCCCTTCTCTCTCACTGGTCTCCACAGCACCATCCATTGTCAAGACGACTGGTTTGCCCGGTGGACACAAGGATGAAGTTATCTGGGTGGCTGCAGCCAGAACACTTGGCGGCAGGTATGCCACTGGAACCTTCGGACTAGGTCCTAGTGATGACCAATACCAGCCTCACGGGGTGGGGTGCGCACTGCCAGTCACAGATGACACACAAGCTCTGGTCTCTGGAGGAGAGTGCTTGGTACTTCAACCAGTTGTATATGAGAGCAGTTTTTCTGATGCCCCTGTTTTACCTCCTCCTGATCTCCAGAAGAGCAGTAAGGGTCTGTTCTGACAACGCCATAATGATAGCATACATCATCCGCTAAGTGGGCACTGACAGCGTGACACTGGCAGAGGAAGCACATCCCTTGCTACTGTGGGTACATGAGAATTTGAAGTCTCTCTCTGTGGTTGCAGATCGGTGAGCCTCACGTCAGCACTGGGAAAAATGGTAGAAACCATCATAAAGAACAAAATTACTCAGCATGTAGATAGTCATGGCCTAATGGGAGACAGCCAACATGGCTTTAGACAAGGAAGATCTTGTCTTACTAATCTGTTACGTTTTTTTGAAGGAGTGAATAATCAGGTTGACAAAGGTGAGTGGGTTGATATAGTGCATCTGGACTTTCAGAAAGCCTTTGACAAGGTCCCTCATCAGAGACTTTTGGCAAAACTAAAGAGTCATGGGATATGAGGCAGTGTATTATTGTGGACCAGGAACTGGTTAAAAGATAGAAAGCAGAGGGTAGGGCTAAATGGCCAATTTTCCCAATGGAGAAAGGTGAATAGTAGTGCACCCCAGGGATCTGTGCTGGGTCCGCTGCTTTTTGACATATTCATAAATGACCTGGAAAAGAGAATAACGAGTGAGGTTATCAAATTTGCAGATGACACAAAACTATTTAAAGTTGTTAAAACCCAAGAGGATTGTGGAAAATTGCAAGAGGATCTTGATAAATTGGAAGACTGGGCATCAAAATGGCAGATGAAATTTAATGTGGACAAGTGCAAAGTTATTCACCTAGGGAAGAACAGCCCAAACTATGGTTACATGATGCAAGGTTCCACATTAGGAACCACCACCCAGGAAAAAGATTTAGGCGTCATTGTGTATAACATGTTAAAACCCTCGGCCCAGTGTGCAGCGGCAGCCAAGAGAGCAAATAGAATGCTAGCTATCATAAGGAAAGGATGGAAAATAAAACAAAAGATATTATAATGCCTCTATATCGTTCCATGGTGAGACCGCACCTTGAATATTGTGTGCAATTCTGGTCGCCGTATCTTAAAAAGGATATAGCATTATTAGAAAAGGTTCAGAGAAGAGCCACCAAAATGGTAATGGGGATGGAAGGATACTCCTATGAAGAAAGGCTAAAAAGGTTAAGGCTCTTTAACCTGGAAAAGAGATGGCTGAGGGGAGATATGATATAAGTCTATAAATTAAAGAATGGAGTGGAATGGGTAAACGTAGGTAGATTGTTTACGTTATCAGAATATAGAAAGACTAGGGGACATGCAATGAAGCTACTGGGTAAACTATTTAAGACTAATAAAAGAAAATATTTTTTCACTCAACTTGTAATCAAACTCTGGAATTTGTTACCGGAGGATGTAGTAAAGGCTGTTAGTGTAGCTGGGTTTAAAAAAGGTTTGGACAAGATCCTAGAGGAAAGGTCCATAAACCATTATTAAGAAGGGACCCAAGATATCAATGCTTGACCCAGTACAAGCATTGTGGAACCTGTGTCTTTTGGGGAAACTGCTAGGATACGTATGACCTAGATTGGCCACTGTTGGAAACAGGATACTGTGCTTGATGGTCCTTGGTCTGACCCAGTATGGCATATCTTATGTTCTTATGTAGTGGGGAAGGAAAATGTTCAAGCCAATTTCCTCAGTCATCACTGATTGGACCCGGGAGAGTGAGAGTTAAACATGGCCATATTTCAAGACACAACCGTCTGCTGCAGCATACCGATCATGGATCTCATGGCCTCAGTGTCTATCACCAAGGTGGATCAGTTCTTCAGTACATGCAGGGAACCCATGTCCAAAGGGTTCAACACCCTGGCCCAACCAAGGCCGTCAGGGGGGGTTTCCATATGTGCTCCACTGTGGCCACTCATAGGGTGTCTGCTCCAATACATAGAGGTCCACTGCTGTCAGATGATCCTAATTGCTCTGGACTGGTCTCACATGCCATGGTATGCCGATCTGCTCCTTGGCGAATCCCCAACAGAGTCAACCGGCTCTTGCAGGGTCCGATTCTAATGCCACAAGTGGATCAGCTTTCACTTATGGCCTGGCTCTTGAAAGGGCAAGGCTAAAGTGCAAAGCCTATTCAGTGGCGGTGATAGCCACCATGCTGAAATCTTGTAAGTGTTCTGGCTCACTGGCTTATATCAGAGTTTGTCATGTATTTGAAAGTCATGACGACTGTGGGTTCCAGCCTTTTGCAGCTTCGCTTCCCAACATTCTAGCCTTTTTGTAGGCCGGGCTAGATAAGGAGTTGGCCGTGAACTCCTTGCATGTCCAGGTGGTGGCTCTCTCTTGCTACCAGGAATATATGTGGGGTTATTTCTTGGTGGCTTAACCAGATGTGATCTGTTTTCTCAGAGCAGTGAAACAAGCCTTCCTGCCTCAGTGAACCAAAACCTGGTATTGGCGGCATTAACTGGTGCCCCATTCGAACCTCTGGTGTGAGCTTCCCTAAAGAACCATAAGCTAAAAATGGTAGTCTTCATTGCCATTTGTTTATCATGTCAAATTTCTAAGCTGCAAGCCCTGTCTTGCAGAAAATCCTTCTTACTCCTGTCCAAGGAGAAAGTGGTCTTGAGGCTGGTTTTGTCCTTCCTGCTGGAGGCAGTATCGAGTTTTCATCTGAAACAAACAGTGACCATTCTGGTTTGTTTGCATCTAACAGAACCCGAGAAGGGCCATCAGCTTCACTGACTGGACATGCACAGAGTGCTGCAGCATTACCTGAAGCAGAGAGAACCAATGCATAGATCCGACTATTTGTCTTGTTTGGCGGTCCCCGCAAAGGAGAGGTGGCTTCCAAGGCCTCAGTGGCGTGTTAGGCCAAGGAGATAGCTTCCTTCACTTATCTTCTCAAGGGCAAGGCATTGCTAAGTGATCTTAAAGCCCATGAGATCACAGGTGGCCTCCTGGGAGGAGCATGAGCTGGTTTGGCCAATGGACATCTGTACGGCAGTAGCATGGTTGTCTCTGCATACCTTTACGTGTCATTCCATCTGGATGTGCAAGCATCTAAAGATGCACATTTTGGGGCTTCTGTGCTCCAAGTCAGATTTGTGAGTCTCTCCCATACTTACTCACTACTCTGGTACATTCCACACATACTGGACTGGACTGGACTGGAAGGACGAGTGGGAAGTCAAAATTAGACCTTAACTTCTAATTGTCTTTCCTTGAGTACCTCCAGTCCAGTCCAGGGCCCTCTGGCAATGAATCCTTTCTGTGTTTTTTAGGATCTAGCAGAGTTGGCATGCTGGCTTTTCGAACTGGACAGCTCTATTAAGAATTCCATCAGTTTAGTCACTGGGGTGCTTGTGGTGAATGGTCAGCAGATGGGCAAGTATGACCTTGATTTCTTGCTTTATTTCTCATTTTGTATATAGTACCATGATGTTTTCAGTGACACAGCTCATGACCTCCTTCTGTATTATGCTAGAGTGGGTCAACAGGATACTAATTTCTGGAGCCTATGGAGGGAACTCTTCTACTGTGACATCATAAATCTGACATGTTCAATTCCCAGCTGCTGGTGGAGGTAGATAATCCACATGTACTGGACTGGACTGGAGGGACTCAATGAAAGACAATTAGCAGGTAAAGTCTAATTTTACCTTGTCCTTCCTGTTGCATATTCAGTCTGGCTCTACTTTCCAACCTGAAAAGCATGCCTTGAAAGCAAGCCTTCTGTGCCCCCCCAGTGGTAATTGAAATCAATGCCAGAACTTTATAAATTATTCCATATTTAGAAATAACAGTAGGTGATATCTTGTTATTGGACTAGATTGATAAGCTTTTGAGAGTTATCCTCTCTTCAACATGTCAATATGCTGGATATCTGGATTTCTTACCATTCAGTATGTTTTCGAATATGTACCTCAGTCTTTGAATATAGAAAAAAAACCTATGACTCAAAGACGAAATTTTTTTTAATGCAGAATTCCTGAAGTAATTCTGTAAAAGTATGTAAGTCCAGACACCAACACCCCATATCCCCTTAACCTTCAAGAGGAGGATAACCAAAGGAATGCTGTGATTACACAATACAAATTATATCAAAATGACAGTGGATGAAACTGGCAAAAGGGTGGTGCTGCATGTTAATGGTATTTATGTTTGTTTAGAACTTTATATATCGCTTTTCTGTCAAAAGGCGATGCGGTTTATAAATACAATTTTAAAATAACAGAAGGAAGAAAACAAAGGAATGCCATAAATTAACAGGAAAGTGGAAACGAGAAAGCAATAGTAGGAAATGTTTCAGCAGAAGAAAGGGGGGAGAAAGTAATTAGTTTGTGTTCCAGGCAACTTAGGCTCCAAAAGGCCGGGGAAAGAGGTAAGTTAAGTTGAACCTTAAAGGAGGCAAAGGAGGGTTCAAGACGTAGGGACCAAGGCAGGGAATTCCATAATGTGGGTATGTAAAAATAGATCCTAATTGCTCCAGACTGGTCTTCTCAGGCCAAAGTATGCTGATCTGCTCTGGCTAGTAATGACAAGCTTTTGGCATCTGCCCAGTAGAGTCAACCTGCTCTCACAGGGTCCAATTCTAATGCCACAAGTGGATTGATTCCCATTTATGGCCTGGATCTTGAAGTCTGATTATGACAATAATTGTGTATATCGATGGATGTCAACACCTGATTCCTCCTCTACTAAACAAGTGACATTCGCTGCTAGTTCTGACGACTCTACAGATACGGAATCTATAGAGGTTAGTCGATCAAAGCCCACTCATTCTTATCTTGATTCTGCTGATGACCGACGAGGCAATTCCCAAAGGGGGAGGAAATCCTGACGACCATATCAGGAGGATTTTTGGGAAGGCCCCTACACTCGGTCCAGGATGAAGAATCCACAGTCATCAACTATCGGGACATTTATTAACTTCAACACAATTGGAGGTCCTGGAAATACGTCTCTCTTTTGTACCAACTCCTCGCTATGATGGTTTTGAGATCCGTTTAGCCTTATATCGTTTTTTTCAAAAATTAAAAATTATACATTACTTTGCACAGCAGATTACCTTACCTGACCCTTCGATCTTACATGGCTCTTCAACCTGGATTCCTCTAGGGCCAGCTGATGCAACATTAACCACTTTTCAAGAACTAGTTTTTGCAGGAGGTAACTAAGTTGGAGAAGACACCTTGTAGATCTTTTTATAACTTATCTCAAGCTCACTTTGCAGCTATTAAGCAGTTATCGCAAGCTGATTTAGTTATACATAGAGCGGATAAGGGAAGAGCGGTAGTCATATTATCTTCTGACCAATACCAACGGGAAATGGCTAAACATTTGAACAATCATATGCATTATTCACTTCTAGATTTGGATCCTACATCAAATTTGCAAGAACACATTAAAATTATGGTATCTAGTTTCCCCCAGTTACTTCCAAGTTGATCTCCCTGTTTATTGTAAATACAACTCAAAGTTCCCTGTGTTGTATAGTTGATGTTAAATGTAAACCGCTCTGATCTAAAATAGAGCGGTATAGAAGAACTGTTAAATAAATAAATAAATAAATAAATCTACAGCTTTCTTTAATAATTGGATTACTAAACAAGAACAAACATTTTTAATTAATAACACTCCAAAAGTACTGGTCTTCTATCTTGTACCTAAGATTCATAAATCTTTAACAAATCCACCGGGAAGACCTATAGTATCCTGTCGGGATTCTCTGCCAGAACCGCTTTCAAAATTCTGCGATGCTTTCCTGCAACCAGCAGCTATGAAAGTGCCATCTTATGTGAAGGATACTGGGGATTTTCTCACACAATTATCTGGATGCACAGATTTGTCTTATAAGTATATGGTTACTCTTGACGTCCAGTCCCTCTACACCAATATAGATCAAAAGGAAGTATTACAATGTTTGGCTACTTACCCCTTGGATCTTCCACCTCAGATCCCAAGGTCTTTTCTTTTAGACCTTCTTGAATTGGTTCTTAATAATAATTATGTTTTGTATCAACAACAGTTTTATTTGCAGACCTTTGGGATAGCAATGGGAGCTACAGCAGCCCCTTCGATTGCCATGATCTATATGGCGTGTTATGAGGAACTTTACATATATTCATCTTCATTTTTTTGTCATATCCCATTCTGGCGTAGATTTTTAGATATTTTTTTCTTGTGGACTGGCACTGGGTCACAATTGGATTATTTTTGACACAATTAAACACACACAAATCTAATATCCAATTTACTGCTCAAATTGAGAGATCTCAGATTCAATTCCTTGATATCACTATTACTCATGAGACTGATGGTTTCATTACCTCTCTGTTTAGGAAACCAGTGGAGAGAAATACCCTTTTAAGCTATTCAAGTTTTCACCCAGCACCATTGAAATGGGGGTTACCATATGGGCAATTCTTGAGACTTTGAAGAAATTGTTCGACACTTCAAGAATTTTATCATCATGCAGATGATCTTAAAAAACACTTGCTGGCACGGGGGTATCCCTGGAAGGTCATCACTTCAGCCTTTAAAAGGGCTTGATTTACACCCCGAGAATGGTTGTTATCATCTCAAAAAGATCAAGCTTCTGAGACAACAACGGATACTATAACTGGTATTTTCCCATATGTTATAAATGTAATGAATGTGACGAAAATTATTCGTAAATTATGGCCCATTTTATCCCTCCATACATGTTTTAGGGGGAAAAATTTACGCTTAGTCTATTCTCGAGGGGCAAATTTGCGTGATTTTATTGTTAAATCAACATCTACTGAAGACCGTCCGAACTCTGGTCATGATGATCCGGGCCATTATCAATGTGAAACTTGTCGTTTTTGTGAAGGTTCCTTAGTGGGAACGTCTTGGCTGGATGTTCATACTGACCGGGTTTATACTACGAAATGGCATACAAATTGTCTATCCTCTTTTGTGGTATATTTAATAGTCTGCCCATGTTCCCTCTACTATATCGGTCGCACGACCCGTACATTGAAGATACGTTAAAGTGAACATCTTTCTCGGTTACATACTCAGACACTTACAGCCCCACTGGTGGAACACTGCCTTCAGCGGGAACATGTTTTTGATCAATTACGCTGGCGTGTTTGGGATCATGTTCCAGCGGACCCAAGAGATGGCAATCGCGTTATGAAACTCCAAAAACATGAACAATGGATTTATTATTTAAACACAGTTTCACCGGGGGTGGGGGGGAATTGAATACTAAGCTAGAATGGCATAGTATTCTTTAGTCTCATGTCTTTACTACGTTGATCCTCTCTATGTTCTCAATCATGCTGGGGGATTCCCTTTCTTTCAAAGGGCTTCCCCTGTGGAAGGACGATGACGCCTTCTTTTGCATTTCATTGGCTGATCGGATTACATCACCTGCGCTGACGTCAGATGCCGAGCTTACTAAATATGGAAACATTTTTTCAGTTTCTTAGAAGCTATGAAGTTATCACAGGAATTCCTTTACCTGAAGCAGGATCGTTAGTTTAGCGATCCGAAACATGACACATCGGTTTCTTTGGATTCCCTTTGCTCTACAAGCTTGAAAGAAAACCAGCTAAGCGCTTTAAATGTTTAGTTTGTTTCACTTACAAAATATTATTAAAAGGAGTGACCTCAGAAGACAGTCGGTTTTCATCCGTCTGTGTTTGCAGGGCTGCTCCGACAAAAATAATGTTTTTCTTCCTTCTTTCCTTTTCACTCAGGTCTTAATATATTGGTTCTTTATATATTCCTGAGAGGGTATCTTGGGTTTTCTGGATCTTATAAGTGGCAAGGCTCAAGCGCAAAGGCTATTCAGCGGCGGAAATGGCCACCATGCTGAAATCTCGTAAGTGCTCTACCTCGCTGGCTTGAAATAGAGTTTGTTGTGTGAAAGTTGGTGCGATGACTGTGAGCTCCAGACTTTGCTGCTTCACTTCCCAACATTCTGGCCTTTTTGCAGGTGGCATCTCTCTCTTGTTACCAGGGTTATTCCTTGGTGGCTCACCCAGATGTGATGTTTTCTCAGAGCAGTGAAATAAGCCTGCCTGCCTCAGTGAACCACAATCTGGTACTGGCAGCCTTAACCAGTGCTCCATTTGAACCTCTGGTGCAGGCTTCCCTAAAGAACCATACACTAAAACGATATTCTTGATTGCCATTTGTTCGGCACATCGAATTTCTGAGCTGCAAGCTTTCGGCACATCAAATTTCTGAGCTGCAAGCCCTGTCAAGCAGAGAACTCTACTTACTCCTGTCGAAGGAGAAAGTGGTTGTGAGACCGGTTCTTCCTGCCGAAGGTGACATTGAGTTTTCATCTGAACTAAACAGTGACCCTTCTGGTTTGTTCGCATCTAACAAATTCCAAGGAGACTGTCAACTTCACCAATTAAACATGCACATTGTGCTGCAGCATTACATGAAGTGGACAGAACCAATCCATAGATCAGACCATTTGTTCATCTTGTTTGTTAGTCCATGCAAAGGAGAGGCAGCTTCCAAGGCCATGGTGGCACGTTGGGTGAAGGAAGCTATCTCCTCGGCCTATCTTCTTAAAGGCAAGGCGGTGCTGAGTGGTCTTTAAAGCTGACTCCATGAGATCACAGGTGGCCTCCTGGGTGGACATAGGCTGGTTCCGCCAGTGGCCATCTGTAAGAGTGGCAGCATGTTCGTCTCTGCATACCTTTACATGTCATTACCGTCTGGATGTGCAAGCATCTAAACGATGTGCGTTTTGGGGCTTCTGTGCTCCAAGCCAGACTCGCGGGTCCCTCCCATACTTAATCACTGCTCTGGCACATCCCACATATATTGGGCTGGACTGGAAGGATGATTAGGAAGGCAAAATTAGATCTTAACTGTTAATTGCCTTTCCTTGAGTCCCTCCAGTCCAGTATCCTCCCTTAAGCAGTGAATCCTTTCTATGTTTTTTAGGGCCTAACAGAGTGGGCATGCTGGCTGTTCGAATTGGACGGCTCTATTAAGAATTCCATCAGTTCACTCACTGGGGTTCTCATGACATATGGTCGGCGGATGGTCAACTTGATCTAACTGCGATACCCTACCTCAACCAGATCTCCTCTGCCGCACTCGGCAGCATATAATCTAATAGTATATAGTCATGTATAACTTGTATACCTTGGCAACTAATTCCGTACAAATTGTATATAACCATGTATAGTCTGTACACCTTGGCAACTAATTCTGTAAAAATTGTATATATGGGGCCCTCCCCCAATCTACTGAAATCAAATGTATACCTTGATCTGTGTGCTTTAATCAAATATGTATTGTATCCAAATGCTTGTCCCGTGTTACGTAATCATTGACTAATCAAAATGTAAAACTGAAATCTCAATGTACCGTACAATACATTATGATTCTGTAAAGTAAACCGCTGCTGATCGTAGGAAGCAGCGGTATACAAGTGTTTACTAAATAAAATAAATAAATAAATAAATAAAGTATGACCTTAACTTCTTGCTTTATTTCTCATTTTGTATATAGTTCCATGATGTTTTCAGGGACACAGCTCATTACTTCCTTCTGTATTTTGTGCGGGGGTGGGGGGGAGGCGGATAACCACACATACTGGACTATACTGAAGGGACTCAAGGAAAGACAATTAGCAGGTAAGGTCTAATTTTGCCTTGTCCTTCCTGCTGCATATTCAGTCTGGTTTGATTTCTGCTTTCCAACCTGAAAAGCATGCCTTGAAAGCAAGCCTTCTGTGCCCCCTAGTGGTAATTGAAATCAATGCCAAAATGTTATAAACTATTCCATATTTATAAATGAGTCAACAAACAAGTTGTAGGTGATATCTTTTTATTGGACTAAAGTAATGTATCCTTGACAAATTTTCAAGTTTTATCCTGTCTTCAACATATCAAAACGGAGGTTCTCTTTATATCAAGGAACTCGAATTTCACACCACCTACATGCCTGGAAGTTCAAGATGCCACACTGCAAGTAAAACCACATATCAGATACCTAGGAGTGACCCTTGATCAAAACCTTGACATGAAAACTCACATATCCAACATAGTCAGAGCAATTTACTTCAAGATCCGCTCCCTCAGACATCTTCGCCAACTGATTGATCCAGACGATTTCCGTACTGTGTACCAGGCTTTAATCATTCCACATTTCGACTACGCAAACTCCATTCTACAAGGGCTCCCTCAATCAAGCCTGAATCCCCTTCAACTTGCCTTAAATAGTGCAGCGAGAGTGCTCTTCGGAGCATCCAGAAGGGACCATATAACGCCCCTTCTAAAACAGCTACACTGGCTCCCTATTCAAGCGAGAGTCACTTTCAAGACACTTCTCCTGGCCTTTAAAGCTTACAAAGGTCTCGCCTCCACCTCGTTATCGGAGATGATACAACCAATCATAACCAACAGACTAAGAAGAACCACGGAACTAAATATGCTTACTGTACCAAAGGAAGTCATAAAATACAACTCCACAACATCGAGCAGAGCCTTCAGCCTATGTGCCCCAAACTTAGGAACACCCTTCCATCACACGTTAGGGCCATCCCTGATCTCAGCCACTTCAGGAAGGCCCTGAAACATCACCTTTTCCTCAAATATTTCCCAGAGAACAAAGAAGCACAATCACATTCGAACACCAATAACCACATGCCAAACACGTAAACCTTCTGTCTCATCAGCACATCAAACTACTTCAACAGATTCACATGACAATTTTCATACCCTGACACTTTGATGTAAATAGTTGTCTTGTATATAGTTACTCCTGTTATCCTGTTATCCAAGTTGATTTTCCTGTTAACTGTTATCCTGTTATCCAAGTTGATTTTCCTGTTAACTGTAAAAACCAGATATTTGTATCTTGGCTGAGGTTCTTTGTTCCATGTAAACCGCGCTGATAACGAATAGTGCGGTATATAAAAAATGTTAATAAATAAATAAAATAAATATCAGTCTGATGAATATCTGGATACCTTACCATTCAGTATGTTTTTGAAAATGGACCTCAATCTTTGAACATAGAAAAAAAAATTATGACTCAAAGATGCAAAATTTTTCAATGCAGAATTCCCCAAGGAATTCTGCAAAAGTACATGAGGTCCAGAATACCCCCCCCCCCCCATCCCATATCTCCCTAATCTGGAAAAGGAAGAAAAAGGAAGGCATGGAGGAGTGGCCTAGTGGTTAGGGCAAGGTACTTCGGGCCAGAAGGTCAGGGGTTCAAATCCCACTAGAAAACAGCAACTTTGGGCCAGAAGGACCAGGGTTTCTAGTCCCACAGGTGCTCCTTGTGGTCTTGGGCAAGCCACTTAACCCTCCATAGCCCATGTTCCCTGTAAAATAGTTATCACCAAGTTATAATGCCCTGTTCAATGTAAACCACACTGATGCAGAATAGCACAGTACATAAGAGAACATAAATAACCAAAGGGATGCTGTGATAACATGATATATATTATATCAAAGGGGTGGTGCTGTATTTTAATAATGTTTGTTTAGAACTTTATATACTGCTTTTCT
Organism: Ichthyophis bannanicus; assembly: GCA_033557465.1. Taxonomy (NCBI): domain Eukaryota; kingdom Metazoa; phylum Chordata; class Amphibia; order Gymnophiona; family Ichthyophiidae; genus Ichthyophis; species Ichthyophis bannanicus. Next base: position 459,836,596 of record CM066034.1, read on the forward strand.
GTTAAAAGGCAAAGCGGTTTACAAGTACAAATATAAAATAACAGAAGGAAGCAAAGAAAGGAACGCCATAAATTAACAGGAAAGTGGAAACGAGAAATCAATAGTAAGAAAAGCTTCAGCAGAAGAGGGGGGGGGGTGAGAAAGGAATTAGTTTGTGTTCCAGGCAACCTAGGCTCCAAAAGCCCAGGAATCAAGGTGAGTTAAGTTGAGCCTTAAAAGAGGCAAAAGAGGCTTGAAGACGAAGGGACCGAGGCAGGGAATTCCATAGCATGGGTACGTAAAAACTGAATGCTGAACAACATGTAGACTCTAAGGGATATGATTACTAAATGACACTAAAGGCGTCTGCTGCTGGTATGGGCATCCAGTAGCAGTTTGCGTGGCGTAAAACGCCCATAATGCAGCTACAATGGGAGCTAACCTGGTTGTGCCCAGCAAAGACAAAAGAGGTGAAGAGTGGGTGGGCTCGGCAGGAGTATGCTAATGCCGGTCCTAATTAGAGGGCATTAGAGGTGCAGCTGCCTGGAACCAGAATTCCAGCTCAGAGCTGGCGTTACATGGGCCCGGTCCCCACTAACGGCTGTTTTCAATAGCTAAATGACAGCCAGGTGTGTGTTGCAGGGCCAACCCACAATCCAGCCAATAAAGTACTGTGGCCTGGGGCCCGTGCCTTGTTACACATGGCCTACTACATTGTGGCTGAAGTTGTGTTGTGGCTAGAAGGAGAAGGACAAGAGGCAGTTGAGGAGGCCTCACAATACCTGTGCCAGTCCCTGCCCTTGCTCAGGTGATGGGGGCCAATGTGTGGGGGCACCAGCCTGGAGAGCGGTGGATAATGCATTCTCAGAGGAGGGAAGTCAAGCCCAGAAGGCCCCATATCCACAGAGAGAGGGCCACCCCTCAGCCTCCTTTAGGACCAGGTGATTGTCCTCTACAGGCTGAGCACAGGGGTCATAAAAGTGTTTTATGAGGATTTAAGAACTGACCTCGAGCCTCTTACAGCCCGGTCACATGCCATACCAGGGCTGACAAAGCTCCAGAGTACACTACATTTCTTTGCCTTTGGCTGCTTCCAAACAGCTGTGGCTGCAGTGTGAGCAATGTCCAGGGCCACATTTGGCAGATGCCTCCACTATGCTCAGCCGGGTCAGGAACTATATGGTATTTCCTAATGAAAGGCAACAGTGAGTGACCCTCAAAGAGCAATTTCACAGAATTGTGGGCCTGCCACACTTGATGGGAGCCATTGATTGCTCACATGTGGCACTTATCCCACACAGAGACAGGAAAGCAGTGTTCCGTAACCAGAAGCATGACCATTCCCTAAATGTGCAGGTGGTGTGCAATACAAACGTGTATACTGAATGTGCATCACTCAGCACTCTTCCAACAATTAGAGGAGGGTCATTATAGATACAGCTGGCTACTGGGTGAGTGACCTCTTATTATTTTACATTTGTCAGCAGTGGAGCACACATGACAGGCAGGGCACTTGAAAAGCTAATATCAGAATAATACAGATCCAGATAGCAGGTCCATGCAGCTAGTAAGGTAAAACCAGAAATGTAATCACTTGAACACTAATGGGGCCTATGATAGGAAATAGAGCCACAAGGTAAATGTACTAGGCGAGGCTGGGCACCTGAAAAGCCAATACCAGATTGGGGTTTAGGATGGCCAACTGGCCCCAGCCTAGGGACAGCGTGATCCAGTCCTGGTTTCACATTGCTGATTTCTCCAAGAAAATCCAGATGCCAAATCCATGCAGCTAGTAAGGTAAAACCAGAAATAGATCAGGGCGTACCCACTTGACCACTCTAATGGGGCTTGTTATAAGAAATAGTCACATAGTAAATGTACTAGGCCAGGCTGGGCACCTGAGAAGCTAAGATCAGAAAGGGGCTGTCATGGGAAAGAGAGCCACACAGTAAAGGTACTAGGCCAGGCTGGGCAACTGAAAAGCTAAAATCAAAAAGGGGCTGTCAGGGGAAAGAGAACCACGCAGTAAAAGTGCTAGACCAGGCTGGGCAACTGAACAGCCAAAATGTGAAGGGGGCTAGGGTGACCAAATGGCTCCTGCTGTTATCAATACCCTGATCCAGTCCTGGTTTCACATTGCTGATATCTCCAAGGAAATCCATATAGCATATCCTTGCAGCTAGTAAGGTAAAATCAGGAATGGAGCAGGGTGTCCCCAAGATCTGGAGCCATTTGATCACCCTAATGGGGCATGTGATGGGAAACAGGCCAAACAATAAATGTACTAGGCAAGGCTGGGCACCTGAAACGTCATTCCCAGAATGGGGACTAGGGTGGCCAATTGGCTGCAATGTCTAGGGACACCTGATCCAGTCCTGGTTTCACACTGCTGATTTCTCCTGTTTCAACATTTGTATTGAATTTTATGAAAATATTAAAGAAATGATACAAACTGAGAATAAAACAAATTGTGAAAAGAAATAAAAAGAACAGAGTGCAACACACAAACCAGTGCATAAATGTACAAAACGAATAATGACATTATTAACAGCATTAATTAAAGTAAAACAGTTATACAATTAGCATGAATTATTTATTTATTTATTTATTTACATCTCTTATATACCGCACTATTTGCGATCAGCGCGGTTTACATAGAACAAACAATATCCGACAATAAACAAGAGTCAGGTCATTACAATGAACAGGAGCGGTAAACTTGGATAACAGGGGAAACTATCTACATGTGTGGAACATTGTATCTTAATACTATGAGGAGACACGATTATAAAAATAAGAGTATCTAGTAATGATTAAATGAGAAGAAAGATACTAGATAGAATAAGTTTCATATGCAAGTTAGTCATAATATAAAATCATGATATTATTGCAAGGGCGTTAATGGGATAGTCATTATAATAGGACAGAGGAGACAAGTTCCCACAGTTTCTTAATCTTGGATATCTTGTTAGCCTTTTCAACTGCTTTAATTTCAAATTTTTGAATTTGTCCTAGAACACCAAACTGAAAGGTAATATTCAAATTAGACAAATCTTTCCAACTGTGATGAATCGTTTGAATTGATAGAGAAATTAAAATATCATTAAGTTTTCAGGAATTGGGATTGTCAATCAGTAAGGACGGAAAAGAGGATTTCAGAATAAAATACAGTGCCTTGTGAAAGTATTCATCCCCTCGGTGTTTGTTCTGTTTTGTGGCATTACAACCTGGAATGAAATTGGAGTTTTGGGGGATAGCACCATGTGTATTACACAAATGCTTATGACATTGAAGGTGCAAAGTATCCTTTAAAAAAAAGGAGTGTGCATATGTATTCACCTCCCAAAGTCATAAGTAGTTGAGTCACATTTTGATGCAATGACAACTGCAAGTCTCTTGGGGTATGTCTCTATCAGCCTAACACATCTAGCCACTGGGATTCTCAACCATTCTTCAAGGCAAAACTGTTCCAACTCCTTTAAGTTAGATGGGTTGCATTGGGGTACAGCGAGCCTCAACACATGCCACTGATTCTCAATTGGAGTGAGGTCTGGGCTTTGACAAGGCCATTTCAAGACATGTTCATGTTTCCCATTAAACCAGTTTTAGAGGTATGTTTACGGTCATTGTCGTGATGGAAGATGAACCTCTGTCCATGTTACAAATCTCAGGCAGACTAAAACAGGTTTTTCACAAAAATGGGCCTTTATGTAGTGCCAGACTTCGTTCTTTCAATCCTGACCTGTTTGCCTGTCTCTGCCGATTAGAACCATCCCCACAGCATGATACTGCCACCACCATGTTTCACTATCTGAATGTTTTTTGTGGTGTGCTGGGAAGTCTTGGGTTAATGACGTACATGGGTGATTCTCACAATGGTCCTAAAGATCAATTGCTCCATTTTTCCACATCTGATCAGAGAACCTTCTTCCATGTGTTTGGGGGATCTGCCACATTCTGTGGTGTAAACCCCTAAAGTGTGTTCTTTTTTTTTTCTATTTCCCTTAAGCAATGGTTGTTTATTGAGCCACATTTTCATAAAGCCCCATTCTGTGGAGTGTATGGCCTAAAGTGGTGTTATGAGCAGGTGCTCTCATCTCTGCTGTGGTTCTATACAGTGTTATTCTTTGTTGTCTTTGTAGCATCTTGGATTGATGCCCTCTTTGCCCGGTCTTTGAGTTTTGGTGTGTGGTCTTCTCTGGTCTGGTTTGTTGTGGTTCCATATTCCTTCCAGTTTGTTATAATGGATTTAATGTTGTTCCGTGGAATAGTCAGAATTTGGGATATGGTTTTAATAACCCAACCTTGATCCATAACTCTCCACAACTTTGTCTGTGACCTGTTTGGAGTGAATATTGGTCTCCATGGTGCTTGCTTAGTAGTGTTGCGGAGTCAGGGGCTTTTCAGAACAGGCATATTTATACAGGCATCGTGTGACTGATTATGTGACACAGATTGCAAATAGACGGACCGTAATCAATGAATTACACAGGTACACTAAAAAAGTTTTTTTTTAAACTGCCTCTAATGTTTCGATTGATTTTTACGTTTTTTGGTGCGCTGAATCCAAATCTGGTAACCAATTTGCTCCATCATGTACAGATTTTTTGCTACATTGGGTTAGCAGTTTGAGGCGAACGTTTCAGATTGAGTGCGATCGAGATAAAAGTTTCTTGGATGAATTCTTTATACTAATTGTTTAGTAGTTATTCAAATAAGAATAAAGAAAATTGTAACAAGGCAGCACATAAGAATAGAGTAATGTCAACAAAACACACTGTGATGGTAGCAAAATTGTCTGCACTTAAAACAGCCACATACATGTGCACAAACATTGAGCATATAAGAGCGAGGTTAGACACAAAGCAAAGCAAAGAAATGTGCAAAAAATGTTGTACAGGTATGTATGTAAGAATAGAAAACGCAAACCCGGCTATCCCACAAGCAAAGGAAGCAGGGATATTTGGTGAAACCGGATTGCTGCCCTAATAGCATGGATAGAATTTTAAAGTCTCCACAAATCATCCACTTATGCTCATCATAACGAATCTTCTGAAGAATCAGGGCCAAATTCTCGTATTTTTCTTGGAGAATAACAGAGTGAGCAATAGGAACTGAAGCGAATGTGTTGCCATTATGAAGAAGAACACCTTTTATGCTGTCTTTTGACGAATCAATGAACAGCCGCCATTCAGCAGGATCATACTTGAGTTTAAACTTTTCCATCACTCCGTATATATCGTTGCAAAATACCAAATCTTCCTCTTTGCTGAAATACTTCAAAAATTGTGTCTCGCGGTTGCGGTACCAATAAAAAGTTGTTCCTGGTGACAATAGATTTTTCTGTTTAAGCCGAGAACCTAGCAGTTGGGCAGCATCTTTTGGGAGTCCTAAATCCCGGACTAAATCATTCAATTCAGCTTGAGAGAAAAAGTTCAGGTTTCGGATCTGGTTCAGTTTCAAACTCGGAAGTACTGGACTCATCAGGAAAAGCCATCTGATGAGTCTCATCATTTATTTTATTTATTTATTTAGACAGTTTTGTATACCACCTTATCCTTCAATCAAAGTGGTCACAACACAATTGGGGGATACATTTAACACGAGGGGATACGAGACACATACACTAATACTTACAGGGAACATGGGCAATGAAGGGTTAAGTGGCTTGCCCAAGACCACAAGGAGCAGCTGTTGGACTAGAAACCTCAGTCCTTCCGGCCCAAGGTTGCTGTCCTCTAGTGGGATTTGAACCCCCGACCTTCCGGCCCGAGGTATCATGATCAGAACCGTCCACACAAATATGATCCAAAGATTTTGGTGGTTCAGGCACAGGTACTTTGTTGCTATGAGGCTTGGCCTAATTGCTGAGGGAAGGTTGGGGTAACTTATTACGTTCTTATTTTTTAAGTTGTATCCCTTCACAATGCAAGAGCAAAGATAGCAGTCACTGCTGTGGTCTCTTTGTTCACGCCACATCATAGGTATTCCGAAACGAAATGCTTGTTTTTTTACCTTTCATCCATAAGCGTAGATCTTCCTCACATGTCTTGCACACTTTGTGAGGAGCCCACGGTTTGTCTTGATCGCCTAACTTCAAACCGAAATAGGCAAAATATACTTTTTTAATAAATGCAGAAATGTTCCTCTGCCGCTTTTTCACGGTATATTCCCCACAAATAAAACAAAAACTGTCCGGAGAATTGACGCAACCTCTGGCTCTGTGAGCCATCACAAATACACAGCACTGCAAACTACAACTGTAGTGAACCACTTCGGAATAAAGCTGGATTACGACTGAGCAAACAAAAGGTAATAATGAACTTGCAAGAAACTGAAATTTGACAGGAACATTCATGTCGCAACCACCGTGTTTGAGCGAGCGAGCGAACGAGGCGAGGCGAACAGGAAAGAACATGCGCCAGCGCGAGTACTGGATTTAGCCCCCCGCCTCCCAATTGTCCTGTTAATGTATAAAATGAATACAAAACACTCTAAAATATCATGAGGGAGTGTTTCTAGTTAGTTAACCATTACAACCTCTATTTTGGGCCAAGAAAATAAACTGCAATCGGCTAAAAAGAAATTATGTGAACATTCCTTATATGGGTAAGAAATCTAATTTTGCAAGAAAATGTGACGTGATGGAACATTTTGGCTATTTTTCCTGGATTCAGCACCCCAAAATCTATAGGAATCAGTTGCAAAACTGGAGGCAGTTTTTTGGTAGTGTACCTGTGTTATGTGTGTTTTGCAATTAGTTGGTTGGATCAGATCATATGTAGGGGTGCCATAGCAATACATCATTGGGGATGTTGGGATGAACCAGTAGCAGCACACAGACCAGCCCCAAAGGCAGAGTGGATAGATATGACCATGGGATGTGTTCCTAAAATCAGCCTGTCAGCATGATGGTTGCAGATGTGTGTATGGTACCCCATGGAGGTCCAGGATGGTCTGCAATGGGCCACATTCCTTTCCAAGATGGTCTATGGTCAGTGTTTGTGCAGCTGTGCCCAGATTGCCCTGTGTAGCAAGTCACAGGGGATATTGCATCATGCACATGTGCTGTTACACTGTTACTGCACACTACAACAGCAGACACATGTGAGTGTGTGGTTAGTTTAGCCTGTAGAGAATAGTGAAGGCACAGCCACCATGATCACACATGAGATGTAGCCTGCACCAGTGTGGCATAATCACCTAAAGTACTGTGCACTGTGTGCATCATGTACCGCATGTGCACTGTTATAGCTGGGCCTGAGGCATGCTGTACCATGGCCTCTAAATGTGTCTGTAGAGCAGCATCCTGTCCTGGGTGTAGCACATTGTTTGCAGGGACCTGAATTATCCCTAATGACGGCCAGTGCTGCACCTGACTCTGTGGAGGTATAGTTAAGAGGATAGAGACCCGCCTATGTAAGGTAAAGAGAGACAGTTTAGGCTCCATGGCATGTTCACTTGGTGAAGAATACTCATGTAGGGTGATGGCTGTGAAGTGTCGAGTGTCTGCATTGACTGATGGATATACAGCAGTATGCTGCTTTGTCAACCAAGTGCATGTTGGGTTGGTACTGCGACGCTCCTGCCCCCGCCCTAGGGCTAACGGACAGGAGTGGCTTATTGTCCCGTGAGGAATGGTGGTAAACTGTTCCCTTGGAATGATGGGTAATGTAGTTTGTTCTCCCTTCTGTCAGGAATAAATGTAGTTGTGCCAGAGACGGTAAGGCTTTTGCAAGAATATTTATTCGTGGTTGGGGAAATTCCTCCAGCGCATCAAAATTCAAATACATGAACATAAATGGTGCTTTTAAATAGGAACAGAAGAAACTCAGGAATATAAGACAACCAAAAATAGGATCAGCTTTCCTTCTTATGGAGCATAATTCAGCTCTGCCTCAAGAGGTGACTCACATACATGGCAGCCTCATAACAATCACTGTTCCTTTCACAGTGTGAGCTGAAACTCAGGTGCAAACAATCAAGTTTCCAAGCACGGCAGCAGAAACTGCCACGTTGTATTCTTTCCATACAAGGTATAGCAAGCTTCTTTATACTGTTACTTCCTTACAGCATATTGAACAGTCCATGCTACAATTGTCAGAGTTTGTAGAAGGTAAGGCATAATCTACCTGCATTAAATCTTCTGACTGCACAGAACTAGTGTCCTCATTCAGCTTTGGCTTTCTGCCCGCTTTCAACTCTAAGAACTGGTTAAACCTCTGGAGGAGCAATTCAGCCTGTTCATTTCCTGACAAGCAGTTGTCAGCAAATACTGGGTTTCTCTCCCGGTCAGTAATGCTTCCCCCTTCAGCTCTTGGCTTAAATAAATCAGGGTAACAATTGGGATCCTTTAACAAAGCCCCAAACATAGGAGATTGAATTTTACCTTCTCTATCATGACTCCTATTGGAAATGCTTTCTCTCTGCCAGGCTCCTCTCCTCTTAGGTAGCTCAAAAGCTTTCCAGCTGTGAGTGCTTCTGGGTCTCTCCGGTCCAAATTGTATCCCATAGAATGAGTTGCCTTTTACAGGTGTCTGCCTTGGAGGCTTTCTGTTTGAGGGCTCTGTCTTTTCCCAGGACTCTAAACCAGGGCTCCATCCACTTCTCACAAGACTTCCTTTCACAGCACCTGTAAAAATCCTTGCAGGTCCTCTGTTGCTACCAGGCTCAGACGTGCATCCAAACTGCTTCCCGGTCTTGCACTCACTGCTTGACTCGGTCTCACCTGACGTTCCAAACATCCTCTCACAGCTCGTCTGTTCACAGGCCCTCTGCTCACAGGTCATCTGCTCATGGCCCATCTGCTCATGGCTTTTCTTTTTCTGTTTCTGCTTAGTAGCGTCATTCACCACTTCAAAAAGGGATTCTTTTCCAGCCACACCCCTTCCAACCCCTGGTTGTGCCCAATCAGCACTGCTCAACTCCTCCCCTGGGCTGGTCTCCATTCTCAGCTCAACAGAAGAGGGTTTTTTTTTTCTTCTAGGATTGAAAATCCTGTGTAAATCCTGCTGCTTTTCAGGATTTCCTTCAGTCTCCATTTCCTCAGGAGGGCGCTCTTCACCACAGTTCCCCCCCCCCTTAAGATATCACGGGCTGGCTTCTGACCAGGGGCACAGCACGTGATTCTACTCGTGGATTCGGAGATGTTCTGTGTCTCTTCCACAACCTTTATGCTGGGAACAATGGTAGCCACCTGAGCTAAGGCTGCCCTATCATGCCAAGGCTTCAAGAGGTTGATGTGGTATACTTGTTGGCGTCCCTTCCTATTTTCCACAAGATAAGAGACTGGACCCACCGGCCGGACTATCCTACATGGCCCTTTCCATTGGCTCTCAAACTTCGGGTCTGGCCCTGCCACCATCACTATAACTTTGTCTACCATGGCCAACTGGTGCGGCCGTGTGCCATGGTCATAATAGGACTTCTGCCTTTGCTGATTGCTCCTTAAATTGATCTCCGCAACCTGTGTGGTGCGGCGTAAGCGACCTTTTAAGTCCTTTAGGAACTCAGGTACTCCTACCTCATGTATGTCGGGTTCTACCCACTGATCTTTTAGGATATCTAATACCCCACGGGGTGATCGACCATACATTAGCTCATATGGTGCTGTCCCTAGGGATGACTGTTTCCTCTCCCTACAGGCATAGAGGATAAACGGGAGCATGGTATCCCAATTGGCCATATCTCCTTCCAGATTGCGGCGTAACATTCTCTTTATAGTCTGGTTCTGTCTTTCTACGAGACCATTGGTTTGTGGATGATAGGCTGAGGTCTTAATATGGCGGATGTCGAACGCCTCCCAAACTTGGGCTAAATATTTAGATAGGAAGTTGCTACCTCGATCCGTGAGGACTTCGCGAGGGAACCCAACTTCGCAAAACAGCTTTATAAGTTCCGCCGCCACGACCTTAGCTGATATACTGCGTAGTGGCATGGCCCAAAGAAACCTTGTTGCTTGGTCAATGACCACTGAAATATACTGAAACCCCCGGGGAGTTTTGATTAAAGGACCAACAATGTCCATAGCCATTCTGTGGCTTGGTTCAGTAATAACCGGGGATGATATCATCGGGACCTCTTTTGGATGGATTGCAGAAACTCGCTGACATGTTGGGCATGCTTCGCAAAACTTTGTGGTCTCCTTAAAAACACCTGGCCAATAGAATCTTGCCAAGATCTGGTCTAAAGTGCTCTAGATGCCCTTGTGTCCTCCGACCGGGTGGTCGTGGGCCAGCCTCAAAACTAGGTTTTTAAAAGTTGCGGGCACCACCACCTGTTTGCGTATACTGCCAGTATAGGGATCCTTGCTCTCTCTGTAAAGTATTCCAGTATCAAGAAAAAATCTGGGTAGGGTATCCCTATCGCTCTGGGCCCATTTGAACGCCTGACTCAGAGCAGGGTCCGCTAGTTGCTCGTGGGGGAATGTCGGAAATTTCCCCACTAATTCTTCTGGCACCCAGGGTAATTCTTGGCCAGCCTGAGTTTCTGCCCTATGCCGAGAGCGATCATGTCTCTCATTACGCTTCTCTGGTTTTGTTTTCTTAACTTTTCCTCCTGGTGCGGCTATTAGATCCTCATGTGAGGGAAGACTTCCTAAAGCTTCCTCTGTAGGGTCTCCTCCATTTTCTGAGTCCTTAACCTGGGCTCTTGTAGCAACCATGGCTTCCTTAGAGGTTAGGCCCTGTTTCATCTCCTTATAAAAATGGGGCCAGTCCCTTCCTAAAATCATATGGTTCGGTAGCTTGGGCACTACAGCAATGGGGACTTTCCTAATAGCTCCTAGCGCTTTCACCTAGAGGTTGTACACAGGGTATAATGAAGTGCCTCTGTGAACACAGCGGATTCTTACATTGTGCACAGGCTGAATTGCTACCCCTGTTGGGAAATTTGAGTTAGGTCTGCTTATATATTGGCTTTATATGACTGAACCCTTGCCTGGTGAAACTACACAGGAGGATGGATGGCACAGAAGACAAGAAGACAATAGCAAGCCACTTAACCCTCCATAGCCCATGTTCCCTGTAAAAATAGTTATCTCCAAGTTATAATGCCCTGTTCAATGTAATTTTAGTTTGTTCAATGTAAACCGCACTGATGCAGAATAGCGCGGTATATAAGAAAATGTAAATAAATAAATAAAAATAAAATAAATATATGAGAGTATATGCTTGCCATAAGATAATGGATGCGGCCTGCTATAGAGGATTCTGGGTAACCATATTCTGGATAGAAACTGCCACGCTTGGAAACTTGATTGTTTGCACCTGAGTTTGAGCTCACACTGTGAAAGGAACAGTGATTGTTATGAGGCTGCCATGTATGTGAGTCACCTCTTGAGGCAGAGCTGAGTTAAGCTCCATAAGAAGGAAAGCTGATCCTATTTTTGGTTGTCTTATATTCCTGAGTTTCTTCTGTTCCTATTTAAAAGCACCATTTATGTTCATGTATTTGAATTTTGATGCGCTGGAGGAATTTCCCCAACACGAATAAATATTCTTGCAAAAGCCTTACCGTCTCTGGCACAACTACAAGGTATAGCAAGCCTTTCCATACAAAGTATAGCAAGCTTCTTTATACTGTTACTTCCTTACAGCATATTGAACAGTCCGTGCTACAATTGTCAGAGTTTGTAGAAGGTAAGGCATAATCTACCTGCATTAAATCTTCTGACTGCACAGAACTAGTGTCCTCATTCAGCTTTGGCTGTCTGCCCGCTTTCAACTCTAAGAACTGGTTAAACTCCTGGAAGAGCAATTCAGCCTGTTCATTTCCTGACAAGCAGTTGTCAGCAAATACTGGGTTTCTCTCCCGGTCAGTAATGCTTCCCCCTTCAGCTCTTGGCTTAAATAAATCAGGGTAACAATTGGGATCCTTTAACAAAGCCCCAAACATAGGAGATTGAATTTTACCTTCTCTATCATGACTCCTATTGGAACTGCTTTCTCTCTGCCAGGCTCCTCTCCTCTTAGGTAGCTCAAAAGCTTTCCAGCTGTGAGTGCTTCTGGGTCTCTCCGGTCCAAATTGTATCCCATAGAATGAGTTGCCTTTTCCAGGCCTTGGAGGCTTTCTATTTGAGGGCTCTGTCTTTTCCCAGGACTCTAAACCAGGGCTCCGTCCACTTCTCACAGGACTTCCTTTCACAGCACCTGTAAAAATCCTTGCAGGTCCTCTGTTGCTACCAGGCTCAGACGTGCATCCAAACTGCTTCCCGGTCTTGCACTCACTGCTTGACTCGGTCTCACCTGACGTTCCAAACGTCCTCTCACAGCTCGTCTGTTCACAGGCCCTCTGCTCACAGGTCATCTGCTCATGGCTTTTCTTTTTCTGTTTCTGCTTAGCAGCGTCATTCACCACTTCAAAAAGGGATTCTTTTCCAGCCACACCCCTTCCAACCCCTGGGTGTGCCCAATCAGCACTGCTCAACTGCTCCCCTGGGCTGGTCTCCATTCTCAGCTCAACAGAAGAGAGGTTTTTTTTTCTTCTAGGATTGAAAATCCTGTGTAAATCCTGCTGCTTTTCAGGATTTCCTTCAGTCTCCATTTCCTCAGGAGGGCGTTCTTCACCACAGAACACATGCTATATGTGAATATGTCCTGCTGAGGGCTTGACCCTATTTGCTTGGCTCAAAGGCATTGCAGGGGATGAGACCTATCCATGCCTCAGATGCATAAAACCTGAATGCAGATGTAGCTTAATGGCTGGGTCACGTACAATGTCAGGAAATGGCTTGGATTTGAATCCCCACCAAGTGCATTCTGACTGTGTAACACACACCTTCCATTTTGTCGGTATGTATGTTTTATATACACTGATAATGGCATGTGGAACAGGCTGAGCACTGAACTGACTCTGGAAGAGATATCATGATGACATGTTTCTACTGTGCGCTGTTGAAATAATGTGCCCATGCACATGTGACATGATGTGTGCCTGGCTTCTACTGTAGGCCATAGCCACAGTGTGTCTATGTGATCCCAGCAGATGCATGACCCACACAGTGGACAGGCTTGGGAGACTGGACCCTAACTGTGGGAGCCAGTCTGGGCCTCCTTTGCATATATACTGAACGTGCAGCCACATCCTACAGGGGTGATGTGGACCTATCAACCTGTTCCTACATTGCAGGCAGATACATACATTTCCTTTATTGGTAATTCCTGCCATGGCAGATGTTGTGCAGCTTTAGCATGTTGATTAGAGACTCTTTGGTCACACCAGACAACAGCTCGATGTTCGTAATGGATGTTTTTTAAAACCCTCCTCATTCTTCTTTCCAAATTTGAGCAGTGTCTTCATTAAATCATATATATTTCTACCATACTCATTATAATGATGACTATATAAAAGCCAGACTGGTTTTTACTCCCCTGTGAAACCTGAGAGACTGTTGCTACTGTGACCACAGTGCATGTGTGAGACACAGAGTGCAAAAGATTTGCCAGAGGGAGTAGAAGGAGCATTGAATATGGTGAGAAAGATGATCACAAAAAGAAAGTGAAGAGTCAAGAGTAATATCTAAATATCGAAGGAGTGGGCTCATGGTACCAGTGAACGGTGAAGTGTAGGGGCCAGAGAGGGAGGAAGGTCACCAAGCTGTTTTAGTGGAATTGAGATGCAGGAAGTTGGTAAGAGGAGACTTTTGAATAACAGGAGTTGAGGGGGGAAGATCAGGGGCAGAGGGGCTAGTGTGGTGCACAAGAATGATGTCATCGGCATAATAGTACACCGACATACCATGTTGCTGGATCAGGAGTGTGAGGGGAACCAGAAAGGTATTGAAGAGAAGGAAGGCTAGCACCGAACCCTAGGGGAGGAGTGTGGGAAGAGAGGATGTCACCAACAGGGCCAACCTATCAACTAGGTGGATTAGGTGGCTACTTAGGTTGGCAGATCTGTGGGCAGGAGGCCATTTGCTTTGGCACACAGGGCCTGCTGCCCCCTGTGCACCAAGCTGTGCTGCCCTTCCTCCTATGCTAAGCCATGCCATGCTGCTGGTCCCGCTGCTGCTGATTCTGGCAGAAGGGGGGATGTTTAGGCTCAGCAGCAGGCCATATGCTTCGGCGCACATAGCCTGCCGCCGTGCCCCTCTTCCCCCCCATGCTGAGCTGCACCGTGCTGACATCCCTGCTGCTGCTGATTCTGATGGTGGGGGGGATGACAGGCCATGTGCTTTGGCACACATGGCCTGCCATTTCTGAACCCCCAAAGTTATGTTGGAGGGGGGTCAGAAATGGCAGGCCATGTAGGCTGAAGCACATTGCCTGTAGCCAAGAAAATCTGCACCCCCCTGATCCCACTACCGGAATTGTTAGTAGTGTGGCTCAGCATGAGTGGGGGGGTGGCAGAAACCCTTGGGCCAGCCCTGGTCACCCACTGAGAAGGATCTAGATGAAAGAAATGTATAGAACCAATGAAGAACAGATCCTCGAGTGGTTGACAAGATCAAATGCAGAGGAATGATCCAAGGAGACAGTCAGGGAAATATCACCACAGTTGTGAGAAACATGCAATTCATTGAGAAGAGAAAGCAAGCTATGGCTAGGACAAAAAACGGATTGACGATTGTGAAGGATGTGGGTGAAGTCAAGGTGGGTGGAAAGTTGGGCAAAGACTAGTTTTTCAAGTATCTTTCAAGTGTCTAGTAAAGGCTTTTTGAGAACAGGGTGGATTAGGGCCTGTTTTCAGGGGGGGCAGGAAATGTGCCAGAAGAGAAACTAGTGTTGAAGATGGTTAATATTAGTGGGAGAAGGGCCAGGGAAGGTTCGGTCAGCCAGTGAAATGGGATGGGATCAGAGGGGCATGTTTTATGAGAGGAGGAGAGGACTTTGGATAGTTCCGCTGAAGAGATAGGACAGAAAGTGGACCTAGTGTGAGTGAGTGAGGAGTGTGAGGTGTTTGTGGGAGAGGGGGATTGGGGGAAGGGGAGAAGGACAAGTGGCAAAGGTTGAGTGGAGGGATTGAACTTTATTATGGAAGAAATTAGCAAACAGATCAGAAGCTGGCAAAGCAGTGGATGAGGATGAGGAGAAGGCAGGGATTGGCCTAGATAGAGACAGTAGGACTGAATATAGCTGACGGGAAAAATTGGAAGAGGAGATAAGATTAGAATAATAAGATCGCTTAGCCTTATGGTGGAGGGTACGGTAGTTATAGTGATGATAACAGAGGGGCTGGAGAGACTCGGAAAAGCAGTGTTTTCACCAGAGTCGCTCAGTGCGTCTGAGGTGAAAACAATGGAGTTGTAGACCAGAATGATACCAGGGGTGATGATTTGGTCAGGGGAGCTTCTTTTGCGGTTGGGCTGGTGCAAACTGATAAAGGGTGGTAGCTAAGGCTGTATTCAGTGTAAGGACCTGAGTGTCAGAGGGGAGAGAGGCAAAATCAGAGGGAAAAAGCATCTTGGAGAATGGGAATTGTTCCAGGGTGGCTGGGGTGATACATTGAGACAGGCAGATCAGGCCCAAGGACGGATATTGAGTGGAGGAGGAGGAGAGGTTAGGCAAGTCCAGATGGTGAGAGAACACACAGATGATCAGTCCAGGGCAACGGAACGGCAGAGAGAGGATGGGAGTGAGTAAACATGCCCCTGTCTAAACAAAGGGGGAGAATGAAATCAGGTTAAAATTAAAGAGAGAAACCAGATCTGCTGGGATAGTACCAGAGTACCCAAAAGGGTAGAGATGATAATATATTTTCATGTGACACTGATAATGAATTAGAAAATCCTCCCAAATTACCTTTTCTAGACACATGACAATCTGTGCAAGAATATTAAATAACTGCTAGGAGAGCTAATTCTGAATGAAAAATGACGGCTTTCTTTTTCTCTTTCACTGTGTTGGTTTTATTTTATTTTTCTGTGATAATTTAGAAGAATAAATGCTTCCTCATTCCTCAAATAAATCAAGACTACCAATTAGTCTGGGTGTTGGGCAGGAGAGGACACTAGTAGAGGAAGGCTCTCTGGTGATGTGACAGTAGGAAGTGATGGGGAAACTGATGAGCTTCTGAGCAGCCTAGAAAAGGTTTGGAGTTTCCACATATCTTTTGTGAAAGATCTTACAATATATTGTTTGTAGTTGTATTTTCATTGCTCAAAATGTCCTGCATAGAAATCCATCCTTTGTATGAGCTGACACCTATTGACATATCAACAAAGGGTCTATGTGTCTGTAAGTTGTCTGTATTTGTCGTCACACAGTTGAATGGATTCTATGGTGTTGTGGGATGTGTGCATAGATGGGTTGGCACACAGGTGTGCACACATAGGTCTGAAGAGATAGAGATCACCACTTCCCACTTTCAATGCAGTTGTGCATATTGATTAATATTTATCCTTTTAGCTGCTTTGCCATAAAAAGGGGTTGCCCCGGGATTAACCCATGTGTTTTATCATCTGGCAGTTCTGAAACCTCCTGGAAGAATTTAGGATATCATATCAGCCATAACATTCTTCCCAGCATCATAGTAAAAGCTGAAACTGGAAATCCCAGCACTTCTGGGAAATATAAAAACTGAAAGAAATACCTCTTGCTAAAGAATGGCCCAAGAGAACAAAAAGAGGGCATGAAAAGGGAAGTCAGCTGACGACAAAGAGGTAGAGAAAGCAAAGAGAGAGTAGGGTACTGAGAAATTAACTGAAAGTTTAAAAAAATGGAAAGGCAAGGATCTAGCGGAGGGGGGAGGAAGAAGAGTAAAAAAGTGACAGAAAGAGGACAGGAGAGAAATATGGATGATGGGATAATACTAGCTGCATGACGTTTATACTGAATAAAAACATATTTTCTATTCTATTGAATGTAACAGATTCCAGTAATTATTTTTGCTCTTCATTCATCCTCAAAACTCTCATATGGACAATTAAAGTTAGATCCAATTATTTTTGTGATACCTCAGTTAGTTCTAGTGCTTCATCCCACCCAAAAATTGCACAAGTTGTTATATCACTTACACCCAATCCCTTAAAACAGCTCCTGATTAGATCCAAGATGGCGGTGGAGTAGGACGCCGAGATTGAGTGCTCTGAACCGGCTCTGCACCTTCCCCTCGATGGGGAGGAAAAGGAAACAGCGTACCCAGAAACCCCCTGAGGCTTCGACTCCATCTGGAGGTTTGGTGCAGTCATCGATAGCCGTTTTTTTGCGTTCCAACGGCGGCCATGGCTTCGATGGATCCTTTGGATGTTTCATTGGATCTGAGCTTAAATGGGGTGGAATTGAGCCCTGTACAGGCGCCGCCAGTTCAGCCTGAAATCCGACCCACGGTGGGGCAGGTATCCGGTGTTTCTCCGGGACGGGAGCTGCCGGTAGCTGAGGGGGGTTCCCCCGTGAAGAGAGAAGCGACGGTAGCAGGCAGTGGAGCTGCGGTAAGGAGACGAGAGGGATTCTCCTCCTCCTCTGATAGCAGGGAATTGAAACAGCAGATGCCTAGCTTGTCCGGTACTTTGGACTCCAGGCTACCTGGGTATGTGGAAAAACCGGTGCGGGTTACTCTCGATAGCTTGTGGGAAGCTATCTCTGCCATCCAGCAAACCCTTCTTCCATTTGTGAGTTCTTTTTCGCAGCAACTTGTGGATATTAAAGCTCAGTGTTCCCTGATGGACTCAGAGGTGGTAGCTTATTCAACTAGACTTTCTTGTTTGGAATCTAAGATGGAAGGACTTGAGTCCCTTAGAGTGGTTAATGAGAAAGACCGGTCGGTGCAGGCACGAAAAATTGAGTATTTGGACAATCGTCTTCGTAGGAACAATTTGAGATTTTTGAACTTTCCTCGGTCACCCTTGTTGGCCTCTATGGACTTGGTCCGTAAATACTTTATCAAGGTTTTGCAGATGCCCGCTGATTCGTTGCCTGCTGTGGTGAAAACTCAATATGTATCAATATCCCCTTCAGAGCCCAGGGTTCAGCGGGCCCCTGGAGCGGATCTTGAGTTGCCCCAATTGGATTTATCAGCATTTTTGGAGAGTTCCTTGGAGGTGGTGGCCAGCAGGGCGACTTTATTAGTTAATTTTGCCTTTGAGTCAGATAGGAATACTGTACTTAAATTATATTTTCGTAAATTGTCTGTATCCCAGTTTATGGGTTCCAAAATATTAATTTTTCCTGATTTGGCGAGGGATACGCAAAAGAGGCAGAAGGCGTTCCTGGCTTTACGCCAGAGAACGGAAGCCTTGGGTGCGGTATTTAAATTGAGATATCCTTGTAAGTGTATGGTTAATTTTCAATCTAGTCAGTATATCTTTTTTGAACCCAGACAACTGTTACAGTTTATTGTTACTAGGGAAGAGGGTGGGGGTGGGGATAGTCTCACATCGGCTGCCATATAATGTATTCTATGCTCCTAAGATACCTTTTTTTTTCCTAAGTGGTGGTTCACATATGCAATTTATTTCTTTTTTCTTGTATCTTATAGTGGGGTAACATATTGTGGTCTATGCCAGGGTTGTTTTTCTTTTTAGATAGAGGACTGTTTTGTTAGTTTCTCTTTAATGGTTTTTCTTTTTGTTAATTCTGATTCAGACTCAGAGTTGTATTTCTGGATTTATTATGTAAAAGGATATAAATAAAAAATAATAAAAACAAAAAAAACAGCTCCTAAGAACTGATAAGCCTCATGGAAGTGAGATGTCCAAGTCAGGATATTCATAATTTTGTGGCTATTTTACAAAAGGCTTGAACGCAGAGCCTTTTGTAAAATATGTATGTCTGCTGGGAAATATCCATGTATTTCACTAAAGTTATTTTGGAAGCCCTATGCTTTGGATGTCTGAAAACAGGCATAAAGACATCCAAAGAATGGAGGCATCTCCAGAGGCATTTTAGGAGTAGGGTCTGTGGACATCCAAGTCTGAGCAGGGGTGTGGTGGAGTCATGGCTATTTCCAGGAACACTTCAACACGACTCCCACCGAAAAGCGCACCAACCCTTGATCTAGCCCACCATGAACCACTGATCATAAGCTATACTAACCTGTCCGTGTCCAAAGTCTGTCTCATGTCCAAAGTCTGTCCTATGTCAAAATCATCAATGTTGCCTCCCCGGTGATGGCCCCGCCCTATACTTAATTCCCCCACCCCTTAATGTAACGCCGCATTGACCCGGTGAAAAGCGGGATATAAATACAGCTAAATAAATAAATAAATAAAAAAATTCCCAAGAACCTGGATGTCACTGCCTGATCTCTGAAACATTCTGGACTTGTGGAGTCACGTCTAAATTATGCCTGCTTCAGGCACAAATAGGCATCAGGAAAGTGTTCATTTGGCTGTAAAACATCCAGAGAAGATGGTACGCCACCATCCCCTGCACAATCACAATGATATAGAACTGGGACCAGAACCCTGAGCTTCTACTGGTCCTAGTTCACTACTTTAACCTTTAGGCTGTTTCTAGGCTTCCAGATTCTGATATACTATTCTGAGGATGTCCATGTAGACGCTCCTGCAGATGTCCATATTGGGCATACCCACATTTGTGAAATTGTGTTTGAGCTTAGACGTGCCTGTTTTTTTCAAGACATTCTGGCTTGGATGTCCCAGATTGCACTTGGATGTCATTTGTAAAATGCTACTTCACATGTGCAGTGGGAGCCAGCATATTGGAAAAATATAGTACATAATTTAAAAAAAAAGCAGACATCTTTGGCAGCTTCTACATATGCTTAAGCGTGTAAGTGTCAATTTTTTATATGAGTAAGTTCTAGTGCATACAGGTGTAAGCATCATATTTCAGGAAAGTACACATATGGGGTCATTCCGGGGCATGAATAGCGGAGATGGACATCCCATTAGGACGACCATCCCCGCTATTGCAGCCCTCTTCTGACCCAGACTAACTTCCCCGCTCGTTGTACGGAGAAGTTAGACGGGAGCGGGAAAGGGGCAGAACGAGGGGCGGCATTAGGGTGGGCAGTGGCCAGTCGTTGGCCCCGGACGTACAGGGCTGATTCCAATGTTGGCCCTGTATGTCTGGGGCTGGTAGCTTGAACGGGGAACTTATTCCACCTTTGAGGTGGAATACGTTCCCCGAGTCTGTGGAGGACAGCAGGCCCGAGACTGGAAAGCGGCGGGAGGGGGCATAGGAAATTCCCTGCAGCACGACTCTGGCCTTGGGATGCCAGATCAGGGGTCGAGTTCAAGGGAATGCAGTTGGCAGTTTGCAGTCTAGTGGCTGGGTATTGCGGCTTTTGAATGGAGCTGCAGTGCCATGGCAACCGGATAACATGGCACGCAGTTCCATTCAAAGTCCTGACTGAGCTATCCGGGCAAGGCCTGTACGTGCAGCCCGACCTCTATCAGAGTCCCAACCTGCACGTATAGGCCTGGACACAATTCTGATCCTGCAGGGCTAGACATGCCCCGCAGGATCAGAATCTTGGCTAACTCTGTACATCTGGTTTCGACCGGGTGCACAGAGGGCTGGGACATCCATGTCAGAATCAGGCTCATACTGTATAACAGTAACCTATTATGAACCAAACTCCTAGAGGGATCTTGACTCACCTGATCTCCTTTTTCTTCCCCTTTTCTTTCCCCTTGTTCTATTCCTGCTTACACCTTCTGTGTTTTTGTCTTGTGTTTTGTCTTGTCTAGATTGTAAACTTTGATGGGCAGGGACTGTCTCTTACATGTCTGTACAGCGCTGCGTACGACTGGTAGCGCTTTATAAATGCTTAGTACTAGTAGTAGGGTAATTTTATCAGTGCTTGCCGCTACCATTGAATATTGGGTCCCTAGATTTTATAAAATAATTGTGTAAATGATGACTCCGCCCATACTCCATCCAAACTCCTTCCCTCAGGACATCTACTTTATAAGTACACACCTAAGTGCATCAAACATACCTTTAGGTGTGCCCTAATGTTATAAGACATACTTTTCTTACAGAAAAGGTTTATAAATTACTCCCCTAAAGTCCAATTTGTACATTTTTAAGGTCATGTACAATACCATAGATACAGTTGTTCCCTTAATTACGCATTGAAAAGCCCTATTTGAAGCAAGTGTGTACATTTCCCCCCATGCAGGATTAGGAATACATATGTAACTTTTTTGACCCCCTTTTGAATCTGTTTACCCCATGGCATTTACATATATAAACAGCAGCATTGTAAAAACAGGACTTAAACATGTATGACATAAATGTGCATAACAGCTGCTAAAATGACCTCACTTATCTGATTAACTGAGGTATAGCAGATGAAATTATGCACCTACAGTAGCATCAAATAAACTCAGTAGCAGAGCCAGGCTTGTAACTCATGTTTCTCAGGAGCACAACTGACTAGTAATTCCATGTCCTCACTGCTAACTTGCCCATCTCTTTATCTGCTTTTTAAGTGCAACTTTCATTTGATCAAGCCTTTAATGAACCTTGAGTAATGAGACCCAAAAAACTTTATGCCCTACAAGCAAATTGGGCACTGGAAATCCCAGCTTCCCACAGGCGTCTAGGCAGATGTTGAAGAAGGAGGAGAGGGCAGGAAGATTGGGTTTCAGTGTAGGGCTCTCACTGATCAGTGCTTTTTGTCCAAACATCCCCCCACCCTCTTCTCCTTTGTAAACGGGGTCTAAAGACAGATGGTGACACAGCAGGAGACAGTTTCACAATCACTCTTCCATTTCATTCTCTGACACTGAGGTGGGAGTACACAAGACAACACACAGGAGAGCAAGGCTCCTGCAGAAACTAGTAGAGTACACAAGGAGCAGAAGCAATGGACGACCCAGTTGCTTAAAAATAATTTCAAATTGCTTTATTGGAGGTCCCCGACGCGTTTCGGCTTGCGCCTTTCTCAAGGGGAGAGTTGCTTACAAAAAAAAAAAAATAAATATAAATCAATTAAATACATACATAAACATCACTCTAAAAAAGGCAACCGGGACACATTTATATAACAAATTAATTTAAAACTAAGGGTTAAAACGTAATTGCAAAATGAAAAATGAATAATAAAATACAACATTCATATTAATGTAATAAATAATTAAAAAACATAATTAAAAAACATAGAAAACAGACGCAGGGCAGAGAAAACAAATGTGATCAATAATACTCATTAAAACAGAACAAAAAACTACTCACTGAAATATGCACCGAAGTGCCGTTTAAATTGGAGGGACACTAGGGTCCTTACTGTGCCACTATATGAGTACAAAGAAAAGGAGAAAAGGTATTCTAAAGTGAAGCCTCAAAAAACAGGATACTAGGTTACTGAACCATATTTTTTCATATTTTTTAAAAAAAGAAACCTTGTCCGAAAAAACTTGTGCAGTGAATAATAACCCAAACACATCATATGAAATGAACTCTTTTAAACGTGATTATGTAAGGCAGAGCAACTTCATTTGAAAAGAAAAACCATTAAAGCATGCATCAAAAGTCAGTTAAATTAGAGTTTCAAGACGACATGCTTAAGCACTTGTTTTGCTGTGCATGCGGAGTGAGCTTTATACAAGACCCCTTGTGCCGTGAGTGACTGAACTTATGTAAGAAATGTGTGTAAAAAAAAAATATATATATACGATAATTATTAAAGACCTACTCCCTGAAGCAGGCACCTAAGTGCCGAGACACTGTGCTTTAAGATGGAGTATGTTGTACCGCTATGTAAATAAACATAAACCACGTTAGAATGTAAACCAGCAGTGATCGAGTAAATTACTAAAAACGGAATGTTTTGATTACCTGTTTTAAAACTGCACAGACAAAGCAATATAGTTTTAAATGTCACACCACTGTGTTGGCGAAAATTCCTGGCAGGATTGTACAAAATACGTACTTCCAAGTCGGATCAGAATGCTTTTCTGAAACACAATTTTAAGGACGCTGACTTTCGCGCCAAAATGGGCGTGGCTATCTTCATCCAATCACCGGAGAGGTATTGAGAAGATTGACGTGAAGTTAAAATAAATTAAAAGGAAGCAGTGATGTCATTTATGAAGCCAATATTTAATTAAATTAAACGGTATTTGAAGATGAACATCAAATCTCAGCAAAGAAAACCGATGGCTCTTCATCCTGTACGGAAACAATTTGTGTAAGAAAGTGTGTAGTGTCCTTAAAAAAGAAACTTCCCAAATTGCGGATTAGCTGTAGTGTAACAGGGCAACTCGAGGAGATGACAACTACAAATCAAAGGTTAAAATTATGTGTAGTGGGACATGCATCAAATACTAAACCACTAATGAATCCTTTAAATGTGTGCCCTATAAAAACTCTACACTGAAATCCATTAAAACCATTATATTCAAAGAAAGCTCTATATCGAAATAAAATGTAAGAATCAACTGTAAGAATGATCATAAAAACCGCGATGTATAGAAGGTATTTCACCTGAATAAAAAACTTAAATACAAATAAAAAACGCGTGTGTATAGAAAATTGCTTTTGATGTTACGTGACTACATGAAGTGAACGGCAACTAGAATTAAAAAACTTATTGTGTACCGAATAGTTGAATTGTTGGTTGGACAAACTCCGGAAAGATTTAACTCCGGTGCATATTTCAGTGAGTAGTTTTTTGTTCTGTTTTAATGAGTATTATTGATCACATTTGTTTTCTCTGCCCTGCGTCTGTTTTCTATGTTTTTTAATTATGTTTTTTAATTATGTTTTTTAATTATTTATTACATTAATATGAATGTTGTATTTTATTATTCATTTTTCATTTTGCAATTATGTTTTAACCCTTAGTTTTAAATTAATTTTAAATTAATTTGTTATATAAATGTGTCCCGGTTGCCTTTTTTAGAGTGATGTATATGTATGTATTTAATTGATTTATATTTATTTATTTCTTTTTGTAAGCAACTCTCCCCTTGAGAAAGGCGCAAGCCGAAACGCATCGGGGACCTTCAATAAAGCAATTTGAAATTATTTTTAAGCAACTGGGTCATCCATTGCTTCTGCTCCTTGTGTACTCTACTAGTTTCTGCAGGAGACTTGCTCTCCTGTGTGTTGTCCGTGGTTTTTTGAGCCATGTTTTCCCCCTGGAGCAACGTCCTGAGCTACAAAGAGGAAGAATTACAAGCCCTTATCCCTAAAGATCCTTTCTATACAGAAGATGAAGATACTCCAGATTTGGAAGAAGAATGGGGGAACCTTATTAGGATGACCCAACACTATATTAGGGAAGACCTTCATGCAGCATCCCTTTTAGAGTACTGTCGGAGGAAAATCATTCCAAGAGGTCTTAGAATGCAAAAGGCGCCGGGTATGTTTCGAGATGACAATACTTTTATGTCCGATTGGATAAAAATTTTGAATAAATGTTCTTTAGACCTAATGATTTTAATTGTGACCACTTCTAGACACAGGGCAGAAGTTCTTAAGCCTTTAATCGATGCCTCTATAGATAAACTCAAAAAACAGGATTCTAATTTCGAAGTAGAAAAAAGGAAGTTCGATCGAAACACTGCTAAATATAAAAAAGATATAAAAGATATTAAGATTAACAAACTAAAAAGAGATGAGGAAGATTATAAATTAAATACAGTTTATTACTGGACACACAATGGTTCAGGTTTTAGAACACGGCCTAGGAGTTCTTCCTATAGAAAGTCACACTCCTCACACCCCCCACATCCTCCTCGGTCTCCTAAACCACAGTATAGGAACAATTCAAGAAACCAAAACAGGTCTCGTAATAAATTATCCTCTATATCTCCCAATTTAGAGAGAAGTCAAAAAAGAAGCCGACGTCATTCTGGTGAAGTTCCCACAGAATTTATAGATCCCTCTGGTTCCCTTTTTTCTGCGGTTCCCCCATCTACCCGTCATGAACGACGTAGTCCCCAACCGGTTTTTCAGATGGACTCTCTTTGGAGAGGAGGTGGTCGAAAATATCAACCTTACCCTCAAAAATTCCAGCAATACTCCAAACCGCATCAGCCCTTGCCTCAACGGGAGAGGGACAGGGATCATCCCTTCATGTCCAAAAGGCGACTAGACTGGGACTTATGAATGGGATAATAAATTTATCGAAGTATCATCTCACAGACATAGAAACTCAGGTCTTAGAAAAAGGCCTATCCTTTGTACCAACCAAAAAACATGACCAATTTACTACACATGTTGAACTATTTAAGTTCTTCCGCAAGTTAAAAATAATGAATTATTTTCATGGTTCTGATATCACCTATGACGATAAATCGGTTATCAAAAAATCTTCAACCTGGATGCCTCCAGCTCATTTTGACCCACTCATTATAGCATATGAGCAAGTCGTACTATCTAAAGTCCAAGAAGTATCAGGGCGCGGGCAGGGTCCCGGAGCCCGCCCATAACCGGGTGCGCGGCCCGGCGCAGGACCCTGTTCGTTAGGAACAAGGGATGCGCGCGCCTGCGTCAATACGCTGGGGCGCGTCGTTTGAATTGATTGGCTCCGCTCGGGGCTTCACGAGCGGAGCCAATCAGAGGCGTGCATCGGGCATGTGCTCCGGAGCGCGTGGCCTGCATGGAGCACATGCGAACGGGCGGCTAACAGGCAGGAGGTGCACCGGCGGCATTTGTGATTTCGGCGTTAAGGTCTCTGTACGGTGGAGGCCTCCGGGAGAGCAGCGTGACCGGGACGGGTCTTCGGAGTCGAGCTGCGGAGTATTCTTCAGGCGAGTAGGTCTTGCCGGTGCATACCGCGAGCTGCAGTGAGTGGGGGGTGGTAGGGGGGGGGGGTTGTTAGGATCCCCGGTTGGGACGGCTATATAGCAAAAAAAAAAAAGAAAAAATTAACTTGAAGGACGGGGTCTGATTTTTGGGAGAGAGCTCAGGAGGGAGACAGCTTATCCCCACTGTTAGCTGCTAAGCTTGTTCGGCTGCGAGGAGGGTGGTGGGAATAAGGGATGGGGCCAAAACGAGCTGCAGTGCACCCAGTGGCGCGAAGGGCAGCATCGCTAGGGAGGGCTAGAGAGCAGCGTGATAGGGGGTCCCCTACAAGGGGTAGAGTGAGACAAAGGGGCATTGGGGCCGGGCAAGCTCCAGGGGCAGCGCAGGGCTCTTCAAGGGGTTCCTCCTTGTCTCCAAGGGTGGGGAGGGTTGCTGGAAGAGGGCGCTCACCTAGGCCCCGGGGGGCGCGGACTTTGGGGGGATTAGTTGGGTCGGTAGGAATGTCACCCGAGCCGGACACTGCCGGGATGGGACGCAGGGACGAGGTGGCCGTAGGTAACACGGGGGAAAGGGGTCCTAATTTTGGGAATCTCGAAGGGGGAGGGGGATTGGGTGCTTTTGGGCCTTGGGACTGGAGTAGCCTATGGGCCGGCTCCTTGCGAGGTGGCAGCGGGGGTAGAGAATTTCACAGGGGGTCTGTGCCATCGCCGGGTGGTTTGGGGCATCAAGGGCAGCAGACTGCTTGGGATAGGTGGCATGCGGGTGGGCAGGGTTCATTGGGGATGGATTGGGTGGGGGCATGGCAGCCTTCTTGGCCCTCGGTTTTCTCCCCGCCGTGTTCCCCCTTTTTCTCTCCACAGGTGCCTTTTCTTGCGGCTCCGCGGGGAGTGCTGCCTTCTGAGGAGTCAACGCGAGCAAGGAGTATGGAGTCCGGCATCTGTGTGGCGGAAGCAGTCTCGGACGTGGCGGAACAGGAGCGGGACCCACGTGCTCAGCAGCGGGTGGTGGACCCTCGTGACGAGATGCCTGTTGTGTCCGGTGGGGCAGCGGCTCGAGGAGCGGCGGGTGAGTCACAGGGGCAGGGGCTTGGAGGGAGTGGGGGGGGGAGGTCCCGGGGCGAGCGACCTGGGAAGGCGCGTAAGAAGCGGAAGCATGCCTGTCGGCGGAGGCATAGCTCTGACTCCTCATCCTCTTCCTCTTCTGAAAGTTCTGATTCCTCTTTGGACATGTCGCGGAGATCGGTAGCAGCTGGAGACAGGGGGATTGCGGGGTCGGGGGGCGTAGGTTCGGCTTCTTTGGCGGCGGTGGCCAAATTATGGGAAGGTGTACCAAAGAAGTTGCGGCGGAAGATATTAAAGCGCAAGTACATTGACATTTTTTGCCTGCTTGAAGGGCGGAAGCGCTTCGGGGATAGCAAGAAAAAACGTAAAGAAGATGAGAAGGCTGGGCGGGTCCGTTCTGTATCGCGGAACGTCGTTAATTGGGTCCGTTCGTTCTTGAGATTGGTGAGTGTGTGGGGTCATCATTTTCCGGAGCAGTATGGCAGTTTGCTGTCGTATGCTGACGCTATCTTGGGAGCTTCGCAAGCGCACGACGGCTGGTCGTGGCTTAATTATGACGAGAAGTTTCGGGACAAAATGGAAGAAAATAAGCTTTTAACTTGGGGGACGCAAGATATCAATCCGTGGTTGACACAGATGTCGGTTAAGACTGGAGCGGGAGGTGCGGGGGGAGTCAAGTTGGGGCAGGGGGTCGCGGGGGGACCGAGTCGTTCCTTTCGTGCAGCGCCCCCTGTGGGGCAGCCGAAGTCGGTTCTTGGAGCGGGAACCGACCTGTGTTGGAGATTTAATAGGGCCACTTGTCCCTTCCCGGACTGTAAGTTCTGCCATGTATGCTCGGTTTGCGGAGGGCCCCATTCTGCGACAAAATGTGTTAAGAAAGGAGCTGTGCCGCCCGCGCTTCCGGGAGCCAAGTGAGGGGGCGCTTAAGGAATTAGCTCCTTCCCCGATTCGGGTACAGGTGCTATGTCGCTGGCTGCTGCGGTATCCGAAGAAAAAAGATAGTTTGACGTTGCAATTCGGTTTTAAGTGTGGCTTTGTTATTCCCCGGCAAGGCGAAATGGTCCCGGGATCGGTTAGGAATTCCACGAGTATTCGTCGCTGGGCGGCGATAGCGCGTGAGAAGTTGGCAGGCGAATTGAGCTTGGGGAGAATAGCTGGGCCTTTCGGCAACCCGCCTTTTCCGAATTTTGTCATCTCCCCTTTGGGTGTTATTCCCAAGAAGGAGCCGGGCAAATTTCGACTTATACACAACTTGTCTTCGCCGCTCGGCACGTCCGTTAACGATGCTATCCCACGTGAGCTCTGTAGGGTGAGGTATGCCTCTTTCGATAAGGCGGTTGAGTTGGTATCGAAGGCTGGTTGCGGGGCACTGATGGCGAAGGTGGATATAGAGTCGGCCTTTCGATTGCTGCCGGTCCATCCATCGGCGTTTCGGTTGTTGGGTTTTCAGTTTGAGGGTGCCTTTTACTTTGACAAGTGTATGCCGATGGGTTGTGCGATATCATGCGCCTATTTTGAGATGCTTAGTAGCTTCCTCCATTGGATGGTGGTGCAAAGGGTGGGTGCCTCCGCGGTTGTGCATTATCTCGACGATTTCCTATTTGTCGGCAGAGCCGAGTCGGACACCTGCGGGGACTTGTTAAACGGTTTCATGGCCATGGCTGGGGAGTTGGGGGTTCCGCTCGCTGAGGGCAAGACGGTGGGTCCGACCACGCAGCTGAGTTTCCTAGGTGTGGAACTGGATTCGCAGTGCATGGTGGCGCGGTTGCCCCAGGACAAGGTCAGGAAGCTCAGGATCCTAGTAGCCAATATATCGGCCTCGACTAAAGTGACATTAAAGGAGTTGCAATCTCTGCTAGGGTCTCTTAACTTTGCATGTAAAGTCATACCTATGGGGCGAGTGTTCAGTAGGCGCTTGGCGGCGGTGACGGCTGGGGTAAAAAGGCCGCATCATCGCATTCGGGTGTCTCGGGTTATGCGAGAGGATCTGCGGGTCTGGGATACATTTTAAGCGACTTTAATGGGACGTCCGTGCTGCACGAGGCGGAAATCTCCAGCGGCGACCTGCAGTTGTACACTGATGCGGCGGGAGGAGTTGGATTGGGGATCTATTTCGCGGGGGCTTGGTGTGCTGACAGATGGCCGCAGGCTTGGGCGGACGCGGGTTTGCTGATCAACATTACTTTCCTGGAGCTGTTTCCAATATTGGTCATGTTGGAGTTGTGGCCGGATAGGCTGGCGAACCGTAGGGTTCGTTGGTGGTGCGATAACGAGGCGGTTGTCACTGTCGTCAATCGTTATTCTCCTCACTGTAGTCAGGTGGCGTCGCTTATGCGTCAGGTGGTATTGGCATGTATGCGTTTGAATATTGACTTAAAAGCGCGGCATATTCCAGGGCATGTTAACCAAATAGCTGATGCTCTTTCCCGTTTACAGCTGGAGCGTTTCCGGAAGTTGGCGCCGGAGGCGGACGAGGTGGGGCTGGTGGTCCCCTTGAACTTGTGGAGCTCTGGCCTGCAGCAATGAGGCACCTATTGAAGAGCTCCGTGGCAGCTCACACCTGGGAAGCTTATCAATGGGGTTGCGCACGAGTGCAGCACTTTTTGTGTGAGAGGGGCTGGCATGGGGGGAGGGTGCCTGACATGTTGCTCGGGCAATACGTAGCGTGGGCGAAGGAGCACGGGGTCACGAGGTCGGCTGTGCGGGGTCATCTCGCGGGGTTTGGATTTTTTGCCCGGGCAGTTGGGTGGGAGTTCGGGGGTAGAGGCTTGTTAGCTCGGCGGTTGCTCACAGGGTGGGAAAGGTCTCAGCCTGCCACGCGGGATCACAGACGGCCGATAACACATGAGTTACTTGAGAGGGTGTGCCGGGAGTTGACGCATGTGGTGAGTTCCCCCTATGAGTACGTGCTTTTCCGGGCGGTATTCTGTTTGGCCTTTTTCGGGGCCTTCAGAGTCAGTGAGTTGGCTGAGGCTTCGGGTAAAATGGATAGTGGCAAGAGTTTGCGTCGGCAGCATGTATGGCTTGAGCACGAGCATATGCGGGTTTTGTTGGCTAAGTCCAAAACGGACCAAAAGGGTAAGGGGTTATGGGTGGTCCTTCGCGGGACGGGCGGGCTAACATGCCCTCTTGTGGCCATGCGTGAGTACTTGGCCATTCACCCGGCGCATTTAGGGGGTCTGTTTGTGCACGGGGATGCCTCCCCGCTGACGCATTTTCAGGTCACGGCAGTTTTGCACTTGGTTTTGCGGCAGCTCGGCGAGGACCCTCATCTTTTTTCATCGCATTCCTTCCGGATTGGAGCGGCTACCAGTGCGGCAGCGGCGGGCCTGTCGAGCGAGCTGATACGGAGCATTGGCAGGTGGCGCTCGAGGACTTTCGAGGGCTATGTCCGACTGTGAATGTTCGGGGGGGGGGGTGGGGGGTTTGCTAATGCTATGTTTTTTCTCTTGCAGATGGGGGTGTGCCTGTGCGGGGCTGCTGGATGTTGGGGCACTCCTTCATCTATTGGGCTGGCCAGCGGGCGGCGCAGCAACCTTGTGGGGCGAACCTGAGTATGGATCCTGCGGTGGTGGCGGTGTCATGGCTGGGCGAGCGGGGTCTGCGGTGGTCGCAGCTGATGCCTTTGCTCTGTCACCATGGACGCATAAGGGGACAGCCGACGATTTTGTTGGTGCACTTGGGGGGTAATGATCTAGCAGCTTGGACTTTTAAGTAGCTGATCAGGGCAGCCAAGAAAGACTTTTCGGTTTTGTTTAAAATGTTTCCAGGTGTTTTGTTAATGTGGTCTGACATCATACCGCGGCCAGCGTGCTGGGATCAGAGGCGCTGGTCTCGTGGCCTGACCAAGATCAATAGGCAGATAGGGAGGTGGGTCTGCGCTCAAGGTGGCTGGCAGGTTCAGCATCCCTGGGTTGAGGTGGCCTGCTCCGGACTGTACAGGAATGACGGGGTGCACTTATCTCCAGTGGGAATGGATTTGCTCCTGAATGATTGGCAGGAGGCACTGGAGAAGGTGGTTCAGGAAAGGCCACACTGGTCGCAGCTTGGGGTTTTTGGGGGGCGGCGCAGGTAGATTTCATCCCCTGCGCCGGTGGCGGGATCCCGGAGGTCCGGGGTCCGGAGCCTTTGGCGAATTGGGGAGGTGGCGGGGTGCCCTCGACCCGGACGACCCCTGGAAGACTTTTGCTAGTAGCATGGGGAAGTCGGATAGGGGTGGCAGAACTCGGCCGTTGGTGGGGACCACGGCTTGAGCGGAGGCGTGGCTGCCTTGCTAGTAGCATGGCTGGTGGTACATAAATCCGCGGGGGGAGTTTGGGGAAGATATTTGTTAATGTTAATGATGTTGATTGAAATAAAGCTGCGACCAGTTGTCACCAAAAAATTGATGTCTGTGTTGTTAATGATACTGGAAGGGGTGGGGGGTAGAATAAGGACGGATGGGGGGAAAAGAGAAAGAGGATGCCGGGTCCGGCTACCCGGTTAGTATCAGGGCGCAGGCAGGGTCCCGGAGCCCACCCGTAACCAGGTGCGCGGCCCGGCGCGGGACCCTGCTCGTCGGGAACAAGGGATGCGCGCGCCTGCGTCAATACGCTGGGGCGCATCGTTTGAATTGATTGGCTCCGCTTGGGGCTTCACGAGCGGAGCCAATCAGAGGCGTGCATCGGGCATGTGCTCCGGAGCGCGTGGCCTGCACGGAGCACATGCGAACGGGCGGCCAACAGGCAGCCCACCCGCCCACCCAATTATGACGGGTAGGACAGAAGTTAGTTGGGGTGTCGCAGCTGGGTGGGGGGGGGGGGGTTTCCGACAGGTGGGATCCCGGAGGTCCGGGGTCCGGAGCCTTTGGCGAATTGGGGAGGGGGCGGGGTGCCCTCGACCCGGACGACCCCTGGAAGACTTTTGCTAGTAGCATGGCGAAGTCGGATAGGGGTGGCAGAACTCGGCCATTGGTGGGGACCACGGCTTGAGTGGAGGCGTGGCCGCCTTGCTAGTAGCATGGCTGGTGGTACATAAATCCACGGGGGGAGTTTGGGGAAGATATTTGTTAATGTTAATGATGTTGATTGAAATAAAGCTGCGACCAGTTGTCACCAAAAAATTGATGTCTGTGTTGTTAATGATACTGGAAGGGGTGGGGGGTAGAATAAGGATGGATGGGGGGAAAAGAGAAAGAGGACGCCGGGTCCGGCTACCCGGTTACTATATAAAAAGAAAAGGAGGATATATTGCAATTTCTCTAAGGCCGAAAAAGCAGCATTACATGATTTACGTAATAATAATGATATTATAATAAAACCTGCCGACAAAGGAGGAGCGTTAGTTTTACAGGATCGGTCTGCATATATAAATGAACTTATGTGCCAACTCTCCAACAAAGAATTTTATGAAAAGATTTACGATGACCCAACAGAAATTTTACAACAGAAAGTTGATACACTTCTTTATATTGGTAAGGAAGCAGGTTACTTAACTCCAAAAGAATTGTCATTTCTTAAAGTCTCATCTCCAATCACTCCTACCATCTACATAATCCCCAAAATACATAAGTCTCTAGAGAACCCACCTGGACGACCAATAGTTTCGGCTATTGGTTCTCTTCTAGAACCAATTTCTAAATTCTTAGACATCTTTCTTAGACCGTTCGTCATGTTAGCAGATTCTTATGTACGTGATTCGACACACATCATTAATATATTACACGATTTTTCAGGATATGAAGAAAATGTATTATTGGTCACCTTAGACATTAAGGGGCATGTTTACTAAACATTCCTAACGTGCGGGGCCGCGCTAGTGTGCCTGTGCCATATAAGGAGTGGGCGGTTCAGGCAGAAAATAGAAAAAAAACGGTAGTAAGCAACCGGACGTGTGTGCGTCGCGCTAATGTGCGGGGGTCGACATTAGCGCGTGGAAAGGCAAAGTGGCGCGCTGCTGAGTATACAAAACAACAGAGCCGTGGTACAACGGTGAAGACACTGACCAATGGTGCAGGGGCCATGGGTTCAATCCCCCAGTGTGCGCAACAACAAAGGTCAGCTGAGGCAGTAACTGTAATGATTAACATTGTTTTAGGAGGCAAATTAATTTGGAACGGCATAAGGCGGCGCACAGTTATTTTTGGGCAGCAGAAGGCGGCGCACTGGTCCCCTTGGGCGGCAGAAGGCGGCGCGCTGATAGGCACAAGGCGGCGCGCTGATGCACAAGCACAGGACCAGAGCCACAGCACAATGGTTAAAACACTGACCAATGGTGCAGGGATCAGGGGTTCAACTCCTCACAATGCCCAGTGAAAAATGCCTGCTGAGGTATTATGTTGTGGAGTGCTGTAGGAGGCTGTATAATTTTATTTTGGTATCACTACTAGCAAACGCACTCTCCCAGCATGTTAACATACGGCGGCCCATAAGGCACATGTTACAGTGCACTGTTCGCCAAGGCACCCTTGAATGACCCCTATAGGGCAGCATGTATGTTGCGACACAGGATAATGTATAGTGCACCCTATAGGGATGGCAACCATAAGGTGGCCTACAGGGCGCCCTATGAAGCACCCTCAGAGGCACCTAATGAGTATAGTAAGCTGAGGGTGGTCTTGCCGGCATAGACATATGTACAGTAAATAAAAATAAAGCTGTGGACAGCCCTACCAAAGGGCCCCACTGTGGGTTTGAACCCATGACCTCTAGCTGCATAGGCAGTGATGTAACCATTGCACTACAGCTCCATAGCTGTAAGCAGGCCCCTGGCTGGCTGCAGATAGCCTACACGTCACCTCACAGACAGTCTGCTGGTGTCAACAGGATGGGTTAGGCCACCCGTACCCATGATGCACTGCACATGCAAATTAGCTGTCCGCAGATGGACACAAGATGGGGAATGCACCCCCACAGCACCTCGGCCCTGTTGGGGGAAGTGACCGGGTGCACCCACACAGCACCTTGGCCTAGTAGGGGGCACTGACCGGGTGTTTTACTGGCACAGAGTAGCCACACACCGTTACATCGTGCGGGTACTGTGCTCACCCTGAGTGTGCAATGAGGTGGCCAGGACCAGGTCAACAACACCTGCCATGGCTGATGGAGGCCAAGCGGGCATTCCAAAGCAGTGTTAATGTGTAAGATAGCTAGTTTATGCACAAACACCATGGATATCCCTGTCTGCCGCCATCAGGCACCCCCCCCCCGTGGCAAACATGGTCCCCATCAAGGGATCCACACTCTACCTCCCTGCAAAGGTGGCAGTACAGGGCAACATCAACCCCAGTCCTGCTGAGGAACACCACCACCCCCCCCAGGAAGCTCCATACACAGCCATAACACAATAGCAGACAGACATAAGCCCAGGGTATGGTAAGCTGCACTCCACCACCAGATATTCCCCTGCAGCAAGCCAACAGCCACTGCACCCTGCAAGCCATTATAGCAAGACATTTACCAGCTACAAACAGTCTGCTGGTTAGTCCATAGTGCATGTTCCCAATGGAGATGCATGCACCCAGAATTGGGCTGTCTGCATACACAGCAAGCAGATATATCAGTGACTGGGCCCCAAAGAGAAACCCATATATATCACATGAGAGAACTACTATACAGCACTATGGGGGGGCCTAGCCATGCTGTGGTCACTGCACAGTCAGGGTGAGCGTGATCCCCCAGATGGACATGCTTTGGCCACCCTGTCTGTGTAGGTGGTGGCCGGACACTACAATATCCCAGCCAATGTCCCTGCCAGGGCCCTATGCCCAGTGCAGATGCATCCTGGCCACGCCATCCTGCCCTGGCTATACCCATGGTACCTTGCACCTCATTATGCACATTGACTGGCCAATACTGGCAACAGTGCTGGCAGTGCGGGCTGTTGAAGGGGCTTGCAGCCAACACCCACTGTATAGACAGACACACACTTCCACACCTCTGCCATCATGGTGCTACGATTGAGGGGGTAAGTAGCCTTGCCCACCAAACCGGTCCTGAGCACGGCAAGGCATGGATATGGTACGCATTACAGCTGGTGGTCACTCCCCAGGGTGGTAAGCACCGTCAGAGGCCAGGCCTGGAGCATGCCCCGCAAACACCTAACAGATTGTTTGGATGGGGCCAACTAGCAGTATGTACGTAACGTATGGATAACTGCCTGCCTGTGCTCCTAGCAAACGTCTCCGAGCTGTGTACCGTATACCTCAGGTGTAGGGTGACATTGGTAAGTTATGCAAGTGCTCGTTTTGGGTGCTGCATGCACGGTCCAATGTTCTGCCTTTCCAGGTGACATTGGCCAATGGGGCCTGTGGGTGTGGGTGTGTCTGCCCTTGATGGCTGCTGCTTTACGGCACAGATTCCCAACTCCAGTCCAGGTGTGCATCACACTGTTCGGGTTTTCCTGCTATCCCTCATGAATATGCATGGCCTACATCTACATGCCATGGGGGTGGTGCATAGATATACAGCACAGGCATTTGTATGAGTGTCAGCATGGAACCTGACTGGTGTGTGGCCCACCAGGACTGCATTTGGGTGATTCTGCTCTAGGTACTGCCCCTGTTCATGGTGTCTGTGCTCAGTGGGGTAAAAGATAGATGTCTTACCATTGCATATGTCCCCGCCATGAAAGGTGTGTCCTTACTATCACTGTTTAGTTGTGGGAAAAATATGTGGGCAGGATTGGCAGTAGCCCCAGCTGGGCTTTGAACCTGTGACCTTCTGTTCTTGTATGCACTGTCTGTGTGCACTGCACCACTGTGTAGCCACAGATTGGTTGGATTCCCTGGACTGTCCATGACTGTGGATCCGGCAGGACCTGTCTGTTGCAGTGGACTGTGCCAGCCTGCACATGGCTAGGCCTCTGTCTTCTGTGGTTAGCAGCCACTGCCCCCTGCACCACATGTACTTGTCCGCCAACATGCTGGCATGACCGTCTCTCAGAAAAAGCAGTTGACCTGATTGCACTGTGGCAGTATGGGACTGCATTTGGGGGACTTGGCTGTAGGTAATGCCCATTGTTGTGGTGTGTGTGCGGTGTTGGGTAAAATATGGGTGTTTTCCCCATGCATACAGGGGTGTCTGCGCTATCTTTATTTAGTGGTGGGTAAAATATAGGGACTGGGCTGGCAGGTGCCCCAGCTGGGTTTTGAACCTCTGCCCTCTGGTTCTAGAGGTAATGACTCTGTCTGCTGTACCACACTTTGGCCACAGAGACAGTGCAGCCCCTGGAGGCAGTAAGCCTGGCAGGATGGAGTCACAAACCCTGCTCTACGCAAGTCTACTGTGGGCATATGCACCCTGTCTGGTGACAAACGTGCACATAAACCCCGGAACTGACCACGGGAAATGTGGGACAGAATATCACCACGCTGGGCAACAGTGATATTAATGGGCAACCATAGCAAACACTCCCAGGAAGGCTCCAAAACGTGGAAATGTTTTTTGGAAGAGTCTCCTCTCAGTAGACCCTTCCACAATTCATTTCTTGTTTCTGGAGCTTTGCTGGGTGTGATTTCTGTATTTGCCCATCACTATAACTGTTCCCCAGCTGAATTACTATTTTTAATAGTTCTGTTGTGGTCATTTTCTATGTTTATTTTCACTTTTGTGCTGTGCACATGTATCACACTGCTCACGTTTTGCTGGTTTCCCCGGTTTTCCTGTACATTGCTGACGGAAATGGTTTCTCTTCCCTTTAAATGCTTTCTACCGCGAGTGTTTCACTCGCGGTAGTTTTTACATGGAAATTCGGGCTCGATACTGTGCGGGGAGCCTCTCCCCTCCCACTCTCCACCCATTGACCCCGTCCCTCCGCCCCTCCGGAGCCTTCCTCCGCCCTCCTTTCGCCGTTCCACGCCTCTATCGGACATTTGCGGGCCCGCACTTGTACGGGGCCCGTTAATGAGCCGCGTACCTGTGCGGGGGTGACACGCACGTGTGCGGGGCGTTTAAACGCGTTTCTGCGCGTTTCAGTGCCGCGTTGCCGTGCGCTATTTTGCGGCGCGCTCTTTTGCGGATTTTAGTAAACATGCCCCTAATTCTCTTTACACTAACATTCCCCAAGCAGCTGCTCTAGAGGTATTAGCAAACACGTTGATACAAAGAGAGAAACCTACCCGTATTCCTACCTTTTATCTTGCCCAACTTGCTTCAATTGCTATGACTGAGAATTATTTTTCTTTTAAAGGGGTTTTTTATAAACAGATAAAAGGGGTTGCTATGGGGTCTTCAATGGCACCTGATGTTGCCAACTTATACGTTGCCAATTTTGAGAAACAATTTTTAACCTTCAATCCTTTTAAAACTCAGATACGACTTTGGAAGAGAGTTCTAATGATTTGGGATGGAACTGAAACCACTTTACAACTATTTTTTCAATGGCTCAACAGTTTAGACTCTAACCTACAATTTGAAGGTCAATACAGCACAGAGGAGATAGCCTATTTAGACATTTTAATAAAGAAAGGAAAAGATTGTTTCATTACAGACTTGTATCGTAAACCCACCGACTGTAATACCTTATTACATTACAATAGTTTTCACAACACCTCTTTGAAGTACAATCTTCCCACCAGTCAATTTTTGAGGATTAGAAGATTATGCACCAATGAAACAGATTTTGATAAGCATGCGTCAGAAATGCATCACAGATTTAGCCAACGCGGCTACCCTAAAAAGAGTATAAAAAAGGCCTTTTTTAAGGCTTGCAACGCAGACCGCAGTTCTCTTTTAATAAAAAAAAATTGTAAGAAAAAGACGGACCGTGTTGTTTGTCCTTTAACCTTTTCTAATTATTCTAGTGAAATTACTAAAATAATTAAACAAGAATGGCAATTACTTACATCTTTGCCTACTTTCGCTTCAAAAAGAGTAATGATAGCTTACAAACGAAATCCGAATTTAGCCAACATTCTGGTCCCTTCTGCTTTAACATATAAAAAACCTCCATTAAGCATCAAGGGTCATTATAAATGTGGTAGCTGTTCTGTTTGTTCACACACTATTTTAGCAAAAAAAAATTTTATGCACCCAATTACTAATTATAAAATATATCTGCACACGTTTTCCAATTGCAAAACAGAAAATGTTATTTATTTGATTTTATGTCCCTGCAATTTAGTTTACGTTGGTAAAACCAAACGTCAAGTGCGCACTCGCATTATAGAACACAGAAGTTGCCTCCAACGAGGCGTCCCTGATCGCCCACTTGTCGCCCACTGGCTCAAAATGAACCATTCTATACAGGACTTGAAGTATGTGGTTTTAAAAGTGATTACTCCGCATTGGAGAGGCGGGGACGTAGACAAGTCTCTCCTTAAGTTAGAACAGCGATTCATATATGAATTTAATAGTTTGGAACCCAATGGTCTCAACCAAGAGATTGATTTATCTGTGTTTCTGTAGCCCTTCCGGTCCTTTTTTATGTTCAGTAAGACCAATTGTTTTAAATTGATGTAATTTAGTGGCTAATTCATTTTACATATAAAGGTTTTTCGTATTTATTTTAATCATCAATTTAATACCTATTTACATATAAAGGTTTTTCTTACTTATTTTAATAACCATTTTTAAGTGTAAATATTATTGTTTACTCGTACAACACATGCCTTTAATTTAGACATAATTAATTATTAATAACCCATAGAGGTATATCATACCTATCTATTTATTTATTATTTTTATTATTTTATCATTGCACATAATGATCAATTTGTCTTCCCAGGTTCCCTCTACATTTTTATTTATTTTTATTTTTAT
Source organism: Ichthyophis bannanicus (assembly GCA_033557465.1). NCBI lineage: Eukaryota > Metazoa > Chordata > Amphibia > Gymnophiona > Ichthyophiidae > Ichthyophis > Ichthyophis bannanicus. Next base: position 459,874,978 of record CM066034.1, read on the forward strand.
TTATTTATTTTAATTGTTTTAGAACTGCGAATATTGTCGTTTATTTCAAAATAACACATGCCTTCAATTTAGGTACAATTTATTATTCACAAGTTCACAGAGATGTGTCCATTGATTTTGTTCACATGAGTTAAAATATGATGTTTTAAACTTTTAACATGTTTTTTTAAATAAGTTTAGTTTATAATCTATTTATTAATTATTAATTATTTATCATTTTTTATCTAATTATTTATTTCACACGATGATTTATTTGTTTTTTCATGATTCTTTCTTTTTTTTTTTTTTTTATTTATTGATTTCTCATAACAATACAAAATATACACAAGAAATTAACCATTGTCGATACAATATCAAGAAATACTTTTACAATGCATCTGATACCCATCAAGGAGATGCCGGATTAATACACTCACAAATCCTGAATGATTCCTGAAATTATAAATCAAACTCTGTTTCACATATCGGTGACCCCAATAAAGAAAGAAAAAAAAAAAAAAAGAAAAGACCAAAACCTCTAAATCTTAGCGTCCAAAAATACAGTTAACTGCTCTGCCTCAACGAATACATATCTTTTCCCCTGGTATAAAATGTGACATTTACATGGAAATTTTAGATAAAAAGAGGCCCCCAAAGCAAGAACACGAGGACGCAAATCCAAAAAGGACTTACGTCATCGCTGGGTCTCTCTAGAGACATCTGGAAATATTTGTATGGTCTGACCACAAAACAATTCATTCTTTTTCTGTAAATAGGCTCGAAGAACTCTATCTTTATCCAACATAGAAACAAACGTTACCACTAAAGTAGCTCTAGAATTAATAATATCATTATCTGACTCAATAAACTCCCAAATATTTAGCGGAGAAGAGGCGGCTGAGCGCCCACCACCCCCTCTATCTCCGCACTAGCCACATTACCAACAGGAACATAAAAGAGTTTAGAAATACAAATTGCCTTAGAATCACTAAAACACAAAACCTCATGAAAATATTTTTGTAGCAAAATCATGGGAGATAAAAAATGTGTCTTCGGAAAATTAAGTAAGCGAAGATTACAGGATCTAAGCATATTTTCTAGATATTCATCTTGCTTATGCAAAACCTGTGAATCTACTGGAATTTTGTCTAATATAGCCTTATGAGAAAGAAAACTAGAATCTTGAAAATCAGCTCGCTTTTCTAAAGACAATATTCTATCCTGATGGTCAGTCAATTTCACAACAGTCTCATTAGAGAAATCCGAAATCTTCTTCAATGAGACACCTAAAGAAAGCTCCATGCGAGAAACAATTGTTCAAATATCTTTCAAGGAAATGTCCAATGGTGGAGTATGGACTTCAACTACCGGGGGAAAAGAAATCACAGTAGGCATAGGTATAGATGATACTGCAGAATCCACCCTTAAAAAGGAGGGAGGCAGTACATCCAAAACAGGTTTAACTGTTACTGGCTCAGTCAATAATAAAGCGACATCAGACGCGAAATTGGAATCACCGATGGGCGGAGTTACGCCCGTGTCGCTAAGAGGAGTGAGAGAAGAAGTACTCACGGCTGACGTATCTACAAGAACATTCGTTGCTAACTGAGTTGAGGCAGCCAAATCGTGTGATTGTACATGTGCATCCATTGGACCGATAGTTTTGACTGCCTTCACTTGGACAACCGGCGGTAACTTCTTTTTTCTCTTCCCCATAACAGGGAATAACCTCCTCAACCGACGTGGACCGAAGGGGCACCAAAGGGGCGTGGCCTGCCCCTTTGGTCACGCCCCCAGGGGACGCCCGCGACCGCGTCCCGCAGTGGGGCAGATGGTTTTAAAGCCCTCAGAGCAGCTCAGTAACCAATCGGGAGAGCCACCAGCACCAGCAATCAATCAGGAAGAACAGCAAAGGAAATGGTTCAGCTGAAATCGGCACCTCAGCGTCCCGCGGTGGGGCAGATGGTTTTAAAGCCCTCAGAGCAGCTCAGTAACCAATCGGGAGAGCCACCAGCACCAGCAATCAATCAGGAAGAACAGCAAAGGAAATGGTTCAGCTGAAATCGGCACCTCAGCGACCCGCGGTGGGGCAGATGGTTTTAAAGCCCTCGGAGCAGCTCAGTAACCAATCGGGAGAGCCACCAGCACCAGCAATCAATCAGGAAGAACAGCAAAGGAAATGGTTCAGCTGAAATCGGCACCTCCTTCATGATTCTTTCTATTAATTTTAATTTCTCATAATTTAATCCGTTTTATGTGGTATTACTATATTATTTAATTATTTAATGACATATATATTCCCTTTTTCTAAATTTATTTTTCATTAATACTTTATAGCTCTATATGAGTAAACAGTTTGATAACAACAATTTTAGGAGTGGAGGAGTAGCCTAGTGGTTAGAACACTGGCTGGGCAACCAAGCAACCAGGGTTCAATTCCCACTAGCACTCCTTGTGACCTTGGGCAAGTCACTTAACCCTCCATTGCCTCGGAAGAAAGGCCTGGCAGTCTACTTCCGGTGACACTGCCAAGAAAGCCCAGGAGCTTCTGGGTTGCCAGGAGTCAGGACTGACTCGAAGGCACACATTGCATTGTAAACACATAGGGGTATGTTTACTAAAGTGCGGTAAACGTAACTAACGCGCGTTAACGACCGTAAGTGCTGTGTAACGAAGAGCTAACGACCGTTAACGCCATACTGCGTGCGTTAACCGTGGTTAACGATCGTAAAGTCCCGCGGTGTGTTAAAACAGTGCAGAAGGTGGAGAGAAGGGGTCAATGGGCGGGGAGAGGCTCCCCTCACACTAACGCACTGAATTCCTGAGCTCAATCCCAACGCAAATGAAAACCTGTCGTTAAAGGCATTTAAAGGGAAGAGAAACCATTTCCGTCAGCAATGTACAGAAAAACCGGGGAAACCCACAAAACGTGAGCAGTGTGATACATGTGCACAGAACAAAATGTCACATAAAACGATAAAAATGACCACAAGAAACATGTTAAAAAGCATAATTCAGCTGGGCAACAGTGATAGCAATGGGCAACAAGGAACAACACCCCCTGGAAAGCACCAAAATAAAAAGAAATGATGTGTGGAAGGGTCTACGCTCCGCAGACCCTTTCAAAGAGCATATCAATGTAATGGAGCTGTCCTGGGAGTGTGGTGTAAGGTTTCCCAATGATATCACTGTTGCCCAGCTTGGCTATGGGTGTGTGCCCCTTTTGTGAGGTCGGTTCTGAGGTTTATGTGCACCTTTGTCTGCATACAAGGTAAATGAGGCCACAGTAAACCTGTTGCAGAGCAGGGTTTCTGACTCGTCAGGCCGGTTTAACTAACACCAGGGACTACACTGTCTCTGTGGCCACAGTGTGGTGCAACAGACACAGCCAGTGCCTGTAAGACCAGAGGGTCATAGGTTCAAATCCCAGCTGGGGCTCCTGCCAACCCAGTCCCCATAGTTATACCCACCCCTAAACAGTGATAGTAAAGACACTCCTTTATTGCAGAGAACATACGCATGGCCTATATTTTACCACACCAAACACAGACACCAGAAACAGGCACATTACCTAAATCAGCGTCCCGCAAATGCAGTCCTGGAGGGCCCCATACCATTCCGGTTTCATGCTGCCTCCAATAAAGATGCCTGTGCTGCATAGCTGTGCACCACCCCCATGGTATGCACTGGCTACCAATTCATTGCAGGATAACCTATAAAATCCTCATCATCACTTTCAAGATTATCAACAACCTTGCCCCCACGTCTCTTAACGACCTCATCTCCCTCACCCCAAAAAACAGAGAGAGAAGGATAACAACGGACAACACCCTGATTATCCCCAAGGAGTCCATCAAATGTACCCAATCAACCAAGAAAAGGACCTTCGCCTTCTATGCACCTAAATGCTGGAATGACCTCACACCTGAAATAAGAGCGATTAAAGACCTCTCTCAATTTCGTAAGGCAATCAAGCACCACATCTTCCTGATCCATTTTGCACAAGCTTCTAATCCTCATCGGATCATCAGCCCTCCTAAACCGACAAACTCTCACTCTTCTCCCCAATTCCCTCACAAGTAATTTCTGCCTCAAGTTCTTTTATGCCCTATCTTATCTTATTCCGACCATAGTCTGCCTGTGAATACTAAAGAACCCAATATGTTTATACATAGCTCAGTTTTTACACTGTTTTTGTATATAGTTTCACTGTGTGTACATAGTTATAGTTTTATTACCCCTTTTCCAAGTTTAAGTTACCTGTTATAATGTAAGCACACCAGTGTTTTCTGATTGTGCAGTTCTGTTACTTGTAAACCGCACTGAAAACAAATAGCGCGGTATATAAAAGATGTTAAATAAATAAATAAAATAAATGTAGCCCATGCATATTTATGAGGGACAGCATGAAAACCCGAACAGTGTTTGGAACACCAGGACTGGAGTTGGGGAGCTCTGCCGTAAAGCAGCAGCCAACAGGGCCACACACCCACCCACAGGCCCCATTGGCCAATGCCACCTGGAGAGGCAAGACATTGGGCCCTGCCTGTATCTCCCTATACTAGCAGTTGCATACCTTAGCAATGCCACCCTACACCTGGGTATATGGTACACAGCTATCAAACGTTTTCTCTGATAACTGGCAGATATCAATTCCTACGTTAAGCACATTTTGGTCATTGAGCTCCACCATAACAATCATTCTGATGTCTGCGGTGTGTGCTGCAGGTCCGGTCTCTGACAGTGTTCACCACCCTGGGGAGTGACCCCCCAACAGTCTTGTGTACCATATCCATGCCTGTACTATGCCCAGGACTGGTGTGGTGGGTATGGCTGCTGACCACCTCTATAGTAGCACAATGCTGGCATAGGTGTGGGGGTGGCTGTCTGTCTATCCAGTGTGTGGTGGCTGCAAACACCTTCCACAGCCCACACTGCCAGCAGTGTTGCCAGTATTGGGCTGCCAATGTGCATAATGAGGAGCAAGGTACCATGGGTATAGGCCGGACAGGGTGGCCTGGCAAGGGTGCATCTGCACAGGGCATAGGGCAGTGACAGGCACATTGTAGTCCCCAGCCACCACCTACACAGACAGAGTGACCTCAGTATATCCTGCTGAGAGATCACTCTCACCCTGACTGTGCAGTGACCACAGCATGGCTAGGCACTCCCATAGTGCTATCTAGTATTTCCCTCATGTGATAAATATGGGTTTCTTTTTGGGGCCCAGTCACTGATGTATCTGCTTGCTGTGTATGCTGACATCCCAGTTCTGGGTGCAGGCATCTCCACTGGGCACTAGCAGACTGTTTGCAGTTGGTAGGTGCTGTGATGGGGTGGCTTGCAGGGTGCAGTGGCTGATGGCTTGCACCAGGAGAATATCAGATAGTGGTGGGGTGCAGCATACCATATCCAGGCCTAATGTCTGTCTGCTATTGTGTTATGGCTGTGTACAGAGCTGCATTAACTGCCCTGTGGGGTGTCTATTCCTCAGCAGGACTAGGGTTAATGTTCCCCTCTACTGCCACCTTTGCAGGGAGGTAGACTGTGGATTGTTTGATAGAGGACCCTGTTTGCTACCCTTGGCTCGTGGGGGGGGGGGAGAAATGTGCGTGGGGGGGGGGGGGGGAAATGTGCATGGGGGCTACACCTGACTGAAACAGACAGATGTCCAAGGTGTTCCTGCAGAAACTACCTATCTCACACAGTAACACTGCTTTGGACCTGCACCATGGCCTCTTTCAGCCATGGACGGTGCTGTGGACCTAGTGCTGGGCGCCTCACTGCACCCTCAGGGTGAGCACAGTACCTGCACAATGTGACGGTGTGTAGCTACTCTGTGCCAGTACAACACACGGTCGGTACCCCCTATCAGGCCGAGGTGCTGTGGGGGTGCACATGGTCAGTTCCCCCTACCAGGCCGAGGTGCTGTGGGGGTGCATTCCCCATGGTGTGTATCTGTGGACAGCTGATTTGCATGTGCAGTGCATCATGGGTGTGACTAGCACAATCCAACCCTGTGGAACAACAGCACCTGCTCACAGGCTCTGATAAACCATAGGCCATCACACGTACATCTGTTAGCATAATGCATAGGTGCAAGACACCCTACAGAGTCTGTAATATAAGATGCCCACACTGGTAAAAGCACACGTACCCACGCACGTACAAACACACGCACCAACGTACGTAGCTAGGCACACTCCGAGGGTGTTTCTGACACCAATACTCAACGTAACGAAAAGCATGCCTCCTCATTCCCTCTGTAATGCACAGGGTGCTGCCTGGGACAGCCTTCTGCATTAGGCACACTGGGGACTTGAACCCATGCTGCCTGTAACAGCGGTCAGTACCATAACCATTGTGCTACAGCTCTGTTTTAGTGCTTTGTGTCTGTACGTCTTCTTATGATTAACGCGCAGTAACACGCCACCGCGCCCGGTAACGCTCGTTAATTTTGTGAACGCGCGTTAGTGGTGACGATGTACCGCCCATGTCCTTATTTGGGGTTTCATGTAGTCACGTAACATCAAAAGCAATTTTCTATACACACGCGTTTTTTATTTGTATTTAAGTTTTTTATTCAGGTGAAATACCTTCTATACATCGCGGTTTTTATGATCATTCTTACAGTTGATTCTTACATTTTATTTCGATATAGAGCTTTCTTTGAATATAATGGTTTTAATGGATTTCAGTGTAGAGTTTTTATAGGGCACACATTTAAAGGATTCAGTAGTAGTTTAGTATTTTGATGCATGTCCCACTACACATAATTTTAACCTTTGATTTGTAGTTGTCATCTCCTCGAGTAGCCCTGTTACACTACAGCTAATCCGCAATTTGGGAAGTTTCTTTTTTAAGGACACTACACACTTTTTTACACAAATTGTTTCCGTACAGGATGAAGAGCCGTCGGTTTTCTTTGCCGAGATTTGATGTTCATCTTCAAATACCGTTTAATTTAATTAAATATTTATTTATTTATTTATTTATTTAAACAGATTTATATCCCGCTTTTTCATTCAATCAAAGCGGTAACAAAACAAACAATACAATACAAGGTTAAACAGAGGTGAGTGCAACATATACCACTTTTCATAAAATCAAAGCGGTAATAAAAGGGAATACATGACACAGGGAATATATTACAGTACATACAAAACATAACTATACAAAATAAGTTGCAACATGGGCTACATTCTATTGCATACGATCTGGAAAGGGTGAAAACAGTCCCAGCCAGCGCACCTCATTCAAAGGCCATAACAGTAGGGAACCACTTCAAAGACTTACGCCACGGACGGCGTTTTTTATACCGCTGAGCATTCTTGGCCTCGTGGAGGAAGGGGGAGCTCCTGCTCTCACCCCCGATGTTACTGCCTCACTCCCGCTGCGCTCAAAACAGCGGTTTTTATGCCGCTGAGCATTCTTGGCCTCGTGGAGGAAGGGGGAGCTCCTGCTCTCACCCCCGATGTTACTGCCTCACTCCCGCTGCGCTCAAAACGGCGGTTTTTATGCCGCTGAGCATTCTTGGCCTCGTGGAGGAAGGGGGAGCTTCCTTTTAATTTATTTTAACTTCACGTCAATCTTCTCAATACCTCTCCGGTGATTGGATGAAGATAGCCACGCCCCTTTTGGCGCGAAAGTCAGCGTCCTTAAAATTGTGTTTCAGAAAAGCATTCTGATCCGACTTGGAAGTACGTATTTTGTACAATCCTGCCAGGAATTTTCGCCAACACAGTGGTGTGACATTTAAAACTATATTGCTTTGTCTGTGCAGTTTTAAAACAGGTAATCAATACATTCCGTTTTTAGTAATTTACTCGAGCACTGCCGGTTTACATTCTAACGTGGTTTATGTTTATTTACATAGCGGTACAACATACTCCATCTTAAAGCACAGTGTCTCGGCACTTAGGTGCCTGCTTCAGTGAGTAGGTCTTTAATAATTATCGTATATATATATATTTTTTTTACACACATTTCTTACATAAGTTCAGTCACTCACGGCACAAGGGGTCTTGTATAAAGCTCACTCCGCATGCACAGCAAAACAAGTGCTTAAGCATGTCGTCTTGAAACTCTAATTTAACTGACATTTGATGCATGCTTTAATGGTTTTTCTTTTCAAATAAAGTTGCTCTGCCTTACATAATCACGTTTAAAAGAGTTCATTTCATATGATGTGTTTGGGTTATTATTCACTGCACAAGTTTTTTCGGACAAGGTTTCTCTTTTTAAAAAATATGAAAAAATATGGTTCAGTAACCTAGTATCCTGTTTTTTGAGGCTTCACTTTAGAATACCTTTTCTCCTTTTCTTTGTACTCATATAGTGGCACAGTAAGGACCCCAGTGTCCCTCCAATTTAAACGGCACTTCGGTGCATATTTCAGTGAGTAGTTTTTTGTTCTGTTTTAATGAGTATTATTGATCACATTTGTTTTCTCTGCCCTGCGTCTGTTTTCTATGTTTTTTAATTATGTTTTTTAATTATGTTTTTTAATTATTTATTACATTAATATGAATGTTGTATTTTATTATTCATTTTTCATTTTGCAATTACGTTTTAACCCTTAGGGGCATGTTTACTAAACACCGTTGCTGTGCGGGTTCCCGTTAGTGTGCTGGTGCCATATAAGGAGTGGGCGGGCCAGGCAGAAAAAAGAAAAAAAACGGACCGTACGTGTGTGCGTCGCGCTAATGTGCGGGGCCCACATTAGCGCGTGGGAAGGCTAAGTGGGGCGCTGCTGCATAACCAAACAACAGAGCTGTAGTACAACGGTGAAGACACTGACCTATGGTGCAGGGGCCAGGGGTTCAAACCCCCATTGCGCTCAACAAAAAAGACTAGCTGAGGCATCAACTTTTATGGGCAAAAGTGGTGTGGGAGGTATATTGATTGAAGGCGGCGCACTCTTTTTTTATACGGCATGAGGCGGCGCACTGTTCATTGTGGGCGGCAGATGGCGGCGCGCTGTTAAGGTTGGGCGGCAGAGGGCGGCGCGCTGATAAAATTGGGCAACAGAAGGCGGCGAGCCGGTGGGCAGAAGGCGGCGCGCTGATGTGTGAGGGGGCAGCCCAATAGTGGGAGGGATAAGTGGCGCGCTGATGTGCAAATAACAGGAATGGAGCCATAGCACAATGGTTAAGACACTGACCACTCGTACAGGCATTATGTGTTCAATTCCCCACAGTGCCCATTGAAGACAGCTGGCTGAGGCATTATTTTAAGGGGCATGCCCATGTTGGGCGGCATAAGGCGGCGCGCTGTTAATGTTACGTGCAGAAGGCGGCGCACTGTTAATTTTGTGCACCACAAGACGGCGCGCCGATGGCTACAAGGCTGCGCGCTGCTGCTCAAACACAGGAACAGAGCCACAGCACAATGGTGAAGACACTGAGCAATGGTGCAGGGACCAGGGGTTCAATTCCTCACAATGCCCATTGAAAAAAACTAGCAGAGGCAGTATGTTTTATGTTGTGGAGTGCTGTAGGAGGCCCTCTAATTTTATTTTGTGATAACAACTAGCAAACGCACTCTCACAGCATGTTAACATAAGGCAGGCCATAAGGCACATGTTACAGTGCACCGTCCGCCAAGGCACCCTAGAATATCCCCTATAGGGCAGCATGTATGTTACGACACGGGATAATGTATAGTGCACCCTATATGGATGGCAACCATAAAGTGCCCTATACGGCGCCCCATAAAGCACCCTCAGAGGCACCTTATGGGTACAGTACGCTGAGGGTGTTATTGCTGGCAGCAACATATGTACAGTAAATTAAAAAGATGCTGTGGACACCCCTATCACAGAACCCCACTGTGGGTTTGAACCTATGACCTCTGGCTGCACAGGCAGTGATGTAAGCATTGGGCTATAGCTCCATAACTGTAAGCATGCCCCTGGCTGGCTGCAGATAGCCTGCACGTCACCTCACAGACAGTCTGCCCGTGTAAACAGGATAGGGTTAGGCCACACGTACCCATGATGCACTGCACATGCAAATTAGCTGTCCACAGATGGACACAAGATGGGGAATGCACCCCCACAGCACCTCGGCCCTGTTGGGGGACGTGACCGGGTGCACCCACACAGCACCTCGGCCTGGTAGGGGGCACTCACCGGGTGTTTTACTGGCACAGAGTAGCTACACACCGTTACATCGTGCGGGTTCTGTGCTCACCCTGAGTGTGCAATGAGGCGCCCAGGACCAGGTCCACAACACCTTCCATGGCTGATGTAGGCCAAGTGGGAGTTCCAAAGCAGTGTTAATGCGTAAGATAGCTAGTTTCTGCACAAACACCATGGCTATCCCAGTCAGGCACAGCCCCCCCCCCCCGCAGCAAACATGGCCCCCCCATCAAGAGATCCACACTCTACCTCCCTGCAAAGGTGGCAGTAGAGGGCAACATCAACCCCCCAGTCCTACTGAGGACCCCACCCCACCCCACCCCAGGCAGCTCCATACACAGCCATAACACAATAGCAGACAGACATAAGACCAGGCTATGGTAAGCTGCACCCCACCACCAGATATTCCCCTGCATCAAGCCATTCTAGCAAGACACATACCAGCTACAAACAGTTTGCTGGCTAGTCCATAGTGTATTTTCCCAATGGAGACACATGCACCCAGAACTGGGCTGCCAGCATACACAGCAAGCAGATAACTCAGTGACTGGGCCCCAAATAGAAACCCATATCTATCACATGAGAGAAATACTGTATAGCACTATGGGGGTGCCTAGCCATGCTGTGGTCACTGCACAGTCAGGGTGAGCATGATCTCCCAGAAGGACATGCTTTGGCCACCCTGTCTGTGTAGGTGGTGGCCGGACACTACAATGTCCCTGCCAGTGCCCTATGCCCGGTGCAGATGCATCCTGGCCAGGCCACCCTGTCCTGGCTATACCCATGGTACCTTGCACCTCATTATGCACATTGGCAGGCCAATACTGGCAACAGTGCTGGCAGTGTGGGCTGTGGAAGGGGCTTGCAGCCAACACCCACTGTATAGACAGACACACACTTCCACACTTATGCCATCATGGTGCTACTATTGAGGAGGTGATTAGCCTTGCCCACCAAACCTGTCCTGAGCACGGCAGGGCATGGATATGGTACGCAGTACAGCTGGGGGTCACTCCCCAGGGTGGTAAACACCATCAGAGGCCAGGCCTGGAGCACGCACCGCAAACATCTAACAGATTGTTCGGATGGGGTCAACTAGCAGTATGTGCGTAACGTATGGATATCTAGCTGCCTGTGCTCCTAGCAAACGTCTCCGAGCTGTGTACCGTATACCTCAGGTGTAGGGTGACATTGGTAAATTATGCAAGTGCTAGTTTTGGGAGATGCATGCAGGGTCCAATGGTCTGCCTCTCCAGGAGACATTGGCCAATGAGGCCTGTGGGTGTGGGTGTGGGTGTGTCTGCCCTTGATGGCTGCTGCTTTACGGCACAGATTCCCAACTCCAGTCCAGGTTTGCATCACACTGTTCTGGTTTTCCTGCTGTCCCTCATGGATATGCATGAGCTACATCTACATACCATGGGTGTGGTGCATAGATATACAGCACAGGCATTTGTATGAGCGGCATCATGGAACCTGACTGGTGTGTGCCCCACCAGGACTGCATTTGGGTGATTCTGCTCTGGGTACTGGCCCTGTTCATGGTGTCTGTGCTCAGTGGGGTAAAAGATAGACGTATTGCCATTGCATATGTCCTCGCCAAGAAAGGTGTGCCCTTACTATCACTGTTTAATTGGGGGAAAAATATGTGGGTAAGATTGGCAGTTGCCCCCTTTGGGCTTTGAACCTGTGACCTTCTGCTCTTGCATGCAGTGTCTGTGTGCACTGCACCACTGTGTAGCCACAGATTGGGTGAATTCCCTGGAATGTCCATGACTGTGGATCCGGCAGGGCCTGTCTGTTGCAGTCTGTTGCAGTGGACGGTGGCAGCCTGCACATGGCTAGGCCTCTGTCTTCTGTCGCTAGCAGCCACTGCCCCCTGCACCACATGTACTCGTCCGCCAACATGCTGGCATGAGCTTCTCTCATAAAAATCAGGTGACCTGATTGGAATGTGGCAGTACGGGACTGCATTTGGGGTACTTGGCTGTGGGTAATGCCCATTGTTGTGGTGTGTGTGCGTTGTTGGGTAAAATATGGGTGTTTTCCCCATGCTTATGTCCCCTGCAATACAGGGGTGTCTGCGCTATCTGTGTTTAGTGGTGGGTAAAATATAGGGACTGGGCTGGCAAGTGCCCCAGCTGGGCTTTGAACCTCTGACCCTCTGGTTCTAGAGGTACTGACTCTGTCCACTGCACCATACTATGGCCACAGAGACAGTGCAGCCCCTGGAGGTAGTAAGCCTGGCAGGATGGAGTCACAAACCCTGCTCTACGCAATTTTACTGTGGGCATATGCACCCTGTCTGGTGACAAACGTGCACATAAACCCCGGAAATGACCACGGGAAATGGGGGACAAAATATCACCACGCTGGGCAACAGTGATATTAATGGGCAACCATAGCAAACACTCCCAGGAATGCTCCAAAAAGAGGAAATGTTTTTTGGAAGAGTCTCCGCTCCGTAGACCCCTCCAAAATTCATTTCTTTTTTCTGGAGCTTTGCTGGGTGTGTTTTCTGTATTTGCCCATCACTATAACTGTTCACCAGTTGAATTACTATTTTTTTTTTTTTTTTTTGAAACTTTTATTTTCATTTTGCAACAAACAAAAGAAACAACACACCAAAAGAGACAAAACAAGTATACAATAAGGAAAAGTAAACCCATTACCCCCCACCCCGATGCTTCTTCTCTACCCGATTATATCAGCATGTGAGCGCTTCCAATTAACAGTGATTATACATCAAACGATCAAAAGAGTATCTACAATACAGCATGATCACGGGACAGAGATATATACAAAGTTAGACAGTCAGATGAGAGCATTTAGCAAAATGTACATAGTCATTGAGCATCTTCCATTGAGACCAATGAGAAGGAGTCTGAACGGAGGAAGCGAACAGACGAGGTATTTGTTCATATTTACTGTAAAGACAGGCATGATTCCACCATTCATTGGGGCTCAGATGGGAGCTAATTTTCCAGTATTACTTAATTAGGGAAATAGCAATGCCAAGCATAAAGTTCGAAAGGAGATAAGCCATTTTGGGAGAGAGGGGATCCCCGCAACTGGGCGAAGTCCCACTATCCTCCAAGAAAGGGGCTCCTGAGAGTGCGAGATAGACTAAATACGACCCCAGACCCGACGCCAGTAATACTGTAGTGCGGGATATTTATGCATAACATGAGGCAATGAGCCAATGGCCGCAGGACGTGTCCAGCAACCATTGCCCTGAGTAGTGTTCCATTTGTCTAATCTGTGAGAAATGTAAAAACACCGGTGGGCTAGAAAGAAGAGGGTCTGAGTGAGTGAGGCGAATCGGGAACCCGTGTCCCTCTACTCCAGATAAGGCTCCATTGCTCCGAGGTCAAAGTCACATGCAATTCTCTCTCCCATACTGTCCGCGCTATAGGGGTATCTCTAGTTATAGCATTACATAAGGTTTAGTAAAATTGGATGCTACACCCGGTGAACTACCGAGAGATCGGAAAGTCTCCAATCAACCTCATGTAGGGAATGCCGATGGCGGGAGTACTCTAGTGCTCCGAAGGCGATGCTGAAGTTGCACTGACCAGAGTCGGGAGTCTAAAGATTGCATAAGAGTATTAAAGGCACCTAAAGTGTCTAAAAGCATTGGTGGATAGTGGGAGTCTGATGGGAGAGTCATACCAGGGAGAAAGGTAAGAGGAATCGGTTTGCAAAGGCCCGCTTCTACATCTAGCCACACAGGTCTACTCGGTACTGGATCTTCCAACCAACGAGCACCGTGTTTGAGAAGAAAAGATTGAGGAAACACTTGAGTAAAATCGCCACCAAGTATTAATGGAGCATTGGCAGAGGCCTAGGCCGACTGCGCAATACTTGCATAGTAAGCAGGGTTGTCCACATTCGGGGCATAATGCAAATACACGTAAATTCACTATCTCCAACCTCAAGGTGTACACGGGCCCATCTACCCTCCTTGTCAGCGCTAATATCAGGTACAGTAGCGTGCAAAGACTTCTTAACCAGAATGGTTATCCCGTACCATTTGGAAACGGTGGGAGAATAGGCAGCTACCATGTGAGGCTTAGCATTGAGTTTCAGTGTTTCAGCAGAGTTTAAATGCGTTTCCTGAAGAAACACTAAATCAACATGCTCATGGCTAAGATAGCTAAGGATTTTCTTTCCTTTGAGTGGACCATTAATGCCTTTGACGGTGAATGATAAGATTTTACATAAGGCCATTCAGAAAAGTTAAAAAGTCTGAGCATGATAGCACACATAATTTCACTTTGTCCCTCAAGTTGACTGTATCTGGCTGTACACATGACATAGGAAAATAAGCTAATATAATACAATGAAGCGCCCCACATTAACAAAGAAAACCGCAGTACGGTAGAGGAGAAGCAAAACCCCAAAATTACTGGCGACCATGTGTCTGCGGGGAGAAACCCCAGAGAAGGCCGAAATTGAAAAAACACATAACCTGTAGGACTGTGCGTGCTCCGAATCCGACCGAGGCACACATCATGAAGGGATAGGAGACCAAAAAAAACAAAAGTCATATAGAGAAAGAAAGAAAGTCCAGGCTATTTCTGTGCGTGGCTATGACCGCCGCATCGGGCCCTTCAAAATGGCGGATAGAGCCGGCAGATAAGAGTCCAAGATTTGGGATTAGCGCATCTGCTCTGCTTCTTTGGAGTCTAAAAATGTTGATAGTAGATCAGGATCTTCGAACGTCCTGGTTTGGTTGTGGAAAGTCACTCGGAGCTTCGCTGGATACAACAGGCCAAAGCGAGCCTGTAGCTGTTGAAGTCGAGGGCGAAAAGCAAGGAGTTTCTTCCGACGGTCAACGGTAGGCTTTGCCAAATCAGGAAAGAAGGAGACCTTACTACCTTCAAATTCCAAATGATGATTCGCTCGGGCAACATGTAAAATTTGTTCCACTTGTTGATATCGTAGCAAGCTAAAGATAATAGGCCGGGGGGTCGTGCGGTTGAGCGCCATGTGGGCAGGAACACGGTGTGCTCGATCGATTTCCAGTTCTCTGTGAAAAATGATCTTCAGCAAGGAGGGAAGAGTTTTGAGCAAGAATTCTCTTATATCTCCTGCTTCCACCCCCTCCGGCATTCCGAGGAGCCTCACATTGTTGCGACGGGCTCGATTATTGCTATCTTCTAACTCCTTTTGAAGATTCTGTATCTGGCGCTCAGCCTTGTCCAGTTCGCCCAAGCGCACCTCGTGCGAGTCGAGGACCCCCGCCATGTTGTCCTGCCGTAATGAAAGACTTTCAAGTCGGTCCTGGAGCACTCCAAAGTCTTCTCGCATGGCTCGAAGCGCTTCTCCATTGGACTGCACCAATTCCTTCACGCCGCGTATTTCCTCCAAAATCTCCAGGTGCATATCGGGGTTTTCACGAAATGGGACCATCTTCTGTGGGGAAGACACCTCTGTTTTGGAGCGTTTTCCGTGAGAAGAAGAAGGAGACCCGAAGTCCAAGCGCGCTGGTTTATGGGCCGCCATCCCCCCCGAGGTGCCCCGGTCAGCTCGGAGCGAAATAGTAAATTTGTATAGGTATTAAGTCAGGATTCTAAGTAGGCCTCTCGGGAGCTTCAACGCAAAGCGTCCTACCCGCTGGACATCAGGCTCCGCCCCCTGAATTACTATTTTTAATAGTTTTGTTATGGTCATTTTCTATTTTTATTTGCACTTTTGTGCTGTGCACATGTATCACACTGCTCACGTTTTGCTGGTTTCCCCGGTTTTCCTGTACATTGCTGACGGAAATGGTTTCTCTTCCCTTTAAATGCTTTATGGTAGTTTTTACATGCAAATTCGGGCCCGATACTGTGCGGGGAGCCTCTCCCCTCCCACTCTCCACCCATTGACCCCGTCCCTCCGCCCCTCCGGAGCCTTCCTCCGCCCTCCTTTAGCCGTTCCACGCCTCTATCGGACATTTGCGGGCCCGCACTTGTATGGGGCCCGTTTGTGTGCCGCGCACCAGTGCGGGGGTGACACGCATGTGTGCGGGGCGTTTAAACGCGTTTATGCGCGTTTCAGTGCCGCATTTCCGTGCACTATTTTGCGGCGCGCACATTTGCGGTTTTTAGTAAACATGCCCCTTAGTTTTAAATTAATTTTAAATTAATTTGTTATATAAATGTGTCCCGGTTGCCTTTTTTAGAGTGATGTTTATATATGTATTTAATTGATTTATATTTATTTATTTATTTTTGTAAGCAACTCTCCCCTTGAGAAAGCCGCAAGCCGAAACGTGCCGGGGACCTTCAATAAAGCAATTTGAAATTATTTTTAAGCAACTGGGTCGTCCATTGCTTCTACTGAGGTGGGAGTAGGCACAGTTTCCGGCGAAAAGGAAATTACTTAAAATACTGTAACTTCACTGTATATTTTCTTTATCAAGCGGAACTGATACTCAGGTCTCATTTCATGGTTAGATTAATTTTCTCGCAATACAAAACATCCCCTGATAAGTCAGCTGAAATCCCAGCGATACTCACGCGCTGCTTTGGTTTTGTTATTATGATGCTTCCCTGCAGATGTTTTGACTGATTCTTTAGCTACAAAAAGATTTTCAGCTGCTTGTTACATTGTTGGAAAATGAGGTTTGTTTTCTTTTTTCTCATCCATATAAAATGGGTCTTTTCCTGGCCCCCGTTCTCCACTGGAGACCTGTTTGATGATCTGCATTAGTTGTTAACATGCTAACAGTTAATACAAGCACTACATTAACAGTTAACAAGTGTCTAAGCAGTTAGTGAATACCAGAATAGGGCGGAGAATGAGTGAAGACTGCACTTTACAGCTCACACGTGGTCGGTTACCTGCATTAGCTGTTAACATAAGAGATAACATGGCGCAATTACCACCACCTACATAGATGTAGATCACTGCATCACATTATGGATAGAATCAAAACAAGAATCAGAAACATGGCGGCCTCAATATTGCCTTTATCAAATAGGTCTAAAGTAAGGACCTTTTTGGACTTTTCAAAGAGGTATCCCATTATAAAATCAGACCCATATATTGTAGGCTGCCTGCATAGAAATGTACATGCATATTGGGAAAACATAAGAACATAAGATATGCCATACTGGGTCAGACCAAGGTCCATCGAGCCCAGTATCCTGTTTCCAATAGTGGCCAATCTATGTCATACATACGTAGCAGTTTCCCAAAAAGACACAGGTTCCACAATGCTTGTATTGGGTCAAACAGTGATATCCTGGGTCCCTTTTTAATAATGGTTTATGGACCTTTCCTCCAGGAACTTGTCCAAACCTTTTTTAAACCAGCTACACTAACAGCTTTTACTACATCCTCCGGTAACAAATTCCAGAGTTTGATTAAATGTTGAGTGAAAAAATATTTTCTTTTATTAGTCTTAAATAGTTTACCCTGTAGCTTCATTGCATGTCCCCTAGTCTTCCTATATTCTGATATAATGTAAACAATCGATCTACGTTTACCCGTTCCACTCCATTCATTAATTTATAGACTTCTAACATATCTCCCTTCAGACGTCTCTTTTCCAGGTTAAAGAGCCCTAACCTTTTTAGCCTTTCTTCATAGGGGTATCCTTCCATCCCCTTACCATTTTGGTGGTTCTTCTCTGAACCTTTTCTAATAACGATATATCCTTTTTAAGATACGGCAACCAGAATTGCACACAATATTCAAGGTGCGGTCGCACTATGGAACGATACAGAGGCATTATAATATCCTTTGTTTTATTTTCCATTCCTTTCCTTATGATACCTAGCATTCTATTTGCTCTCTTGGCCGCCACTGCACACTGGGCAGAGGGTTTTAACATGTTATCCACAATGATGCCTAAATCTTTTTCCTGGGTGGTAGTTCCTAATGTGGAACCTTGCATCGTGGAACCATAGTTTGGGTTGTTCTTTCCTAGATGCATAACTTTGCACTTGTTCACATTAAGTTTCATCTGACATTTCGATGCTCAGATTTCCAATTTATCAAGATCCTCTTGCAAATTTCCACAATCCTATTGGGTTTTAACAACTTTAAATAGTTTTGTGTCATCTGCAAAAAACAGTTTTGTAACAGTCCATTTCTACATGTGAAGCACTCTTTTACTGCCAGAAATGCCTTTGTAAAGTATCTTCCCTATGAGGAAATTTTTCATGGCTTACAGCATCAGTGTCTACTGTACCCTTCCCTCCACATACACACACACACACTGCCCCAACATTATATAGGCGCAGCACAAGCAGCAGCAGAGCAACTTTCTCTCACCCACATGCATTGTCTCACCTGAGAACAGATTTAGAACTGGCAAGCCAATGCACTACAAACCCTCTTCCCTTCCCCCCACACACAATGCTCCACCACTGAACAGATACAGCATGGACAGCAGTTGTACCATACCATCAATGCTCTAAAATTAAAGAGAATAGTCTATTTGCAGGTTCATTCCTTGACCAGTACTGGACATGTTAGCTAGGCAGTGACTCAGGGGTCCTTTAACTAAAGCTCATTAAGGTTTTGTACTTAAACACACCTATTTAATTCATGGTACGTGCAAACCACGGCAGTAACTGTCGAGGGCATGACCAACATATTCCCGGGAGTTAATTGCAGATGTGTATGCTAACGTGTGCCGCAATTAACTCAAGTGCACCTAATGATACCCATAGAGGTATCGCTACATATACTCACACTAATTGCCCTTGCGCTAGTGGCAATGTGCTCTCCGTGCCCACACTCTGCACTCTGGTAAGTAGCTGACAGGCCACACACTAGTGCTCACCGCAGCCAGTTACTGCACGTTAGAAACGTGTTAACCAGTAAATGGCGCTTAATAAAAGGGCCCCTAAGAGTCCGTTGTGATAGTGATTCCAGTGATGTGGACATCTGTCCAGTGGAAAATTTAGTTTGGTTTAATTTGTTTTCTTGACCACCTTTCGTTGCAAACAGTAAAACAGAATTTTGTGGCAGATTTTCAGCCAGCATGGCACAAGATTAACTTAAACACCTGCCATTGCATTTAACATAATCTATCTTTTTATCACTACTGTGCTATTCAGGTAGTGGCGCTCAATATATGTTTGGGCTGGGGATCATATCAGCACAGTTTTGTGGCTGAATATAATAACTACAGAAATAAAGGGGCATATTCAAAAGGATTAGCACAGTTAACAGACCTGCCAACCACGTTAATCCCGTTGAGCAGGATATTCAGCAGCACAGAGCTGTTTGGTACCATTGAATATTCCCTCCTACTACTGCTGCGTACCCCATCTTACCTGGATAGCATCGGGGCAGTGCTTGAGTTAACCAGTCAACGCTGATATTCAGTCACTGGCTGATCAACTTAAACCAGTTAGGCACAAAAAGGCTGGCCTAACTTTAGCCGGTTTAGCTATCTGGCCAGTGTCTGAATATCACCGTTGGCCGATTAGCTAACACACTAACTGGGCAAACCAGATATTCAATGCTGTTGTCCGGATATGACTCAGCATCAAATATCCGGGTCTAATTTTAAACAGAGATGGCCAGCTGCTTACAAGTGCTGGTCACTGTTATTGAATATCAGCCCCATAGTTTTTAGGGCTGCTTTCACCCTGCCCCTAACCTGGCACACATTTATACAGTATGTATTATATGGGTCCATTTAGCAATTTAAATGGCCTAATATTATGGGCTCAGTATTCAAAGCCACTTATTGGGGTAGCAGGATCTGTAAACTATATATGTTCTGCTAACAGCTAGATTTTCTGTAGAATTATCCAGCTAAAGCATCTGAAAATCATTGCAGACTGCCCCACTACTATATGGGCAGCACCTGAGCAATCGGTGGGCGGATTAAGGGTTGTCTCCAGGGTTATCAGATATTCAGTCCTCTAACCAGATAGCTGGATAAAGTTATGACAGCAAAGGGCTGTCCTAACTGTATAAATTATCTATCCAGAGAGCAAGCTGAATATCAACACTATCCCAATGGCACTGTGAGGTCAGCGCTGAATCCAGATATTCAGCGCTGGCCTCTCTCTGAAAACTGGTGCTGAGCAGCAGCTGGCATTTATAAAATTGACCCCTATATCTATAGGGGGAATTTCAGTGGTGGTAGCCAGCACACTTAAAGTGACTGGCCATCGCTGCTTTATCCTTTCCCCGCATATTCAATGCCAGGGTCTGGATTTAACTCCAGCACTGAATATCCAGGTTGTCTGGATTGCAATCTTGAATTTCACTGCTGTCCAGTTAACCCATGGTGCTGCCTCCGCTCCACCTCAGTGCTAGCCAGCTAGCACCAGGGTGTTTAGTAGCTTGCACCTGGGGCACAATTAGTGCCGCTAAATATCCTAGTGACCGCAATTAGCACAGTTACCAGGTCTGCTAACCGCATTAATTATGTTTAATAACCTCCCACACTGTTTAAAATATACGGATAAGCAAATTATGTGTTCCTTGTCAGTTGGGAAAAGCATAATTTCCAAACATCAAATCCCCACAAGACTCTTGTTTCGTTATTGTCTCCACTTAATCACTTGTGATGCAGATGCAGGTGGAGGCTGCAGAGAATCCCAGAAGAGGAAATAATGAGTTATGTATTTTCTCTTTGGGAATAACAGCAATCTCAGAGCCCAGGCTTGAAACCCATCTTGTATCCATTCCTGAGAGTGCAGAGGAAGTTCAAGTGATAAGCTGCTCTGCCACGGGAAAACCAGCTCCAGTCATCACCTGGAACCTGACTGAAAGTCTCCCAGAAAAGCCACAGCAATACTCCATTACACATCCTAACCAGACAGTAACCATCATCAGTAATTTCACCCAGCTGTCCTCCAGAAGTGCCCAGGAGGGAATGGTTGCCTGCGTGCTACGCCACCCAGCCCTGAATGTGGAGATAGTTCTACCAAGAAACCTTAGCGAGACCAGCACAGGTAAGAAAGATCCAGTTATGGAAAAGTGTAGGTCAAAGGCTAACTGCCATATATATTACACACAATTAATCTACATGTGCATACAGTGATATTCTAATAGTTGAGAATTGTTTGAATATCTCTTTGACAGATGTCTCAGCTAACTGGAGTGGAGGAGTATTCTAGTGGTTAGAGCAGTGGCATCTGACAAGAGACCAGGGTTTGAATTCCACTGATGCTCCTTGTGGCATTTGGCAAGTCACTTAACCCTCCATTGCCGCAGGTACAAACTTAAATTATAAGCCCTCCATGGAGAGGGAAATACCTACTGTACCTGATTATAACTTGCCTTTGCGAGCTAAATACTAGAAACATGACAGCAGAAAGAGACGACATGGCCTATCTAGTCTGCCCTTCCATATCAACTACTTACAATAGTCTCCGTTTTTCCTTTACAGATCTTCTGTGTTTGTCCCATGCTGTTCTCATCTCTACCATTTCCACTGGGAGACTACTCCACATATCCACCACTCTTTC
The DNA here is from genome assembly GCA_033557465.1 of Ichthyophis bannanicus. NCBI lineage: Eukaryota > Metazoa > Chordata > Amphibia > Gymnophiona > Ichthyophiidae > Ichthyophis > Ichthyophis bannanicus. Next base: position 459,896,530 of record CM066034.1, read on the forward strand.
TATAAAGAAATAATTCTGCATAAAGCCTATCCACTTTCACCCTCATCCTATGTCCCCTCATAACAGAGCTTGCTTTCAATCAAAAGAGGCTCTTCCCTGGGAATTTATGCCACAGAGGTATTTAAACATCTCTATCATATCTCCTCTATCCCACCTTTCCTCTAAAGTATACATATTAAGATCTTAAATCTGCCCTCATATGTCTAATAACCAAAGACCACTAACCATTTTAGGAGTCACCCTTTGCGCCGACTCCAATCTCTTTATATCCTTTTGAAGGTGCGGTCTCCAGAATTGTACACAATACTCCAAATGAGGTTGCACCAAAGACTGATACAGAGGCAGTATTACCTCCTTTCTTCTGCCGGCCATTCCTCTCCCTATGCACCCAAGAATCCTTCTAGATTTTTCCATCACCTTTTCTACCTGTTTAGCTACTTTAAGATCACACACAACCATGCCTAGGTCCCGCTCTTCTTTAGTGGACAAATGTACCTAACCCCCTATACTATATTGTTCCCTTGGATTGCTGCAGCCCAAATGCATGACCCTGCATTTCTTAGCATTAAATCTCAGCAATCAAATTATTGACCATTCTTCAAGCTTAGCTAGATCTCTCCTCATGTTATCTACTCCTTCCTGGCTGTCTACTCTGTTGCAGATTTTGGTATCATCCACAAAGAGGCAAACCTTACCCGACAGCCCTTCTGCTATATCACTAACAAAGATGTTAAAAAGAATAGGACCAAGGATATATCCCTGGGGCACACTACTGATAACTTCCTTCTCCTCAGAGTGAGCTCCATTTACCTGTACCCTTTGTCGCCTCCCATTAAACCAATTTCTAACCCAATCAGTAACTTTAAGGTCCACCCCTAGGGTGCTCTGTTTATAAGTCGCTTGTGTGGAAGGTGTCAAAGGCTTTACTGGAAAGTACACCACATCTAGGGCTCTTCCTCAGTCCAACTCCCTGGTCACCCAGTCAAAGAAATCAGATTTGTATGACAAGACCCGCCTCTGGTGAATCCATACTACTTCTGATCCTGTAATCCATTGGACTCCAGCATCCTCACTATTTTCTCTTTCAGCAGCATTTCCACTAATTTACTTACTACACAGATTAGACTAATTGGCCTGTAGTTTTCAACTACATCCTTACTTCCACATTTGTGTAAAGGGATCACATGTGTCTCTCCGCAGTCTGGCACCACTTCAGACTCCAAAGAGGCATTGAAAAGGTCGGTCAGTGTTGCTGCTAGAACATCTCCAAGTTCCTAAAGTATTCTTGGATGTATCCCATCCAGTCCCATCGCTTCGTCTACTTTTAGTTTAGCAAGTTCATGTAGATGGTCTTCTGAAAACCATTCGCAATCCCCATCGCTTCTGTTGCTATTCGGGGGTGTTTTCTGAGATCCTGCTCCTGTCCCTTCATCTGTGAACACAGAACAGAAATATCTATTAAGCAATTCCACTTTATTCTCAGCTTCTACATATTCCTCCTCTTCACATTTTGATCTGACAATACCACCTTATGTTAGTGAGAGGAAGGCAAGCAAAAGGTGGCATTGTCAGACTCAAAAGGTGAAGAGGAGGAATATGTAGAAGCTGATGAGGATAAAGCAGAATTGCTTAATAAATATTTCTGTTCTGTGTTCACAGATGAAGGGCCAGGAACAGGACCTCAGAAAAACACCTACAGATAGGAACAGAAGTGACAGGGATTTCGAATGATTTTCTTTTCGTGAGGAACTTGCTAAACTAAATGTAGACAAAGCAATGGGACCAGATGGGATACATCCAAGGATACTAATGAACAAATAACTGATGAAACTTTCATCATCTGGAATTGTTAAAAATATCTCTCCCAGTCAGTCAATGTAAATTTGGCTGTAATTCATTTTGATCCATCATTGTCTTGTTAACTGTATAGCCCTATGTAAATTGATTGCACTTAATAAATAAAAGGTCACTACTCAGATAGCTGGATACACTGAGAGTGTTTCTGCTGTCATGGATTTGCAATGACAGTTAAATGTTCAAAACAACCTAAAGCTTTTATGTTCATTCAGCCACTGTTTTGACAATGCAAACAGAATTTGTTGTCCCGATGGCTTATACTCTATTATTAAGAATTAGCTCATGCCTTTCCAATGGAAGTTCAAGGTAAGTCACATTCAGGTATGTGGGTATTTCCCTGTCCCCAGAGGGCTTATGATCCAAGTTTGTACCCGAGGCAATGGAGGGTTAAGTGACTTGCCCATGGTCACATGGGTTCTACTCCTTCATTTATGGGAAAATGCTTTGTAAACCTGATAAGCTGAGCTTTCTAAAACTTCTAGTAGATTTTAGGGGAAATTCCAAGCTTCGCTTTTGTAGTATTTTCAGATTTCTTGCTTCAGATTCTGGTTTGGCATCAGTTTATGAGAAGGACTATTTAAGGGGCAGATTACAGACATAGGGCACGGGTGAGTGAGCAGCGTGTTACCTACAGCTAGAGTGTGGCTGATGCATTTCAGGAGCCTCTCCCCTCTTCCTCTCTCGGTCACCTGGTTCCACAGTGCTCAGGGGATTATTCATCTAGAACCGCATCACAGGGTCCTTCTCTTTTGACCATCTCCTCTCTCACTCTTGGGTTTTGATCCCTTTCCTCCCCGAGTTGATAGAGAGGTGGGGAGGAAGGTGGAGTTTGACATGTGAGGGGTATTTATGGCCTTTTACAGCTTATTGGTTTCTTCTCCATCCCTTCCTAGGCCAAGCATTATAACCCCTGGGCACTGATAGCAACACTGTATCCTATACACATATACAGGGTAGTTCTATAACAGAGCACCATGGGTAATTGCCTAGCTAGGTGTTATTTTATAAACACAAATAGATGCCTACTTGCCTTTATAAAACACTAGTGTATGTAGCAGAGAACATTTTAAATGTAAGAATGATTATTGCTAGTGAGCAGGTGTAAATCACAGGTACTTTACATACATATGAACATAGATTATAAAATATCTTAATCTGGACATAAATGTGAAAACTCTGCTGGTCAGCGGTGTGGTCTGGGCAGAGTATGAACCTTCATTCCTAAGTGTGTACTTTTATGCCAGATGATCTTTAATAAGAGGTCCCTTAGGTGCATACATGTCCGCATACACACAGAAGTGACTATGAAGTTACCCCCATATTTCCTGAAAACTAAGGTTACCAGATGACCCCGATTTTGAGGTACTGGCCTAGACTCTATGGCCTATAACCATCTCCTGTCCCAGATTTCAGTGGTGGCTGATGTGGATTTAAGAAATAAAGTATTTGACTCCACGTCTTTTCGTCGCATTCCACGTTTCTTACTGGGATCCTTGGTGCACGTGGATTCGTGCTCTTTTTGGTTTGCCAGATTTCAGTGGTGACAGAAGCAAAGGACATTGCTTCTCGTGAATCAATAGGGCCGCGGCTCCAATATCGCACGGAAGCCACTACCAATGCTTTGTAAACATACTCCTAAATTATGCATTTTGGATTACACTTGCCAAATAGCAAGTCTAACTTTAAATGGATAGTCACTGGTGTGGTTGACAGTCAGATGCATATTCAGCAGCACTAGTTAAGTAGATTCATATGTAAAGTTATGTTCAGTGATGCTAAGTGTCAGTGTTGGTGCTTAACTTTAAACATTTGCTAGTCCAGCTAAATAACAGGACCTCTCTTTAGCGTGTTATAATAAGATAAATATTAGAAACAACTATATGTTGCTCTGTTCTTTTCCACAGAGAGCAACAGTCCTGCAGCCCTAACTGCCACCATCGCAGTCCTGATTTCAATAACTATCATTTCCCTCATGCTGATTGGATTCATACTATGGAAAAAACATGATCAGCAGAAAAAGACACATATTTTCCAGTAAGAGATTTTCACCTCTTTCAAATGTGGTTTTACTGAATTACATTAATATTGTAAACACACTTAGGAGTGAGTGTGGCCAAAACAAAAAGTTCATTTTCTTGATTTTCAGGCATTTTTACATATGTTTCACATATTAGTTCTTTAGGCATGCATTGTATGTGCGCTTAACTTTAAGCATGCAAATTGATGTATGCATATTATATGCACCTACAAATGATCTGCATAGATATACATTTTTTGGTGTTGAAATTCAGGGTGTTCTGGGGGTAGGGAACATGCCTACACACATTTGGATGTAACACACCTTGAGCTACTAATGAAAATGGAATAAGCTAAATATAAAAATAATGTCAGTGCAGGGTTTGGTCTAATATTTAGCATCAACATTCCATTACTTGCTCTCTTTGATGACCCCTACAAAATTTGGACTCTGGAAGGATTGACTGGAAATATTATTAGATCAGATTATGGCCTTTGACGCTATAGATTGTAAATTATGGTCTTATGATATTAGGGGCCACATTATTGGAATGGTTCTGGGGACAGAATGTCTCCTTTAGAGGGTCTTATCTGAACCCTAGAAAGTGGTTTACTTAGTGCCTCATAGGTTCATCCTCGGAATATTCAACAGCCTGATTTGCAGATTAATATCAGGGCTGGAATGGGCAAGTTCCACATGTACACTGACTGTATTCAGCTCGGTATGCAGCTGGGCTCTCAGCAAGATTTATCCCGGTTGATCTTACTTACATTCCTGCTTGAATGACAGCAAATAACAAAGATATGTATCTCAAAAATGAGATTTTATGGGTGAAGAAACAAATTTTTAATTTATTAGCCTTATATTGCTGTAGGGGATGATGTTTTGGAGCCTCAGGACCAGGTAAAGATTTTGGGTGTTACAATGGATACTAGTCTAGTCTAACTATTAAAGCATATGTTGCATCAGTGGTAAAACTCATGATTTCTTCAGTTACATCAGATAAGAGAATTTGAGATATTTAAGTCCAGAGGATTTGAATTTTTATTCATTCACGGGTCACCAGTAGGATAGACTAGTGTAAATCACTTTTGCTTGAAAATAAATTAATTACAAAAATCCAAGCTAACAACTGAACATTAAAGAGGTAATTTTATAAAAGGACACCTAGGTTAACAGGGCAGGAAGGTGCCTATTTTATAAAAATGCCCAGATGTCTATGTTTTTATAAAATTATTAGCAGAAACCCTGCAGAAATCACACTTAGACTGAAGATGCAGACATTACACCTCCTTTTGAGCAACTGTAAATGTAAGCATGTCCCTTATAAAATATGCAAGTAAATCACAACTCCTCCAAAACTCCCTCCCCGAGTATACTTATTCTTCAAGCACATGCTGGCTTGCACTGCATATACTTTTAAGTCTGCTCTAATTTTATAACATGCATGATAAATGTGAAGAATATTTATTTATTATTATTTATTAATATTTAACAGGTCTTTTATATTGCCTCATCTTCCATTCAAGGCAGTTTACATTACAACAACTTTACAATGAACGGGATAATTAACTTAGAGATTATATAGAAATGCGGAGGCACATTCCGCTTTGTATGTATCCGGGCCATCTGGACATACAGACATCCAGACGGCTGGGAGATGCAGCCAATTCTGTTCCTGTAGTGGCTAGTTATCCCTGTGGGAACAGAATTGCAGCACAGTGGCTGGACATCCAGAACGTGCCCCTATTCAGGCACCCCGGACATCCAACCATTTACCCAGCTAATTCAGGCACCTTAATTGAGCCATGGTGCCATGGCGCTATGTTGCCATGGCACTGCAGCTCCATTAAGGCGCAGTGATCCCAAGCCACTGCAAAAATGTTCTTCCCCGTAGCCCGACCCCCAATGCGGTCTTCCAAAGGCAGGGTAAGGCTGCCGGGAATCTCCTCCACTCCCTCACACCACTGACCTGGCCCTGCACCGCCAACCCCCGATGTCCAGAGGGACTTATTTGACCTCTGAGGTGGAATAAGTCCCCATCTAACCCAGACACCTCTGAACATATAAGGCCGATCTAAGAACAGGCCCTATATGTCTGGGGAGATGACCCACCCACGCTCTGCCCTCTCCCCCCCTCCCCATCTAAGGTTCCCCGTACAACTCAGATGTTCATACAGGGAGCCTTTTTCCAGCAGCCGCATTTGGATGAATATCAGGGATATACATCGAGGCTGGACATACATGCCCATTATTCATGGTTGGAATGATCCCCATAACATTTGCGTACATAGGTAATTTATAAAATTACTCTCCACATGCCACATACAACTCTGGAGAAAAAAACCTCAGTAGTAACACTTTTACATGCAACATCACTTAATGAACTGAAAACATCTTTTACATCCTTGGTTAACAAAAAAAAAAAAAAAAAAGCAAAAAAGCCATGTTTTGCATATCTTCAGTGAACTGATGTGAATGCAGTCCACACTTCAGAACTAAAAAAAAAAAAAAAGTGAACAAAAGGAAGCCCAAATGGTGCTTATTATGTGTTAAAAAGATGAAAGAGCTCATCTCGAATATTATGTTTAGGATTAACATACTGTATCACTAAACACCTGATATTCAGTGGTGGCAGCTAACACAATTACAGGAGCAAGCCATTGCTGCTGAACCCTAGACTCTGATATTCAATGCCAGGGCCATATCCAGCCATCAGTATTGAATACCTGGGTCAGTCGTATATCCTAAAAGCTAACCAGGCAGTGGGGCTATTCAGCCGTAGCCCGGCTGACTTCAGCAGTGAGGTAGGACAGCCTTTACTGCACCTGACTTTCACCGCTGAGGGGTAACCAGAAAGCAGCTGAATATTTATTTATTTATTTGGTTGGTTTTATATACCATACTATTTAGATTCAGTGCAGTTTACAGTATAACAACTTGATACATAGAACATGTTTACATTGAACAGATACATTGAACAAGCAACTGGTAACAGAGCTTAAAAGCAACAGGTAACATAGCTTACAGTAGAACCGAGTTAACAGATAAAACTGGAACAGAATACATTGCCGTTGATGGATCTTCAACTGGAACAGAATATTGCCGCTGATCGATTATCCCCAGTTGTTCCTCCCTTTCCACTCCTGGAATGCCCCAGTGCTAGTTGGTTAGCATCGGGACATGCAGCAGCAGCGCCCACAGATATTCAGTGGCATTAATCACATTGGTGCCACTGAATCTCCCATTCACTGCGATTAATGTGGTTAGCACAGCTGCAAACCATGTTAATCATTTTAAATATTGGGTCCAAGATTTGCATCAGTTCACTGAAGATATTTAAAATATGCAGAGTATTTTATGACCAAGGATGTAAGAGGTGTTTTCATGTATTAATAAGGAGACCTACTAAAGGCTGTGCCGGTAGCCTGTGATTGCAGCAGGACATCAGTGTGGAGGCCTTCGCTAATGTTTGTGTGCGTGTGCCTCTGCACCCCACCCCATGTCAATAGTGTGTTGCAATGATGCAGCACTACGATAACTGGCATGCAGGGACACTTAACCCTACCCACTGAGGTAATGTTACGTGCACCCATGCTAATAGCAACAGTCACAGATAGCATGCACCATAAAGCCCAAGCTCTCTGTGATGCACCATCAGCACCCCTAACCTACCCTGTCCCTACCCACTAATTCACCTTTGGTTAGTACAGGATCACTGGTGCAGCACCCTGTGTTAAATATCAGTGTAGCTCATTTGTTGCATGCTAACCCTGCTTTGCCTGGTAATAGGGTTTACTAAACATGCCCCCCCCCCCCATGCGTCTTTAGGAAATACTAGTGCAAATCAGGCAGCAGCACTAGTGTCTATTTTGAAGGTGCAGACATTTTCACCAGTCTCGAGCATGTGTAATGTCTACACCTAAAGTACTTGTGTAGATTTACAAAGTATGCGCATAGTAGTCCATAAGGAGCAAGAATGTATAGGACAAGTCTAATCCTCAAAACTGGACCTGGGAAGTATCTGGATTTGTTGGTACCTGTAGTGGCTCGCTTTGAGCACATTAGTAAGGTGGAAATGAGAATAAAAAGATAAATAACACTTCTAAACAAAAGTCTGTTTCTCCTGGCAGATTACGCTTGGGGGACTTTGAAAAGCAGAGATCCAGCTCCTTCACAAGCTCCCATCTCCAAATCAACATTGATACATGTGTATCACTGCTTTGCTGTCGCAGTCTACCCAGAAAGCTCTTCTCCTAGTGCCCTGAGCAGTGCTTCTGATATTCTCCTCTCTACCCTCTCTGTACTATAACAGGAGAAGTAGGGCTGTGGTTGGAGGTATCAAAAGCTAAATTTGTCAGGTCCATAGAGGGAAGGCTGTGATGTCTACTTTGGAAGTAATAGATGATCTGAATGCCTGTTACATGTGAACCTCGCATATTAAAAAATGGCTACCTGTCTGTGTTTACACTTGAGGATCCCAAGTGAAGAGCAAATTCTGTTTTTTAATTTATTTCTGATATTGTCTACCCGGTTTAGTCTAACCATCATAGTGGCAATTGTCTGCTGCAAACCAAACCTCCCTCCAGAACTCTGCTAAAGTAAACCTTAGGTTTGGCCAGTAGGTGGTGCCACTGAGTGAGGACTGAAACTCTCTCCTCTCCTAGGGAGTCATGAATTTGCATTTGCTGCATCCTCATCCCTGGTCGGTCCTGTAAACAGAGTCCTGACCCAAGAATCAATCACATGTTCTCCATATTTCAGTGTGCAAGTCTATCAGGAAACCATTGGGCTGACCAACGGCACCGACTCCTTTAAGGAAGAACCACTTTATCATAAGCTAAAGAGTGTAAAACTCTTGTGAATACTGTGAACCTGATGACCTTTAGAAACTCCATTCCATTTATTTCCTTTCCCTCTTTAATGATTGGGATAGGAATGAAAGTTACTGCACAGGTATGTTCTGTCTGTCCATAAAACTCCTGTTTTTGCTCTTAGGCTTAGGCAACAGAGGGGTTGAAAAGGGCCCATATTGGAAAACCTATCAAAAGCTTCTGTCTGTGTGTTACTCTCTTCTTCTCTCTGTCTTTAGGTCTCACTGTGTGCATGTTGCTCTCCGTTCTGTTTAAGCTGTAATAATGAGAAGAAGGTACCGTGTGCTAATGCAGAGAGATTTCCTCAAGCTTCTTTCTGCCTATCTGCATTAGAGGTGTATATGTGTGTCTGTATGTGCTTAACTCATGAAAGACAATGTGCACAGAGTTGCAAATGCAATCTTCATATGTTAGTTTCCTACCCTGCCTCCTTGAATTCCAACATGCACTATGTGCGCTGCAATTTTAGCCACTTTGAGGGAGGGACATTTTCAAACAGTTTACATGCAGAAACCACTATTTACCTGTGTAAATAGCTTAGAAATTGTCCTGTAACATATTTGCCATAGCGTATAATAAGCAATAGTGAGATGTGCTATTACTGCTCAGCGAATACTGGATTTCTCAATCCTCATTCCTTGGAGTCTACTGAAAGCAGATACTGTAACTCCTTATACTATGTCTATGATCAGGGGTTCTAATTTTAGATTTTAGCTGATAAACACTGATAAACATCCTGAATGCAAAAAAATTTAAATAGGCATTTAGGGCCTGATATTGCGTTAGGACGGCTAGGTGTGAGCACAGCGCCAAGCCGTTGCTGCAGTCCTCTAACTCCAGATATTCATTACCAGGGTCATATCTGGCCCCAGCATTGAATATCCAGGGTCGCTGCACATGTCGGGAACCACAGAGGCAAACCAGGTAGCGACAATATTGCACTGCTGCCCGGTTAGCTTCTACGGGTAAAGATAGGCCAGCTTTTGCAGCAGCTATCTTTATCTGTAGACGCTAACTGGGCAGAGGTGCAATCTCACTGCTACCCAGTTAGCCTCTGTCACTGCCCATAACGTGTTCTGGAATGCCCACCACATCCGATGCTAAGCAGTTATCAGGGCACATTAGTGCCATGGAATATCCCACTGAGCGTCATTTACATGGTTTACAGGGCTGTAAACAGTTTAAATGCCTTTCGAATATCAGGCCCTTACTGAATAACCAATTATGCCATTGCTGTCACTCCTCCCCTGGATTGTCTTGTACCTTTTACTCAATTTTCCTGCCATTTTACACCGATAATTCCTAAAAGTCACAAATGTACATAGTTGATTTCATCAGAAAAAGGTACGCCGCACTAGTACCTGTGGCGTTAAAACCAAAAAATATATGTTTTCAAACCATCAAAGAACACCAAATTAACCACAGGGGGGATATTCAGTGCCAGCGCTTCTAAAGCACATAGCCATCGCTGCTAAATACTAACCCCGGATATTCGGGAATCCAAGATGGTGACTGGACTGGACGTCTGAGGCGTTCCCCTGATCTGACTTTGGTTACTTTGGAATTTGTTACCTTATGGCTCTGAAGAGAAAGGGGAAAGGCAAACAGGATAGACAGCAGCAGCAGGTGGTCATTAGTGGCCCTATTGACCGCCATGTGGTGCCTACAGCATCCATATTGGTGTTGGCGGTTCCACTGTCTGGATGGTGGCACTGGATATCTGGGTATGCTGCTGATAATGGTGATATTCAGCATTATCTGGAGAGCCATCTGCAGCTATTTAGAGGTCTTAAGTTATGCAGATAGTGGAACTGAAAATCACCCCTATCTGGATAAGTTGCTGCTCCATCCTGACTCTGCCCCTAGGCCACCCTGGTGCTATCCCCGAGAGTACTGACACAGTCTGCAATGATTTTCATTGGGACTATCCAGATAATCCCACTGAAGATCAGTGGCTGGCCCCAGTGAGCTGTATTGGCTCAGTTAGCAGTTACTGAGAACCAGATACATGCTTTGAAATATCGGGCCCATAATTTAGAAATATCTAAGAATAGAAGCCCTGTTGATAGCACATGAAATGGTAATGTTTGTCAAAACCTGTATAGTAATTACTCTTGAGATTTTGTATGAAACAATATTTATTAAATTAAACTGTATCTACTTAGTTCTCTATCTTGATTTACTAAGAATTTAATGGATTTTGAATTTGGTGTACATTAACCAAACAGTAAATTATTCTGTTTTTTGACCATTATGATGTCAAAGAGCTAACCTCAGTGCCTCTATGTACTGTAAGCTACGTACTGGAATGCACTGCTGAAATACAAATTCCTTTTCGGTCATCCAGTTTAGTCCCATACTTCTGGGTAGTGAACCTCCTTCTGCAGCCTGGAGACTGGGCATGTCCAAAAACGTGACATCACTGCATGTAGCTCCTCTGCTCTCCCAGCAATCCCCAGTGTGTCCAGTCTCCATGCAGCAGGAGGACGTGTGAGCCTAGTGCTGGGCTCACTTTAGGGCTTGGTTAAGGAGCATTAGGATAGCAATCTCGGAGTTTTAATTTACTTTCAAGCTATCTCTTGATTTTTTTTTGTTGATTTGGTTCTGCGTCTTTAAAAAAAAAAAGAAAAGACGGGCGTGAAGTTTTCTTCTGCCAGTCCCTTCTGGTGTTTTTGTGCGCGTGTGTGGTCTTTCCTCACTGCCTAGATCTCTCCACCCTCACCAGTTCAGGGGAGAGCTCTAGAGTCAGCAGCGGGATGCTGCTTTGACTTTCGCCGGTCACTCACCACGTTCCGGCTGAAGTGGAAGGCTGACATACCGGTAGTTCGTCCGGCGGCTCAGCGCTTATTCCGCAGGCTGTGGAGCCGCAGGTATTGGAAACTCGCGATCTTCATCCTTACCTTTTAAGCGGTGAGACAAGGTAAGCAGGGATGCTGGCAGGCATAGAGAACGGCCAACTTCTTTTCCGTTTCTATGGAGCGTCGGGTGATTTTGGTGCCATTTCCTGCACTGTCAGCGGCGGCCATTTTGACCTCATGGCAGCCTTGTGCAGACAGCTTTCTACGGTGCGGGAGGAGAATAAAGGCTGGGAAGCCGGCTATTTCGGCCATCTCGAGTTAGTTATCTTTGGGTTTTATAGATTTATGTTCTGTTTGTTCTTTTATTTTTAGTTCTAGAGAGTTTCTACTTCCTTTCTTTTAATTCAAAGGAAGGGTGTTTGGGACTGTGGGCTGTTTGGTGTTGGACCAGTGCTTATAGTTAAAAAAAAAAAAAAAAGTGTGGAACACTATTTTTGTTGTTTGCTTTGGAGGAGCTTTTATGGTGGCACGCCTTCTGTGTGTGGTGTGTGGCAGCCGTAGAGGAACGATTGCTGAGTCCAGAATCTGCCGGGGGTGTACGGCAGTATCGACCTCTCTAGAACATCAGATGGAAGTTCAGATGTCCGAGATTCAAGCCGGGGCCCCGATGATGGATGGGAGTCCTCCGTCTGTGTCCCAGCAAACATCCATACAGAGTCCCCAGGAGGGGCAAAGTGTGGCTCCCCTGTCGGGGGGAGCAGAGCAGCAGCTCAGTGATTTTTCTCCAGATTTTGTCTTAATTATGCATGAGGCTTTCTGTATGCAGCGGCAGGGTAGAGTGCCGGATTCCTTGGTGTTTTCCACGCCATATCCGCAAGCTTCTACAGCGGAGGTGGGCAGCGAGTCCCTGCGACCGCCTAAGAGAGTCAAGGTTCGGGATCTTTCGCCTCCTGAGGTTGAGTGGCAAGACTCGGAGGAACGTGAGACGGTAGTAGAGGCTGGTGTAGAGGAGCTAGAGGAGGGAGAGATCCCTGAACCAGAGGATCAGGCGAAGATTATTAGGTTGTTCCGGAGAGAGGAATTGGTGCCGCTTATAACAGAGTCTCTGCGAACACTGAAATTAGCGGCGGAACAACCGGCGGAGGATGAAGGGGAGGAAGACCCGATTATTCAGGCGGTGCGACAGTCTCGGGTAGTTTTTCCCGTGCATCGGGTAGTTGACCGAATGATTCAGGATGAATGGGATTTGCCTGAAGCAGGGCTCAAGGGCATTAGGACGATCTATAGATTGTATCCTTTGGCAGATAAAGACAAAGAAAAGTTTTGTTCTCCAAGAGTTGATGCTGCAGTCTCGGCGGTAACGAAAAAGACCACCATTCCGGTGGAAGGCAGTGCTGCTCTAAAGGATGCACAGGATAGAAAGGTGGATGGTTTGTTGAAGCAGTCCTTTGAAGCGGATGCCCTGTCTCTGCAAGCATCCATCTGCGGAGTTTGGGTAGCTAAAGCTTGTCTTAGATGGACTCAGGGGTTGCGACGAGTCGGGCAACTAGAATCCGAAGGGCTGCGGGAGTTAGACCGTCTGGAGTCCGGGGCGGCTTACTTGTCCGATGTTCATTATGATTTAATCAGAGCCCTAGCTAATAGTATGGCGTCTTTGGTGGCAGCTTGCAGGTCCATTTGGTTGAGGAATTGGGCAGCGGACGGATCTTCTAAGGCACGGCTCAGTAAGCTGCCGTTTAGGGGGACCCTTTTGTTTGGTGAGGACCTAGATAAGTTGATAAAGGATTTGGGGGAGTCTAAGGGAGGTAGACTCCTGGAAGATAAGCCTAAGCAGGGAAGATCCTCTCAGTCATTTCGAGGGCAGTTCCGTGATTTCAGGAGGTTTCAATCTTCTCGGTTGGGGGGTTTCCAGCGGGGACGATTTGCGCCTCAGACGCAAGGGTTTCGGGGCTTTTGAGGAGTCAGCAGAGGGTTTGCAGCGGCTTCCTCAGCCCCCACCAGAAAGTCGCAATAAAATGCGGCAGGCTCTGGCCAGAAGTCAGCCAATAGGCGGGAGGCTTCGAGCTTTCCTTCCGGCTTGGGCCCAAATAACGACGGATCAGTGGGTTTTGGAGATAATTCGGGATGGCTATGTGTTGGAGTTTGCCCGGCCCATATGGGATTCCTTTGTCCTCTCTCCCTGCAGAGGCCAAAGGAAATCCTTGGCGATCCATCAGACGCTAGATCGGTTATTGCAGATGGAGGCTATAGGTCCCGTACCCTCAAGCGACTCCGGCAGGGGTCGATACTCCATATATTTCATAGTTCCGAAGAAGGATGGTTCGGTGCGACCCATATTGGATCTAAAAGGGGTGAACCGCTGTATCCGCGTATCGCATTTCAGGATGGAGACTTTAAGGTCCGTCATTGTCGCAGTGCGGCAGGGGGAGTTCTTAACTTTTCTCGATCTGACGGAGGCCTATCTGCATATTCCGATCAGAGAAGGCCATCGCAGATACCTTCGCTTTGCTTTGCCATGGGGTCATTACCAGTTTCAGGCCTTGCCCTTTGGCCTCGCGACGGCACCGCGAACCTTTACCAAAATTATGGTGGTGGTGGCGGCAGCATTGCACAAAGAAGGAATCCTAGTACACCCATATCTGGACGATTGGTTGATTCGGGCGAAATCCAAAGCAGAGAGCATTCAGGTTACAGCCAAGGTGGTGAAGTTCCTCGAGAGGCTCGGCTGGGTGGTTAATATGGCAAAGAGTCACCTAATGCCTACATAGGATCTCGAATATCTGGGAGTATGGTTTGACACTCGGGTAGGGAGAGTGTTTCTACCGTCTCAGCGAGTGCAAGGTTTAAGGCCATTGCTTCGTCAGTTCCTGGCGTCTCCGGCTCCTTCAGCCTGGAGTTACCTGCAAGTTCTGGGAACCATGATGGTGACGTTGGAGGCTGTACCCTGGGCCAGGTTTCATATGTGGCCGTTGCAGAGAGCACTGCTTCGCCACTGGTCCCATCAGGAGGACTCGCTGAATGCGAGGCTTCCTTGTCCAGCCAAGGTCAAGAGGTTGCTACGATGGTGACTGCTTCCCGAGTCCTTGACCGCAGGGATGAGTCTGGAACAACCAGAGTGGCTTCCGCTTTTGACAGATGCAAGTCCAGCGGGCTGGGGAGCATATTGCGGGGAGCTCTTCATGCAGGGGTTTTGGTCGGCCCAGGAGGCCACTTGGTCGATCAACAGATTGGAACTTCGAGCAGTGACTCTGGCGCTTCAGGCATTCGAGTCCACCGTGACGGGAAAAGCGATACGAGTGCTGTCCGACAACTCGGCGACAGTGGCATACATCAATCGTCAGGGCGGCACCGGAAGTCTCTCCATGGAAGCAGAGGCAGAAGAGCTCTTTCAGTGGGTGGAAACTCAACTGTTGGCAGTGTCGGCGGCACACATTGCGGGGAAGGACAATGTGAAGGCGGACTTTCTCAGCAAAGTGCAGGTGGATGCCAGGGAGTGGGAGTTACACCCCGAGGTCTTTGCGCAGATAGTCCAAAGATGGGGGTCGCCAATT
The DNA here is from genome assembly GCA_033557465.1 of Ichthyophis bannanicus. Classification (NCBI taxonomy): domain Eukaryota; kingdom Metazoa; phylum Chordata; class Amphibia; order Gymnophiona; family Ichthyophiidae; genus Ichthyophis; species Ichthyophis bannanicus. The sequence goes on from CM066034.1 coordinate 459,911,627, forward strand.
ATGGACCTCATGGTGACTTTCTGGTCAGCAAAAGCAAGTCGATTTTTCAGCAGGCGGCGAGAAAGGATGTTGGAAGGGATCGACACGCTGATGCAACCTTGGCCGACGTCAGGTCTGCTCTATGTATTTCCCCCATGGGCACTAATCGGCAGAGTGGTGCAAAGAATCAAAGCTCATTGAGGGAATATGTTGTTGGTGGCTCCAGATTGGCCAAGACGTCCATGGTACGCAGATCTGGTTTGACTTCTCAGCGGAGATCTGTGGAGGTTACCGGCGTCGAAGGATCTATTGCAGCAGGGGCCACTATGAATGCTGCTAGTGGATCGATTCTCGCTTACGGTCTGGCCATTGAGCGGGCGAGGCTAAAGAAGAGAGGTTATTCGGCAGCGGTAATAATGACTTTGCTCAAAGCGTGGAAAAGATCTACATCTTTGGCATACGTTCGCATATGGCGGATATTTGAGGATTGGTGTTCCAGGGGTCAGATTCGGGCAGCGACGGCGGTGGTTCCAGTGGTGCTCAGTTTTTTGCAGGATGGTTTTGAGAAGGTCCTGGCTGCTAGTTCCTTAAAGGTCCAGTTGGCGACATTGGCATGCTATAGGGGCAAGGTGCAGGGGGTGGCGCTAGGGACGCACCCGGATGTGCTGCGTTTTCTGAAGGCCGTATCCAATCTTCGTCCTGCTCGTAGAGTCATAGTTCCTTCATGGGATCTCAACTTGGTTTTGGGGGCCTTGGCGAAGGAGCCTTTTGAGCTGTTGCGCAGGGCATTGGTAAAGGATTTAACACTGAAGACAGTGGTTTTGGTAGCCATTTGCTCGGCAAGGCGAATTTCGGAGCTCCAAGCTTTATCTTGTAGAGAGTCATTCTTGTCTTTTTATAAGGAAAAGGTGGTGCTGCGGCCTGTTCCTTCCTTCTTACCAAAAGTAGTCTCCCCTTTTCACTTGAACCAAACGGTATCGTTGCCAGTCCTGGGTTCACTGGAAGACAGCGCGGCTGACCGCAGTTTGCGGCGGTTGGACTTGAAGCGCGTGTTACGGCAGTATTTAAAGGTGTCAGAGGATTTTTGTAAATCTGATCGGTTATTTGTCTTGTTCTGGGGTAACCGCAAAGGAGAATTGGTGGCTAAGGCGTCTATTTCTCGGTGGATTAGAGAAACCATCGCTTCGGCCTATCTCTTGGAGTGCAGAGTGGTGCCGGCAGGTTTGCGGGCTCATTCTACCAGGGCACAGGCAGCGTCATGGGCAGAGCACAGCTTGGTGCCTCCGGTGGAAATTTGCAGGGCGGTCACCTGGTCGTCTCTTCATACTTTCAGCAAACATTATCGACTGGATGTACTTTCAGCGCAGGATGCGGTTTTCGGATCGGCAGTATTGCAGGGCGGTTGGAAAGGTCCCTCCCATTAGTTACTGCTCTTTTACATCCCAGAAGTATGGGACTAAACTGGATGACTGAAAAGGAAATGGAAATTACACTTACCTGGTAATTGTGGTTCCTTGAGGGAATCCAGTTTAGTCCTCATTCCCAGCCGGGATGATTTAAGGTGCTGAAAAAGATCAAGTGGGCTGTAGTTACCAGTAAGTAAAGTTCAGAGTTTCTTTTTTCTTTTCTTGCCTGTCTGTGGATTGACTCAAACAGTTGGAGGCAGGCAGAAGAAAACAAGCCTGTCTACAAAAAAAAAAAAAAAACAGAAAGAGAGAATAATGGAGAGGAATTTGTAGAAGTGTTAGAGTAATTGTTTCTTACGAGTTTGTTCTGTTGTGTTTGATACAGATATGGTTAGATACTTATTGCTCCTTTGAGTGTGCTTTGTCAATAGTTCACTGGGGATTGCTGGGAGAGCAGAGGAGCTACATGCAGTGATGTCATGTTTTTGGACATGCCCAGTCTCCAGGCTGCAGGAGGAGGTGCACTACCCAGAAGTATGGACTAAACTGGATTCCCTCAAGGAACCACAATTACCAGGTAAGTGTAATTTCCATTTTTTTTCTTTCTGTGGGTCAGTTTTTCTGACTTATGAGAATTTGCTCCACCTGAAAAGATTGTTGACAAGGCAGCTGACAAGACAAATGTCCCTCTGAATATTAGGCCATATGTTTAGAGGCTGCTACCAAACATATTAGCCCCCTATCCATTGATTTGCAACCGCACTATACAGCTAGTGTTGCTAAAAAACCCTCTAAATGCCCAGATAGCAGATTGAAGGTGCTCTGCCTAACTATACATAGAGCAGCAATAATGAGCTGCTATCTGTATAGTTAAGTAGTGTCAAAAAACAAGCACTTTCCATATGCCTGTTCAAGCCTGGAACAAGCGTAAACTTAGACAGGGTGCTGGCATCCATGGCATTTCTGAGATCAGGCAGGGACATTCAGACTCTGACATCTTCACACTGGGGACATCCAGAGCCAGCTTCTAAGATTGCTTTGGAAACATCTCTATGCTTATTTTCAGACATCCAAAGCATGAATAAGGCTTCCAAAAAGACCCCCATAGCTTTTGGGTGCAAGTGCCTTCTATGTATTTTCAATACTGCTGTCTATCCAGACAGCAGGAAGGAAGGAATGAAGGAATGAAGGAAGGAAGGAATGTATTTCACATGCCAAAGCCAACATATCCACTGCTGGATCTGAATATTGACCCAATAGATTTCATAAATGTGGCAACCTAGGAATCTTAACATTGTTTTATTGTGTTTTCTGTTCATTTCAAAATGACTGCACATCCCTACTAAAGAAACTGAGCAGCTTGGGGTGTGGACCCCCAAGGTGATGGACTAGATTAGAAAGACAGACTGGAAGCAGTCCAGAGAAAGGCAATCAAAAGAGTTTGGGAGCTGTATGAAAAAGCATATAAGAGGGGACTAAATGAGATGTATTCCCTAAGAGCCCATTCCATTCCGGACATCAATCCCTCTGTACGTCTGGGATGAGGAAGTTAGCCGCAGCCGGGTGAAGGCACGAATAGCGGGGATGGACGTTCCATTGGGCCGTCAGTCCCCGCTATTCGTGGCACAGAATAACCCCCTAAAGGAGAGAAAGCATAAAGGAGATATCCTATAAACACTCAAATATCTCAAGGGTATAAATCAGGCAGAAGCAGCAAGTTTTTGCTTCGGAAGGGTTTGCTCAGAAGCCATATCTCAGAATATGTCTTTATTGAATGAGTAATATATGTATGTACTACAACCACAGCACTCCAAGTCTGCCTAATCTTATCTGATCTCAGAGGCTAAGTAGGGTGAATGGGAGACTACCTTGGAATACCAAGCGCTATCGAGCTACTGCACAGAAGAAAGGCCTAGCAATCTACTTCCAGTCATATATTACAAGAAAGCACGGAGAATTACAACATAGACTACTATCCAGAGGGCCATCAGGAGCTGACATTGACATGATGGCATTGTACAAGTATATTTATTTATTTATTTATTTAACAGTATTTCTAGACCGTCTTATCATAAAAATCAAGGCGGTGTCACAGCAAAACAATCAGAAGATGTGGAGGGGGTTCATGCAGTGATGGGGAAGTGAGGTGCGGGGGGGGGGTTCATGCAGGGAGTGCAGGGGGGGTGGTGTGCGTGTGGGGGGTGTGTTCTAGATTAGGGGGGCTATGTACAGGGTGCGCTATGATACAGCATGTTCTATAATACTAGGTACTATTCAGATAGGTCATGGGATAAATCCTGTGCCGATATACAATCTTTCGTCAGGGGGGGGGTCTTTGTTGAACAGACCTTGTTGATTAAGTGACGTGTCCATAATGTTCTATGAACAGAGCTGTCTTCAGCTGTTTGCGGAAGTCCTTGAGGTCCGTTGTCGCTCTCAGCTCGTCTGGGAGGGAGTTCCAAATGGTTGGGGCTGCCAGGGAGAGGGCTCTCTCTGTGGTGTCTTTTCGTGTTTTTCTGAAGTCCCTCGGTGTGTTGACTCTGTTGGAGGTTCCTTGTCTTCTCGGGCGGGTGCTGGTGTCTGGCTGAATGAGGGTGTGCAGGCTGTTGGCTGAAATGTGGTGTTTGATTTTGAATATGTTTATTATTGTTTTGTATTTAATGCGTGCGCTGATTGGAAGCCAGTGTAGGTCTTTGAGAACCGGGGTAATGTGGTCCTGTCTTGTTGAGCCAGAAATGATGCGTGCTGCGGTATTTTGGGCTAGTTGGAGCGGTTTGAGAGTTTGCTTTGGTAGGCCAAGGTAGATGGGTTTGCAGAAATCCATTAATGGGGTGATGAGTGCTTGGCATACCGTGCGGAAGTGTTCTGCGTCGAGGAGGGGTTTAAGCCGTCTGATGATTCTCATTCTATGGTATGCATTCTTGACCGTTTTGTTAACGTGAGACTTGAGATTTAGTTCGTTGTCCAGGGTTACTCCAAGGTATTTTACTTCGGATTTTATTGGAATGGTTGTGTCTGCTATTTTGATGTCCGGTGGGTGGATGAAGTCATGGTTGCGAGTGATTATTAGAGCCTCAGTCTTGCTGTAGTTGATTGAGAGGTTGTTGTTCGTGCACCAGTTTGTCATTTGTGTTAGGCAGTCAGTTATTCTCTTGTAGTCTGGGTTGTCGGTAGAGATAGGTGTGTATATCATGATGTCGTCTGCGTAGATGGTGTATTGAATGTTGTTCGCTTTCATGATGTCGCATATCGGTTGGATGTATATGTTGAACAGGAGTGCCGAGAGGGCGGATCCTTGAGGTACTCCTTGGCGGATTTTTATGGGTTGAGAGGTGTTGTGGCCTATCTTGACTTGCAGCTGCCTGTCGGTGAGGTAGGATTGGAACCATTTTAACGTGGTACCATGAAGTCCAATTTCCTTTAGTCTTTCCAGGAGGGTTAGGTGGTCAACCGTGTCGAAAGCGGAGGAGATGTCGACGAAGATCATTAGGATGCCTTTATTGTTGTTGTCTATGACTCTGAGGATGTTGTCTATGAGGTAGATCAGCAGTGTTTCAACTCCATGTTGGGGGCGGAAGCCGTGCTGGTTGTCGTCTAGAGGAGCGTGGTCGTCGATATGTTCCTGTAGTTGTTGTTGCACTGCTTTTTCTATGATTTTTGCCAGAAAAGGTATGCTGGATATTGGTCTGTATGCTGCAGGGTCTTTCTTGTCGAGGGTGGTTTTCTTAGGTATTGGGCGTACTGTAGCCAGTTTGAGTTGAGCTGGCAGGAGACCCTGGGTGAGTGAGTTGAGGACAATGTCGTGTATGATGTGGATGAAGCTCGATTTGGTGGCCTTTATCCATGATACTGGGCAAGGGTCCGTGGGGGCGGTGCTTGTTCTGATTGCTGAGATGATGTGGGAGAGCTGTTCTGTTGAGGGCAGGTAGAAAGTGTCCCATGTCTTGGGGTGAGAATCAGGCTGGGTAGCAGAGCTGGTTGCAGTTGGTTCTGTGGAGTGAAATTTGTCTTTGATGTGATCAGCAAATTTTTGCGGGTCTATTTGTATTTCCTCTTCTGTTTTCTGTTCCTTTGTGAGGATTTTCACTATGTCGAAGAGCTCTCTGGGTTTGTTTATGGAGGTGTTTATCATGTTTGTATGGTATTCTTTCTTGGATTGGTTGATGTGTTCGGTGTATAGTCTTTGGTTTGTTAGGTATATCTGCTGGTTTTCTGTTGTCTTGGATTTTCTCCATCTCCGTTCAATCTTTCTGAGTTCTCTTTTCTCTTGTCTTATGGTCGAGGAGTACCAGGGTTTGTGATGTCTCTTGTTGTTGCAGTGTTCCTTTGGTCTGGTAGCAGTAGCTGTGGCGGCGTTGGATAGTGTGTTGTTCCAGTTGATTATTTGAGTCTCCAGGTTGTCTGCTTCTGTTGACAGTTGATTTAACGTGTCCAGCAGGAAGGTGTCTCTGTCGAATTTCTTGAATCGCCTTCGTATGTGGGAATTGTTGGTTTGTTCGTTGTGATTGTCTTTTTGAAGTTGCAGTGTGATCTTGATTGTGTGGTGATCAGACCAGGGGACTGGGGTGATGGAAGGTGTTGAGATTAGTCCTCTTGAAGTGAGGGAGTTGGTTGCAAATATGAGGTCAGGTGTAGAGCCGTGTCTGTGTGTGGGGGCGTTGATGATTTGGGTGTATTGAAGGGCTGTTATTGCTTGGAGGAAGGCATCTGCATCTTTGGTGTTGGTGGACTTGAGGTTGAAGTCACCTAGCAGGATGGTGGGTTTGTTAGTTGCTGTGAGGGCGCATGCTGTTTCGAGCGTTGCTGCCAGTTCATCAGGAGTGGCTCGGGGTGCTCTGTAGGTTAGGCAGAGTGCCATGTGTTTGTTCATGATGCTAAGCGTGTTGCTTTGTGGTGTGTCGGTGGAGCTGTGTGTTTTGAACTTCATGTTTTTCTTTGCTATTATGAGAACCCCTCCTCCGCGTTTGTGGGTGCGTGGGCAATTGTAAGCTGTGTAGATGTCTGGTACCAATTGATTGAGGAGAACTGAGTCGGTGGGATTGAGCCAGGTTTCTGTAATGCAGAGAATGTCTGGTTGGTGATATTCTATGTGGTCTGCTAGTGTGTGTATCTTGTTGCATATGGACCTCGCGTTTATGAGCTCTATGGTCATTTGCTCTGTAGTGTTGTGTGACTCCGTTGAGAAATGTGCGAGGGGGTATGATTTGTGTGCGTCTTTTCTTCTTGATGTTGATGTGCTGTGTGTGGCGGGGTGATTGTATTGTGGAACTGTGTAATGCCAGTTAGAGGGTGGGTGCCATTGTGGGTTATGGTGTAGGTGGTGGAGGTGGGGGTCTGGTGAAAGGATATGTGTGAGGAGGAGGCTGAATGGTAGGAACCATGTAGCGATCATGGTGGTAAGCTGTGGTGTTCTGTGTGATGTTTGCTTGCAGTTTCTGATGTCCGATGAGGTGTGCACAGATTTCATACAGTTCGCTGTCCTTGTTGAATGAGTTTGTGAGACTCACCTGGTCAGTTTTGTTGGTGTTGCTGTTGAGAGTTGGTGTGCTCTACCCAGCTTGTAGAGCTCGAGGAGCGTGGGGATATTAGTTGGCGAGCTCAAACCCGTCCTGGGGAGCTCAAGCCGGGGCTGCCTTTCACAGGTGTGTTAGGCGATGTGGGGGATCCGTTCCCGTGGTTGGCGGAAGCGACGCAGCTTTATCGGCGTGTTGGTGGTGAGGGACTCCTTTTTTTTCACCGCCAATGGCCACCGCCTAAGGGCCACGCCAAAGGGCCCTCTGGCGAGGCCCTCAGGCGCGGGCCCGCCAGGCGCGGGCGCGCCCTGTAGGGACGCCGCTTTTGAGAGGGATTTCTGGGCGGGCTTTCTCCCGCTCCCACTGCCCGGATAGGGCAGGAGCACTCCCACTGCCCCGATAGGGCAGGAGTTCAGCGAGGGAGAAGCCTGGCTTGCGGGCAGCACAGCGGGTCCCTCTCGGTAGGGACGCCGCTTTTGAGAGGGATTTCTGGGCGGGCTTTCTCCCGCTCCCACTGCCCGGATAGGGCAGGAGCACTCCCACTGCCCCGATAGGGCAGGAGTTCAGCGAGGGAGAAGCCTGGCTTGCGGGCAGCACAGCGGGTCCCTCTCGGTAGGGACGCCGCTTTTGAGAGGGATTTCTGGGCGGGCTTTCTCCCGCTCCCACTGCCCGGATAGGGCAGGAGCACTCCCACTGCCCCGATAGGGCAGGAGTTCAGCGAGGGAGAAGCCTGGCTTGCGGGCAGCACAGCGGGTCCCTCTCGGTAGGGACGCCGCTTTTGAGAGGGATTTCTGGGCGGGCTTTCTCCCGCTCCCACTGCCCGGATAGGGCAGGAGCACTCCCACTGCCCCGATAGGGCAGGAGTTCAGCGAGGGAGAAGCCTGGCTTGCGGGCAGCACAGCGGGTCCCTCTCGGTAGGGACGCCGCTTTTGAGAGGGATTTCTGGGCGGGCTTTCTCCCGCTCCCACTGCCCGGATAGGGCAGGAGCACTCCCACTGCCCCGATAGGGCAGGAGTTCAGCGAGGGAGAAGCCTGGCTTGCGGGCAGCACAGCGGGTCCCTCTCGGTAGGGACGCCGCTTTTGAGAGGGATTTCTGGGCGGGCTTTCTCCCGCTCCCACTGCCCGGATAGGGCAGGAGCACTCCCACTGCCCCGATAGGGCAGGAGTTCAGCGAGGGAGAAGCCTGGCTTGCGGGCAGCACAGCGGGTCCCTCTCGGTAGGGACGCCGCTTTTGAGAGGGATTTCTGGGCGGGCTTTCTCCCGCTCCCACTGCCCGGATAGGGCAGGAGCACTCCCACTGCCCCGATAGGGCAGGAGTTCAGCGAGGGAGAAGCCTGGCTTGCGGGCAGCACAGCGGGTCCCTCTCGGTAGGGACGCCGCTTTTGAGAGGGATTTCTGGGCGGGCTTTCTCCCGCTCCCACTGCCCGGATAGGGCAGGAGCACTCCCACTGCCCCGATAGGGCAGGAGTTCAGCGAGGGAGAAGCCTGGCTTGCGGGCAGCACAGCGGGTCCCTATATGAATGGAATGCACATCTAGTACACAAACATAGCAACTGACTGGTCAATATTCAATCCACAGCAGTCAGCTTTTTTTTTAATCACTAGCCACCACAAGCAAAAAAACCTGGAGGCCTTAAATACAAAGGGATTAGCATGGTTAGCAGACATGTTAACAGTTAATCCCTCTATCTGGGATATTCAGCGGTACTATCCAGATAGTGCCACTATCTGGATAATTTGTGTCTCCGCCTTGGCACTATCTGGATAGTGCTGCTTCATTTCCCAGACAGAGGGATTAACAGTTGCTAACTAGGCTTATATACCGCTTTTCTACCAGTCAAAGCAGTGCACATTCAGGTACTGTATATATATATTTTTCCTTGTCCCAGAAGGACTCACAATCTATGTTTTTGTACCTGAGGCAACAGAAGGTTAAGTGGCTTGCACAAGGCCACAAGGAGCATCTGTGGGACTAGAAACCCCAGTCCTTCCAGCCCAAGGTTGCTGTCCTTTAGTGGGATTTGAACCTTTCTGAATGGCACTACCCAAATACCAAGTGCTGCTATCCGGATAAAGGCTTTTAAATTCAGGCCCAAAATTTATAATGGAATAAGTACAAAAAGATCCTTAGTAGGGGAAGAAGTCCAAAGAGAGCCAGCTATTGGCTCAAATTTGTGGCATGGGCACTGGAAGTGGGGTTGGGCAGTCTGGTTGGACCTAATGGTCCTTTCTATTGTCAAAAGTCTAAAATGGTAGAAGAAATAGAGTTAGGAGTCTGCAGCATTTCTAACAAACCATCCTTCACTCTTTCAAGGGCAGAATCCAGAGGAGAAGTGGGAAGGGTGAAAAGAAAGATAGAAAGAAGCATAGGCTAGTGTTACTGCAGGCCATGGGGTAGCCTGGTTGGTACCAGCAGGGAGTGGAGGAGTAGCCTAGTGGTTGGGGCAAGGTACTTCAGGCCAGACGGTCTGGGGTTCAAATCCCACTAGAGGACAGCAACCTTGGGCCGGAAGGACTAGGGATTCTAGTCCCACAGGTGCTCCTTGTGGTCTTGGGCAAGCCACTTAACCCTCCATAGCCCATGTTCCCTGTAAAATAGTTATCTCCAAGTTATAATACCCTGTTCAATGTAATTTCAGTTCGTTCAATGTAAACCGCACTGATGCAGAATAGTGTGGTATATAAGAGAATGAAAATAAATAAATAAATAAAATTGTAATACTAAGAAATCTGCAGATTTGCTAGTGGCTGGGTACTGTCCAGCAAGGCCATGTAGACCTAGGAAGTTTGTTCTTTTGATTTATGATGTGCTTGATTATGGAGCTTGACGGTAGGGCAATGGTGGGACCAGTAGGTCTGGATGTTGACCTGGGGATGGAATCTTGTGTGACCATTTTTCCATGGTGGTGAGAACCTCTGAGTGGTCAGGCATCTGCATATGGGATACAGCCCCGCAGGGTGGGCACAGAAAGCTGGGCAGACTAGAGGGTCCAATTACTATGCTACTATATTTACACCTACACTTGAGTTAGGTGCTGTCAGTAGTTATGTATAATTTATTCATTGATACCTGTAGTCTTCCCTATTACTAGAACTCAAAGCAATGTACAAAAAAAAAAAATAAGCGTGTAAAATCTAGTTATATTAAAGCTACCGAATATAAAATCAGGCACCTTGTTATAATGCAAAGCTGAAATAAAAAAAAAAACTAATAGTACGAGCATACTAAGCCATACCTTAACACCCATGTAAGCATGTCCCCAAAGCCATACCTTAACACCCTTGTGAAAAGGTAAATAATTTCTCTCAATGCTTATTCCCTAAAGAAGGTGCCACCACAGCAAAGCCTCCTGTCCTAGAAAACTGAACGAGCTGCTTTTACAGCAGGTACACTCAGCAAATTGCTTTGAAAAGCATGAAGAGTAAAGCCTGGAATATAGGGCACAAATCAGCAAGATATTGCAGTCCCATTTTATTTCTAACCTGAAACTTTAACATTAACAATTTGGACTGACACTGCTGCATCACTGCAAGACAGTGAAGCTCCTGCAATACAGGGGAAATATGATTCCTGACTTTCAGACCCTTGATCAGTCACGTGGTTGCAGTCTACAGAAGTTGAATAGGCTGCCAAGATTTTTTCTGGAAACCCACATTCACTGCATTCCCATAACTTTGTCAAAACTAGGGCCTAAACCACTAATCTCAAATTATCCAGTGATAAATTCTTAATCAGCCTTAGCTGAAAAATCCCCCAGCTCAGCTTTGAGCAATGCATAATCAAAATTCAATGCAGAATTTAGCTAAAGCTTATCTGGAGGCATTTAGCTTTAATTTCTTTCGACAAAGCCATACTCCCACTGTCTCTAGTCCCTGATTTAATGTTCACATTCATTCCTGCCATGATCACCCAACCAACAAAATAATGTGGATATTATCAATGAATAGATGGGGGGGGCGATGCTGCAGGGGCTTCTGCCTGTTGCAGCAGAAACTCTTGGACCATCCTTGTCTATTGGGGGTTTCCAGTTATAACTGAAAATCAGAAGCCTTGAAATTGGGGACAATTCCCCTCCCCCCCCCCCCCCCAAATAAATATCGGAGACATCTGGTAATCCTATAGTAGTAGTAAATTGCCATACAAACCCTCAGTGGTGCATTCCACAATGCTTTCCAAATAAGGAATGTGAAAGACAGTCCCAAAATATTGGGCAGTCTGACTCCTAGAAGTGCATCCAGATGCACCACTAGAGGTCAGCTGCTGCCATTTTGGAAGATGGCAGTGTAGGAGGCAGAAGTGAGTGGGTATCACTCCTGCCTCCCAGCGTTTAGAGGTGGATGGGGTTGGAGGGCTACCAGGAAATTATTTTGTTGCAGCGAAAAGTGAGGAGTCCAGGGATGACTTGAGCCATCAGGGATCTTGGACAATCTGAGGTAAAGTGTAGCCAGGTGCAACATTTTTACTCCAACCTTAAACTGGTGTAAAGATTCAGCACTTAGGTATACAGTTTAAAAGAAAGCTACATTTTAGCTCCATTTTTTTACAACAGGAGCAATTTGTCATTCAGCCAGAGTCAGCACCACTATTGCAAGAACTCTCTCGGGACCTACAGCAGCAGCTATCACTGCAAACAGCCCCACAGTGCTTACTTTAAGCTTCGGCACCACGGGGCTGTTTGCTTCCGCCTCTCTGCGTCTCCCGATGCAGACAGGTAAGTACCGTGGGGCTGCTTGCTGTCATTGCTGCAGGCCCTGGAGAGGAGCAGTGATGGCCCTGGAGAAGCCCTGGAGAGGAGGGGCACAAGGTAGTACTAAGCAAGTGATGTTAATGCTAATATAGAACTATCTACAGAGTTTATATTAATGGAAACATTTTTGACTACTGTCCACTTAAGCGTTTCATTTTATTCAATGTTGGGGTTTTTCTGGGCTTTCCCTAAGATTATTTGGGGAATTTTCTATTTTGTATTATGGCTGCAATGTCCGCCCCAACATATTCAGGACCTTAAACAAATTGCTCATGCCACCATAAAAGCATGGAAACTGTTTTATTCATCTTGTCAGGTCTGTAACATCACAAGCTTTACTTTTGATTTATAAGGTACAATTTTCAATATCAATTCATAGCATCAATACATCTATAACAAGCAAAGCACCTGAAAAAAGGTACTGGAGACAGAGATAGCCTTACTCCAATGAGATCAGCTAATTCCTGCAGATAAACTGTAGATACTGATGTTCATCTTCCTTGTTTACGTTCCCCTTTGTTCATTCAAGAGGCCCAGGTGACAGCCTTTTCATTAGCTGTATAGCATTCAGAGCCTCTCATTGTGTCAGCTCTCAGGGACAGGATATTAGCTCATTTCATTGCTCAATCTTGCTGATTTTGCAGTTTCAGTGTGAAAAAGTCAGAGCAAGCTGTTTCTTAGGCCTGAGCTATAGACGTTAGCACAAGATGGATTCAACCTGTAACAAAGGTACCTGAAGGGGGGATTCATTTTTCCCCTTCATCAGCCATATCTAGAGTTTGGATATCCTTAATCCCCTTTCAGTCAAAGTTAATAAAATGCTAATTGTTCCTGTTTTTTTCTGTCTCTGTGTGGATTCACTACACTCTGTGGGAAGATCGCGGAGTTTTAGTTATGCCAGAAATGCAACTGACAAGATAGAAAGTCAGAAGTGAAAGCAAAAGGTACAGGTAAAGATCAAATCTCACTTTTGAACTAAGCAATAAAATGTTGTGAAAAAAAGGCGCCAAATTCTCTGTGTACCGAGCTGGAGCATTATCTGCTGCACGTAAAAGGACACAGTAATCCAGATCACCAAACTCTCCTGTGAAATGCTCAGACTGAGGATTCTGCAGAGTGGAGCTCCAATGGTCTTGTTCTTTATACTTCTGTTCAGAGAACCAGTTACAGGTGAGTGCTACCTAGAAACATGGAATGATAGCAAAAAGGAGCATAGGACTCATTCAGTCTCTGCCTAATTTATCTCCTAGTGCAATATCACAGACCTCAATTGATCTCTGGCTAGTCCCTCACTTCTTTACGCATTACCCCATGCTTTCTGGAATTCTTTTACTGTTTTGTCTCTATTATCCTCACTAGAAGGCTGTACGATTCCTTGACTAGTCTTCCTATGCTTTGTACGTTCCATGTCCCAATATATGAGGCATCTTTGCAGCTTCTGACTCATTTCATACACAGCTACATCAACAGTCAGACATCCCAAGAGCTTTATTCCAACCACATCATAAATGCTGGTTTTACTCTAAAGATCTTCAGGTCTCCCCCAATAGCTTGTTGAATGCTTTCCAATCTGAAGGGCTCGTCTTCCAGCACTATACCGCAATTTCTTTTGTAGTGACTCAGTAGCATCTCTCGCCAGGCATCCCCTCTCCTGCATGGCCGGTGCCCCACAGAGCACTGCAATTGCGACACACACACACAGCAAACGTACCCTAAAGCTGCCTTGCTGCACCATCTTCATCAGTCCAGTGGCTCTTCTCCTGGCTGAAGTCTCACAATTCACAAGACTTCAGCTAGGAGAGAAGAGCAGGGCCCACAAAGATAGCATGTCAAGGCAGCTTTAGGATAAGTTTGCCTTTGCCACGCTGGCTCCATGGGTCTGGTGGGGATGCACCCCGCACTCACAGCCCCACTCTTGTGACTTACCATTGGGTTTTCTTGGCAGAATGCAGAAATAGATTGCCTAGCCTTTCTTCCACACAGGTAATGCCAGTGTTGTTGCACAGAAATGTGATCTTCTGCTACCAAACACCATTCCATACTACTGCTGCCCAGAGGCTTACAAATGCTTAGTATCCTTGTCTGTGAGCACTGCTGGCAGGTGTGCACAACAGTTAGACAGGCCAGACAAGCACAGGAAACTGAGCTGTGGAAGGTGTGTGTGGGGGCCCGAGGGGGGGTAGGGAACTTATTATCACACTTCCAAGTCCGGCATGTGCTAAGTGGGAGGGAAAGGCATCCTGGGCGCAGCACTTGCTTCAAGGTTCCGTGTGCTCTGATGAGAAGGAGAGATTGCTCTCCTGTCAGCAACTGAACTATCTATCCCTTGTGGCCAACAGCACAGTTCCTGGCAAGACTGGGGCTGCAGCACAGCTCCACCACTTCAACAGTCGTCAGCCAGAAGTAAAACAGTCCATTAGTCCAGAGAAAACAACACAAAAAATTCAGTTACCGTAGGAGCAGTCTCTGTAGTAAACAAGCAAACCTGGGGTTTTCTCTCAGTTCATGAACCAGAATTAGCCAGACACACCTTCCTGGCTACCACACAGGGTGGCAAGGCCCTCACCGGCTCAGCCTGAGCAAGAGGGCTTCTCGCTGATATTCATTCAGCTATTAACAATTCATACTTAACTCTATGTAAATATTTGTACATACCATGTGAATAGTTTCCCTGTTATCCCAGTTTGTTTATGCCTTGTTCTATGTAAGCACATTGTGATATTTAATGCATTGTTGCTCTGTTCAGTTTTACTGTAAACCGCGCTGATTTCAATAGCGCGGTATATAAAAAATAAAAATAAAATAAATAAATAAAATCAATAGTTCAATCCATTCCACAGTTTTAAACCACTGTTGTAAATATGGGAAAACCTTTGCTCCTCAATGAGCTGGAGTAGAGTTGTGAAAGCCTTCAACCCACACCTTCCCTAGGCATTCCCAGGTAGGGTTGCCAACTGGCCGGTTTTCAGCCGGCCTGGCCGGGTTTCCACGGCCAGGCCGGCTGCCGGCGCAGAGGCAAAACCGGCCCTTTAAAAGCCGGTTTTTTTGCTCTGGCCGCAAGATCGGGAGCGGCCAGAGCAAAAAAAACGGCTTTTCTCCGCTTCAGAGGGAGCCGGGGAAGCCCGCGCGAGGCCCCGGCTCCCTCTGAACAGCCACCAGCGTGAAGAGCCTTTACCTTCACGCTGGCGGCTGTTCCTGTGAAGCCGCGAATGCTGGGAAAGGTTAAAGGTTGCATTCACGGCTTCACAGGAACAGCCGCCAGCGTGAAGGAAAAGGCTCTTCACGCTGGTGGCTGTTCAGAAGGAGCCGGGGCCTCGCGCGGCTTCCCCGGCTCCCTCTGAAGCCTCAGACAGCCGCGATGCTGGTCGGGGGGGGGGGCAAGGACTGCATTGGCTGTGATGGGGGGGACCTGGACTGGAAAAGGGCTAAGGGGGGGGGGACTTGGACTGGAAAAGGGCTAAGGGGGGGGGACTTGGACTGGAAATGGGCTATGGTGGAGGAAGGGGGATCTTGGACTGGAAATAGGCTGTGATTAGGGGGGCTAGGACTGCAAATGGGCTGTGATGGTGCGGGGGGACTCGGACTGCAAATGGGCTGTGATGGTGCGGGGGGACTCGGACTGGAAATGGGCTGTGATGGTGGGGGGGGGGGCCTAGGACTGGAAATAGGCTGTGATGGGGGACTTGGACTGGAAATGGGCTGTGATTGGGGGGGGGAGCTAGGACTGGAAATGGCCTGTGATGTGAGGGCTAGCACTGGAAATGGGCTGATGAAGAGCTGGAATAGGACTGGAAATTGGCTGATGTGGGGCATGGGAGAATGGGACTAGAAGGGAGTGGATGCTGGGTGGGCCTAGAACTATAAGGGAATTGATTTGGGGGGAGGACTAGAATGGATGGGGAATGAGAATGGAGAGGGGAAAAAATATTTTGTGTGGAAGAAAAGTCTATGATGGGCCGGTATTGGGAGAGTAAGAGGGGCTTGAGAATGGAAGGGTGAAATTTAAACGGATGATAAAGGAATAAGGAAAGTATTGGGGGAAAGAGCAAAAGGGAAACAATCAGTATGTTAAAGCAGAAATAGAGAGAGAATGGAAAACATCTAAAAGAGAAGAAAGGACAAATGGATAGCTCGCAGAAGACACGAAGAAACCAGAAGAAAGTGACTGGAGCAATTGCAACTGAAAAATAAAACGCCCAAACAGAAGGTAGAAAAATACTTTTTATTTTGAATTTATTAACTGGAATATGTCTGGTCTGGGAAGTGTGTATTGCTAACATCTTTGCGTTTTTGTTTAGTGCAAGAGGAAATTACTTTATAGTTTTATTTCTCCAGTGTTGTACATTTCATGTTTGGATTTTGGGGTTCCCAGTTTAATTGTTATCTGACCAAGGAAGTTAGCCTACACGTATCCTCGGTAATTTTTGTGGGTGGGGCTGGGGGCAGGGCAGGGGTGGGACTAGGGGCGGAGAATGGGTGGAGCATGGCGAGCCACAGGTGTCGGGTTTTTCTCGGTGAAAAAGTTGGCAACCCTATTCCCAGGCCCAGTCCAAATCCAACATGAGGTAATTCCGGAAACTCACATACTTGAAGGTTTGGCTTCCTGATATTCCATATCCTCAAAGATACAATCCCAGGGTTCTGCTTGTCCCAGCTCCATAGGCACTGGCATCAAAGGAACTGTGGTAAGCTCACTAGTATACTGATTCCAAGCTGGGAAAACACCCCAACCCAGGATGTTTGGAGTGCTACCTTATATCTTCCTTATCCTGCCAAGGAGCTCCACACTCTTCCTCAAGTGCTCTCTCCATACTTGCACCACCTGGGACTTCTCTGTGGCAGGGCCATCTCATCCCTAACCCAAGGGATTCTAGGACCTGTAGTGTGCCTGAACTTGTCACACTATTCTATCTCATAATCAGAGTTATAGACAAATTATCTCTTTGTAACAATTTTTCTCACCTATTGGCATTCATCCACTAGAAATAAAGTATAGTAGAAGAAATAATTGTCTATAGGCAGGGCCGGCCCCAGAGTTGGTTCTAGGCTTTGGAGCCCTAGGCAAATCTTAAGCCTTATGCCCGCCCTGCTGTCAGAATATAGTGTTTAACTTTGAATGCCTTCTCTTTAGCAGAACCCCTCCCCCACCCCAGAAGTTTCTGCTCTAGGCAACTGCCTAGTTTGCCTGGTGCTTCAGTCGGCCCTGTCTGTAGGGAATTGGAATGATTTTTATTTTCAGAGTTCAGTTAGATTTGAGAAAGGATTCTGCCATGATAAGTTTCCTTCTTCCAAGTGAGTTGAAGAGTAGCAGAAGGGAGAGAAGGGCATGGGGTACAAAGGGCCTATGTCAAGCTCTTCATGGGACCCCCAGTGCAAATACCTGAACAGTTCTTCCAAGCTACAAAGCATTGCTGGCTGGAGAGGAGTACTGCAATAAAGAAACATAAAAGAGAGACAGTCTCTGTTTTATATAGCTGACAATCTAGTCTGATCAGGAAGAGTGGGTGTGGAAAATGAAATGGCCATAGAAAGAAAAAAGGAAGGGAAAGTGAGAGCAGCAGTGGCACAAGTGTGCAGAAAGAGACAGGTAATTTTTGCGGTTTGCTTATGGCCTCCTCTAGTCCACCTACAAGGATAGGGATTTCTTTATGAAGACAATAGGAACAGCTTCAGCTTTCAGTGTAAGTGACACTGTGCAAAAGCAGGTGTCCAGTCCCATCTCCAAAGTGGAGCAAAGGGAGGATGAGATGGTGCAGGGAAGTTGTAAGAAATTATACAAAAGGGGTAGGAAAATGTATGTCCATCCAGGACCGTACCAAGCTAGAAAGGCACCCTGTGCAACTAATGAATCTGGTGCCCTCTCCGCCCCAGTCACCTGCATTAACTCACTCTTTTTGAGCTTCCTGGAAGCTCAGTAATGACATCAGTGCCCCTTCAGTACTTGCGCTCTGTGCTGCCACACCACTTGTACAGCCCTTGCTTCAGCCCTGTGTCCAACTGTTTAGGGGCAAATAAACTACAAAAATGAAACAGAAAGGATGAAATCTGGCAGGGAGAAAAATTGGTCAAAAGACCCATGGGGTCCAGAAATGGGCTAGATGATATCAAGGGTTCCAGAGAAATAAAACTGCCCAAAACATAGCCCAGTGCATTTCTACAGGAGAACAAATTCCAGCATCTACACTGTAGGTCCCTTCGTGCGGCCCGCGAGGCTCTACCCCGGTTAACATTACGTGCGGCCCGCCAAGGATTCCCGCCATTGTATCCACGCGCTTGCAGCTCACCGACGACCACCTGCAAGCGTCCCTTCTCCTGTCAGTGTCATCTGTGAAGCCGGACTTTAAGCGTTTGTCTGCTAGCATGAATCATCAGCCATCTCATTAAATTCAATAAAGGTGATCAGCCATTGTTTTCATAATTTTGCGTTTGTTGTTTTTTTTCGCGGGGGCGGGGAGAAGGGGGGTGCGGCCCGCGAGGCTCCCGGTAGTCGGCTGTGCGGCCCGCGGCCCTCTGGAGGTTGGTGACCCCAGATCTACAGCATAGAAACTTACATGCAGCATAACATAGCAATTAGACAATTGCTCCTATCAAACTGTCTCTCTCCTGTTCTAAATTCTCCCTAAACTCCATACTATCCCACCTCCAAAACTACCCCTACAATTACCCCAACCCCTAAAATGCCTGCACCCTCAAAAATGCCTTCTGCAACTCTACCATGACCATATAAACTGACCCTACCCTTAAAAACACACCCTCCAAAATCCACCACACCCCCAAACCTAGCCACACCATCCCACAAAATTCCCTTCCCCAAAAACTACCCCAAAACAAACCCTTAACAACCACCCTGTAACTGCCCCCACAACACCGGAAACTGCTCCACCCCCTAAAATCGATTCTGTAACTGCTCCATTACCCCTCAAACTGCCCTTCCCCCTAAAAACTACCCCCAAATTCTTCCATCACCCCACAAAGTAGCACACTTGCAAAGCTACTCTGCAATGGCCCAACCACCTCATAAATTGTCCCACACCCAAATATCACCATCCTGCAACTGTCCCACCCCTCCTGCCCACCCCTTAAACAACTACCCTACAACTGTCCCACCCCCAAAAACTACCACCTACAAACTGCCCTACCCCAAAATTGCTCACATCACAAATTGCTCGCATCACACCACTCCGAAAAACTATGATCCAACAACTGCTCCACCACCTCACAAACTGCTCCCACCCCCAAAGCCAACTGCCTGAAACTGCCCTACCATGAAAATCAACTACCCTGAAAACTGCACCCACCCCAAAAACAACTGCCTCCAATCTCCCCACAAAACCACAAACTACCCCACCCTCAAAACTAGCCCCATGACTTCTCCACCACCCCACAAACTGCTCCAGCCCCCAAAAACAACCACCCAGCAACAGCCCCAAAGACAACCACCCCACATGACCAACTGCCCCACAATTGTCCCACCCCCAAGCTACCCCTGCAACTGCCCCACAACTCTGCATCTGCCATTATCCACAAAAAATACCCCACAAGTGCCCCACCACCTTGTAAACTGACTTTGCCCCAATAACTACCCCAACAACCCTAGTACCCAATAAACTGACTCACCTCAAAAATAATACACCCTAACTGCCCCACCACCCTGCAAAATGCATAAACAGCAATATTATTCTGAGCTGAAGTTTATGAGCACCCATTATTCTGAGCAGAACTTTGACTCAGAATAATATTGCTGTTTATATGTCACATAGCACTCTCTTCAGCAAAGTAAACAAAAAAAAAAGGTGTGGGTGCTGTATGCTCAAGAAACAGGCTGAAATTCCTCACCAGCACTGACCTTTGTGCTAACTCTCAAAGCCTCCTCAGATCTCAGATTAAAATCTTGTATTAAGCTCTGTTTTGTAATCTTCAGTGCACTTCTCTGCATCTGCACTGCATAGTTGACTGCATCATTACCCTCTATGTGTTTGATTTAAATATGCATTGCACAAAAAATACTGCTTAAACACTATGCAGATGCCTGCACTATGGGCATTGCACTTTTCTGCCTCGAGCTGAATAATGTGCAGTCCTCTACAGTGCACATGGATTTTTCCACTGAGCGCTTGCAGCTTTTCCTGGTGACTTGTCTCTTTTGTCAGTTTCTCAGTACAATCTGGTGGGGAAGAGGTGGGTAGAGACAAAGAATTCCCTGTCTGTAAAACTTTTGGATGGGCAGGCTGGATAGGCTATCTGGTCTTTATCTATCTGTATGTTTCCCTTGCTCTTCAATTTCTGGTTTTAAACAGAGATTTCCATTTTGGAAGTCATAAGAACATAAGATATGCCATACTGGGTCAGACCAAGGTCCATCAAGCCCAGTATCCTGTTTCCAACAGTGACCAATCTAGTTTCCCCAAAAGACACAGGCTCCGCAATGCTTGTACTGGGTCAAGCATTGATATCCTGAGTCCCTTCTTAATAATGGTTTATGGACCTTTCCTCCAGGAACTTGTCCTAACCTTTTTTAAACCCAGCTACACTAACAGCCTTTACTACATCCTCCAGTAACAAATTCCAGAGTTTGATTACACGTTGAGTGAAAAAATATTTTCTTTTATTAGTCTTAAATAGTTTACCCTGTAGCTTCATTGCATGTCCCCTAGTCTTTCTATATTCTGATAAGGTAAACAATCGATCTACGTTTATCCGTTCCACTCCATTCATTAATTTACAGACTTCTATCATAACTCCCCTCAGCCATCTCTTTTTCAGGTTAAAGAGCCTTAACCTTTTTAGCAGGGCCGGATTTACCTATACGCCCATTACGCCATGGCGTAGGGCCCACAGCTGGCAAGGGCCCACAAAAATCGAACAAATTAGCTTTTTTTAAAAATAAAATTTAAAAAAAAAACTGCTGGCTGCCGCCGCGGGGCCCCCTCAGCTGCCGCGGCAGCATGGACTGACCCGCGGGGCCCCCTCTGCAAGCTGAATCAATCGGTTGGTCCATCCGTGCCTCCCTCCCTCCCTCCGTGCAGGCTTTGAGAGGCGCGAAGGGAGAGTGTCTCCCTCGCGTCTCTGTTAAGCCCGCAGGGGCTGATGGGAAATTTCCCATCAGCCCCTGCGGGCTTAACAGAGACGCGAGGGAGACACTCTCCCTTCGCGCCTCTCAAAGCCTGCATGGAGGGAGGGAGGGACGGATGGACCGATTGATTCAGCTTGCAGAGCGGGCCCCGCGGGTCAGTCCATGCTGCCGCGGCAGCAGAGGGGGCCCCGCGGCGGCAGCCAGAAGTTTTATTTTTTAATTAAATTTTACTTTAGGCTGATGGGGGGGGGGTAGGACTGGTAATGGGCTATTGGGGGGCTGGGGCTGGGACTGGAAATGGGCTGGGGGGGTTAAGGCTGGAGGTGGGCTGATGGGGTTAGGACTGGTAATGGGCTGTGGGCTGTTGGGGGGGTTTAGAACTGGTAATGGGCTATGGGGGGGTTAAGACTGGTAATGGGCTGTGGGCTGATGGGGGCTGTCTGGTAATGGGCTATGGGGGGGCTAGGACTGGAAATGGGATGGGGGGGGTTAAGACTGGAGGTGGGCTGATGGGGTTAGGACTGGTAATGGGCTGTGGGCTGTTGGGGGGGTTTAGAACTGGTAATGGGCTTTGGGGGGGTTAAGACTGGTAATGGGCTGTGGGCTGATGGGGGGCTAGGACTGGTATTGGGTTGGGGGTTGCTAGGACTGGAAATGGGCTGATGGGTGGCTAGGACTGGAAATGGGCTGATGCAGGGACTAGAAGGGAATGGATGCTGGGTGAGGCTGGAACTAGAAGGGAGCTGATGTTGGGGGAGGATTAGAATGGGATGGGGCTGGAAGAGTAAAATGGAGAAGGGAAAAATATTTTGTGTGGGAGGGATAAAAAATCTACAATTGGCCGGGTATTGGGAGAGTAAGTGGGGATTGAGGATGGAGGGGTAAAATTTGAGTGGATGAAATAGGAATGAGCAAAGAGCAAAAGGAGAAAGATTAGTATGTTAAAGCAGATGTAGAGAGAGAATGGAAAAAAACTAGAAGAGAGAAGAATGGACAAATGGACAGCAGACGATGGAGAGTTAGCAGAAGACACAAAGAAACTAGAAGAAAGTGGCTGGAGCAATTGCTGCTGAAAAAAATGCACAAAAGGTAGAAAAATATCTCTTTATTTTGAATTTATTAATTGGAATATGTCAGCTCTGGTAAATGTGCATCATTAACTCTGCGCTTTGTTTAGTACAAGAGCAAATTAATGTATAGTTTTATTTCTACAGTGTTGTACATTCCAAGTTTGGCTTTTGGGCTTCCCAGTTTAATTATTGTCTTCCTGTTTCTAAATTGTGATTACTTGTTTGGTGATGGTCTATGTTCTGCATGTGTAACTGAGCTGAGGTGTTCTGTTTATACAATTCCTATTTGACATTGCCACTTGTTCTCTTTCCCCTGTAGGTCATGTATTGTTGTTCTCTGAAATGTATTGGTTTAATATTTGCAGTGTTGCCTTTTGATTGGTAGAGTATGGTGCTTTGTGAGTCCTGGTAGTGCTGTTAGGATACAGCGGGTTTGCTATGGGTTCTAAATGCAATACATATTTGATTCCCCTATCTACCTACTAAAGAACTACACCCATACCCCAAAAGAAAAATATTTTTTTGTCGGATCACTCACCATGACAAGAAACATTTCATGTCTCGAAGTGAGCCCTCCTTTTTAATCAATTTAAAAGACCGGATGCCTCGGTCATAATTAGACAGAACAACACCAGTTGCCGTCAATTATTACTCCACTCCTAGCAACAGGAGAAAACAAATCCCTGGGCTGATTCTGTGTAGGCTAAAATCTGACGAAATACTCCACAACGTCATTGAATGCCCAACCTCAAACAGCAAAAAGGAAACAAATCACTTAGCTGATTCTCCCCATAAAGCAACTTTCATTCACAGTCCATGCTTCAAGGGGCCAGCTCATAGAAGACATCCCCGGCAGGATTCTCTCAACACTGACAGTGTTTCAAGCCGCTTCACAGCTCTTACAGCTCTTCCTCAGGCGAATGAATCCCCCAGCAACATAGTTCAATTTAAGTAATACCAGAAATGACGTCAAAAGCACCAGCAATAGGTCGAAACTCTGACTCCTCCCATTAAAGTCACAAGCGCAGGCTCCACCAATCAATGTCCACATTCATTCCTGCAGGTGCCACAGACCCCAAGCGATAAATCCAATACTGTTCCGCACGTTGTAATCTTGCCTGGCGATCTCCCCCCCGAAGCACCGGTGGGATCACTTCCAAAATCCGCCACCGCAAATCTTCAAAGTGATGACCCGCTTGCTGACAATGAGGTACTAAGGGGGCAAAATCCTGTCGGGCATTTATCCTTGACCGATGTTCCAATAATCGCTTCCTCACAGGGCGGATTGTTCGTCCAATATATTTTTGGGAACACGGGCAAATCAAAAGGTAAACAACAAAGGAAGTCTGGCAGTCCGAAAAATGCTTAGAAGTATATTGAGCGCCAGTAGTCGAATCATCCCAGCTAGCGCCCTCCAACGTTGTGGCACAAAAATCACATTTACCACAAGCAAAATGTCCTGTCCGTGAAACTTGAACATCCGAATCAGAGACCTCAGTGTGTATTATCCAATCGGCTACAGTTCGAGTCCTACGATAAGCAATCATCAAAGGTTTGTGAAAACAAGGGTGCCATGATAACATCCCCCAATGGTTTTTAAGTATGCGCACCACCTGAGGAAGAGCTGTAAGAGCTGTGAAGCGGCTTGAAACACTGTCAGTGTTGCGAGAATCCTGCCGGGGATGTCTTCTATGAGCTGGCCCCTTGAAGCATGGACTGTGAATGAAAGTTGCTCTATGGGGAGAATCAGCTAAGTGATTTGTTTCCTTGTTGCTGTTTGAGGTTGGGCATTCAATGACGTTGTGGAGTATATCGTCAGATTTTAGCCTACACAGAATCAGCCCAGGGATTTGTTTTCTCCTGTTGCTAGGAGTGGAGTAATAATTGACGGCAACTGGTGTTGTTCTGTCTAATTATGACCGAGGTATCCGGTCTTTTAAATTGATTAAAAAGGAGGGCTCACTTCGAGACATGAAATGTTTCTTGTCATGGTGAGCGATCCGACAAAAAAATACTTTTCTTTTGGGGTATGGGTGTAGTTCTTTAGTAGGTAGATAGGGGAATCAAATATGTATTGAGTTTATGGGGTTGGTTCCCAGGGGTGTTTATTTATTAATGATGGGTTCTAAATGGGCAGTGTTTGTAGTAGTTCCTAATGTGTCTGGCAGTTGGCACTGGATTATAGTAATGTAGAAATCTTTTAGTCTTTCTTTATCCATACACTCATTAAGAGGCACGTTTACTAAAAGTTAGTATATGGTAACATTATGCAAATATTTATGCAAATGAATCCCCTTATGCAAATGAGGCCCCGCACCCCCCTTGGGCCGCCCCTGCTGGGGGCCCACAATTTTTGTTGGCGTAGGGCCTCACTCAAGATAAATCCGGCCCTGCTTTTTAGCCTTTCTTCATAGGAGTATCCTTCCATCCCCTTTACCATTTTGGTGGCTCTTTTCGGAACCTTTTCTAATAACGTTATATCCTTTTTAAGATACGGCGACCAGAATTGCACACAATATTCAAGGTGCGGTCTCACCATGGAACGATATAGAGGCATTATAATATCTTTTGTTTTATTTTCCATTCCTTTCCTTATGATACCTAGCATTCTATTTGCTCTCTTGGCCGCCACTGCACACTGGGCAGAGGGTTTTAACATGTTATCCACAATGACGCCTAAATCTCTTTCCTGGGTGATGGTTCTTAATGTGGAACCTTGCATCGTGTAACCATAGTTTGGGTTGTTCTTCCCTAGGTGCATAACTTTGCATTTGTCCACATTAAATATCATCTGCCATTTTGATGCCCAGTCTTCTAATTTATCAAGATCCTCTTGCAATTTTCCACAATCCTCTTGAGTTTTAACAACTTTAAATACTTTTGTGTCATCTGCAAATTTTATAACATCACTCGTTATTCCACTTTCCAGGTCATTTATGAATATGTCAAAAAGCAGCGGACCCAGCACAGATCCCTGGGGTACACCACTATTCACCTTTCTCCATTAGGAAAATTGGCCATTTAGCCCAACCCTCTACTTTCTATCTTTTAACCAGTTTTTGATCCACAGTGACTCTTTAGTTTTGCCAAAAGTCTCTTATGAGGGACCTTGTCAAAGGCTTTCTGAAAGTCCAGATACACTATATCAACCGACTCACCTTTGTCCACCTGTTTATTCACACTTTCAAAAAAACAACAGATTAGTAAGACAAGATCTTCCTTGTCTAAAGCCATGTTGGCTATCTCCCATTAGACCATGACTATCTACATGTTCAGTAATTTTATTCTTTATAATGGTTTCTACCATTTTTCCCAGTACTGACGTGAGGCTCACCGGTCTGTAGTTTCCCGGATCACCCCTGGAACCCTTTTTAAAATTGGTGTTACATTGGCGATCCTCCAATCATCAGGTATTAGAGATGATTTTAATGATAGTTCACAGATTACTAATAGCAGGTCTGCAATCTCATATTTCAGTTCTTTCAACACCCTTGGATGTATACCATCTGGCCCAGGTGATTTGCTATATTCTTCCGTTTATCTAATAGTTGTAATACATCTTCCTGATGTATCGATATTTCCTTCAATTCTTCCGCACCTTTAAATACCACTTCAGTCATGGGTAACATCCCTACATCTTCCTCAGTAAAGACCGAAGCAAAGAATTCATTCAGTCTCTCCGCTATCGCCTTGTCACCTCTTAGTGCCCCTTTAACTCTTCTATCATTTAATGGACCAACTGACTCTCTCACAGGTTTTTTGCTATGAATGTACTTGAAAAAATCTTTATTTCGCATTTTTGCTTCCGCAGCAAGCTTCTTCTCAAATTCTCCCTTTGCCTGCTTCATCAATGCCTTGCATTTGACTTGCCAGTGCTTGTTTTTTGCAGGTTTCGTCGTTTGGCTCTTTTTTCCATTTCCTGAAAGATGCTTTTTTGGCAACAACAGCCTCTCTGACCTCACCTTTAAACCATGCTGGCAGTTTTTTGGACTTCCTTCCACTTTTCTTAAAGCGTGGAATACAGCTGGTCTGGGCTGCCAAGATAGTATTTTTCAACAATACCCAAGCTTGATGTAAGTCTTTAACCTTTGTAACTGCTCCTTTTAGTTTTTTCTTAACTATTTTCCTCATTTTATCATAGTCTCCCTTTCAAAATTTAAAAGGTAGTACTGTGGATTTCCGTACTATCCCTCCTCCACTAATTAAATCAAAGGCGATCATGCTATGATCACTATTGCCAAGTGGCCCCAACACCCTTATCTCTTGCAGTAGATCTGGTGTTCCACTAAGGACTAGGTCTAATATGGCTTCCCCTCTGGTCAGTTCCTGAATTAACTGCTCCAAGAAACAGTCATTTGTGTCATCTAGGAACTTTATCTCCCTAGCATGTCCTTCCGTGACACTGACCCAGTCGATACCGGGGTAATTGAAATCAACCATTATTATTACTGCGCTGTAACTTTTGTTAGCTTCCTTGATTTCTTTGAGAATTTCATCATCCATTTGTTCATTCTGGCCAGGCGGTCGATAGTACACCCCCACTGCCATCGCTTTCCCCTTTTTACATGGAATTTCAATCCATAGAGATTCTACAGCAAATTTTGTTTCCTGCAAAACTTTAATCCTTTCTGACTCAATGCCTTCTCTAACATAGAGAGCAACCCCTCCACCAATTTGATCAGCTCTATCATTACGATTTAGTTTGTACGCAGGTATCACTGTGTTCCACTGGTTGTCCTTCTTCCATGCGTGAGTGTGTCTGAAAGTGAGTGCAACGTGTGTGGTAATTTTTCTGAAAGTTACTGTGACAAAGAATGTGTGATACTGAGTGTGTATATATATCCAAATAGCAGATGAAATTTGGTATGGACAAGTGCAAAGTTATGCACTTAGGGAAGAACAACACAAACTACGGTTACATGATGCAAGGTTCCACCTTAAGAACCACCACCAAGGAAAATAATTTAGGCATCATGGGAGTGGAGGAGTAGCCTAGTGGTTAGAACACTGGCTTGGTAACCAACCAACCAGGGTTCGATTCCCACTAGCACTCCTTGTGGCCTTGGGCAAGTCACTTAACCCTCCACTGCCTCGGAAGAAAGGCCTGGCAATCTACTTCCGGTGACACTGCCAAGAAAACCCAGGAGCTTCTGGGTCGCCAGGAGTCAGGACTGACTCAAAAGGCACACATTGCATTGTGGATAATACATTGAAACCCTCTTCCCAGTGTGCAGCAGTTGCCAAGAAAGCAAATAGAACACTAGGAATCATAAGGAAAGGAATGGAGAATAAAACCATGGAGCCTCTGTATCGCTCCGTAATGCAACCTCGCTTTGAACATTGTATGAAATTCTGGCCACAATGTCTTAAAAAGGATACAGCGAAGTTAGGAAAAAGTACAGAGAATAGCTACCAAATGATTAAAAGGGATGGAAAGATACCTTTACGAGGAAAGGTATAAAACGTTAAGACTCTTCAACATGGGAAAAAGACAGCTGATAGGATAGAAGTCTTTAAAATAATGAATAGAGTGGAACGGGTAAATGTAGATCAGTTGTTTACTCCTTCAAAAAGTAGGAAGACTAGAGGAAATACAATGAAACTACAATGTAGCATATTCAAAACTAATTGGAGAAAATATTTTTTCACTCAATATGTAATCAAACTCTGAAATTCGTTACTAGAGGATGTAGTAAAAGCTGTTAGTGTAGCTGGATTTAACAGAGGTTTGATAAGTTCCTAAATGAAAAGTCTATAAACCATTATTACAGAGGACCCGGGAAACCCACTGCTTGCCCTGGGATAAGCATTGTGGAACCTATGTACCTTTTTGGGAGCCAGGTACTTGAGATCTGGATTGATCACTGTTGGAAACAGGATACTGGGCTTGATGGACCTTGGTCTGACCCAGTATGACATTCTTATGTTCTTATGTGAGAGAGCTAGTGCATATGAGAAAGAATTCTTGTGCATGTGTAAAATGGTGCATGTGAGGGAGTCAATGAGTGTAATCCAGGGATGGAAATAGTTGGAAGGTCAGCGCAAATCCTGCATACTCCTTCTTTCCCCATTTGTATTTAGCACATGCTTTTTACAGTTAGTTTGCATGATTTACATATGGGAGTAATAGGATGTCTAGGTTAAATGAGCAGGAAGGAAACAAATTTGGTACTATTTTATA
This sequence comes from Ichthyophis bannanicus, assembly GCA_033557465.1. Lineage (NCBI taxonomy): Eukaryota > Metazoa > Chordata > Amphibia > Gymnophiona > Ichthyophiidae > Ichthyophis > Ichthyophis bannanicus. Next base: position 459,939,597 of record CM066034.1, read on the forward strand.
AAGACACATAGCAGCCTTTTTACTAAATGCTGCTAACCACTTAATGGATGTTTTAGTGAATCCTAACGCATGGGTATGCCAGCTGCTGATCGCTAAAACACACATTAACTGGTACTCGTGTGCTATTTTAGAGAGTGGGAAGATTTAAGCAGACTGTGGGTGTGGAGAACATGTTAGCGTTCAAATGCAGTTAACACAGCACTTACCTAGTCGCCTACTACGGTTCTTGGTCACAAGTTAGCTGCTGGGTCCGCACTGATCATGGCCCTGACAACTTCATTTTGGGAACCTAACAGGATTGGCCACTGTTGAAAACAGGATACTGGGCTTGAAAGACCTTTGCTCTGACCTAGTATGAAATCTTATGTGCTTAATTTGAAGGCTTTGCACTTGATGTGTGTTGAGAACACACATTAAGAGGTATGTTTACTAAATGGCGGTAAGGGAACATGTGTGCCGTTAACACCCGTTATCGGCACACTTGCACCCTTAATGCTGCAAAAAAGCCACATTACCGAAATTAAAGGCTCCAGCAGTGTTAAGGGTGCAGTAGATGAAGAATGGGTGTTAATGGGGTGGGGAGTGGAAGTCAACAATGTGTGCTCCCTTAATGCCAGTTGCGCGATGTGTTTAAAAGCTCTTTAACGCTGGGAACCCTAACGCCAATTAAAACCTCACGGAAAGGGTGTATTTGGAGGGAAGAGTATCTATTTTCTGTCTGCAATGTGATCCACACACAGGGAAGCCACAGACAGTGATAGTAGTGCTCCATTAGCAGCAACAGTACAATGCCCAAGTAGGAAAGGCACTATGTTGATGGTGCAAATGGGGCAAAGGAGGAGGCACATGGGTCATGCAGTGGGGGCTGCTGATGCACAAGGTGTACCAGGCAGCTGTCCATGTGGCACATAAGAACAGAAGAACTTAATATTATAAGATATGCAATACTGGGTTAGACCAAGGTCCAGCAAGCCCAGTATCCTGTGTCCAACAGACGCCAATCTACGTCACAAGTACCTAGCAGTGTCCTCAAAAGACACACAGGTTTCACAATTGGGGCAAGCAGTGGATTTCCTGGGTCTCCTTTAATAATGGTTTATGGACCTTTCTCCCAGGAAACGCTGCTACACTAACAGCCTATACGACATCATCCGGTAATGAATCCCAAAGTGTGATGACATTTTGACTGTAAAAGTATTTCCTCTAATTAATCTGCAATGAGATACACTATAGTTTCAGTGCATGTCCCCTAGTCATTCAACAACTTGATGGCATAAACAATCGATCTATGTTTACCAGTTCCATTCCAGTCATTAAGTTATAGACCTCTATCATATAAGAATATAACATAAGATATGACATACTGTGTTAGACCAAGGGTTCATCAAGCACAGTATCCTGTTTCAAACAGTGGCCAATCTAGGTCACAAGTACCTAGCAGTTTCCCTAAAGGACACAGGTTCTACAATGCTTGTATTGTGGCAAGCAGTGGATTTCCAGAGTCCCCTTTAATAATGGTTTATGGACCGTTCCTCCAGGAACTTGTCCAAACCTTTCTTAAACCCAGCTACACTAACAGCTTTTACTACTTCCTCCGGCAACGAATTCCAGAGTTTGATTACACGTTGAGTGAATTTTTTTTCTCTTATTAGTCTTAAATAGGTTACACTGTAGCTTCATTGCATGTCCCCTAGTCTTTCTATATTTTGATGGCGTAAACAATTGATCTACGTTTACCCGTTCAGCTCCATTCATTAGTTTATAGACCTCTATCATTTCTCCCCTCAACTGTCTCTTTTCCAGATCGAAGAGCCCTAACCTTTTTAGCCTGTCCTCATAGGGGTAGTCTTCCATCCCCTATGCCATTTTGGTGGCTCTTCTCTGTACCTTTTCTAATAATGCTATATCCTTTTTAAGATACGGCAGATCAGGCAAAGGAGAGGCGTGCATGAAGAGCCGAAATGCAGGTAAGAGTACCTGTGTAGGCCATGGTATAAGAGCTTCATGAGAAAACATGACTGCACACAGCCTACAGAGGCGGATGGATGGGCTGAGGGAAGGATGGTGGCAGAAGAGAGGGTGGTATGGGCTGGCAGCACCGATATGCCATAGGTACCATTCCCAGCGTGTTTGTATTATGTAGGAAAATGTGCATCAGTGCCACATTGAAAGCCTGATAAAGACATGTGGGTCTCATACCTGTGACAGCCACACAACCATCATACAACACCCTAGACAAATCTGCAGATAACAGTTGGACAGGTGTCATCCAAACTGGGCAAATGCGGCCCGTACAGACATGAGGTGATACCTGCAGGTAGCTATCCAGGGAGTAGATGTGTTCACATGTACTGCAGAGATGTGATGGAGCCAAAGCTGTACAATCACAGTCATGATGTCATACTTGACTCATGTCTCACATGTAGGTTACACTGTATGCATGTAACTGCCTGTTAGTATACCACTGTATCAGTGCAGTCACGCCGGGGTACATCTTACCAACAAATTGGGAATGTCAGTTGATAAACAGGGATTGTATGGATCTGCAGTCAGCTGAGCTATTGGTGGGATAAGTGACCTGCTCAAGGTCGTAAGGAGGTGTTGTCAGTCCATGAAGGTTATAGCAGACATAAAATGTGACAGTAACACATTCCAAAATGTCACATAAGGAGTGTTAGTGGGCCTCAAACCCTGGTATCTTGATCCACAAGCCATTGCCATGACCATTACGCCTTGCTGCTAAGTAGAGTCATGGAATCTTCAGGGTGAACATGTCTGACCCCCTGCAATGGGCTGCAGCAGAGCCAATAAAACCATGATCTCAGAAGGGCATGATGGAGAATAGCATATTTACTGACCCAAAATGTAGCCAGATCGCATAATGAAAGATGTGTGTCTTCAAGTCACAGCAGAACTTGGACTGTTACAGGCAGGGAAATGACTTGAGTAACACAAAGACCCAAAATGAACAAGTTGGAATTGAACCCCTGTCCTCTGTTGATGGAGATATTGCATTAATCAATAGTCTACACCTCTCTGGATAACAATGTCTGGATTGAAAGAGACTGCTGGTCACTGCTTAAAATGTCTGCTGTGTGTGCCAGTATAGGTTAGCCCCTCCAGTACCCTTGAGGCACTGCACACATGGGACAACAGTCTGCAGCTGATCACCAAATGGAAAATGCACTGATCCATCACATCAGCTCAGTAAGACACACTGACAGCACGTGCTACAAGCACAGAATAGCTACAAACCATGCCACTGGGCAGTTTCAGCGGTCACCCTGAGGATGAGGATGGGAGTCCAGCTCCTGGTCCCCAGAGCTTGCACTGTTAGAGATGGTCTCTGCTGGCTATGCTGCAGACCACATCAATGCCAATGTGTTATGTTAGTCACCTTGTTACCTGTGAAATTGCAGTATTCCATAGACAACTATCACATCTGGGCCCTATGTCCTGCTCCTGTTGGATAGGTACTTTTCTGGAACAGTGCATGTCAATGCACAGTGTTGCTGCCAAATGTTGAGTTAGAATATATAGCACTAAATGAAAGGTTAGATATGATTGGAATATCAGAGACATGGTGGAAGGTCAACCAGTGGGACACTGTGATACCTGGGTACAAACTATATCGTAATGATAGAGCTGATCAAATTGGTGGAGGGGTTGCGCTCTATGTTAGAGAGGGCATTGAATCAGAAAGGATTAAAGTTTTGCAGGAAACAAAATCTGCTGTAGAATCTATATGGATTGAAATTCCATATAAAAGGGGGAAGGCGATGGCAGTGGGGGTGTACTATCGAGCACCTGGCCAGAATGACCAAATAGATGATGAAATGCTCAAAGAAATCAAGGAAGCTAACAAAAGTTACAGCACAGTAATAATAATGGGTGATTTCAATTACCCTGGTATCGACTGGGTCAGTGTCACCTCAGGACATGCTAGGGAGATAAAGTTCCTAGATGAAATAAATGACTGCTTCTTGGAGCAGCTGGTTCATGAACCGACCAGAGGGGAAGCCATATTAGACCTAGTCCTTAGTGAAACACCAGATCTAGTGCAAGAGATAAGGGTTTTGGGGCCACTTGGCAATAGTGATCATAGCATGATCGCCTTTGATTTAATTAGTGGAGGAGGGATAGTAAGGAAATCCACAGTACTACCTTTTAACTTTCGAAAGGGAAACTATGATAAAATGAGGAAAACAGTTAAGAAAAAACTAAAAGGAGCAGTTGCGAAGGTTAAAGACGGAAATCAAGCTTGGGTGTTGTTGAAAAATACTATCTTGGAAGCCCAGACCAGCTGTATTCCACGCTTTAAGAAAAGTGGAAGGAAGTCCAAAAAACTGCCAGCATGGTTTAAAGGTGAGGTCATAGAGGCTGTTGTTGCCAAAAAAGCATCTTTCAGGAAATGGAAATAAGAGCCAAATGACGAAACCTGGAAACAGCACAAGCACTGGCAAGTCAAATGCAAGGCATTGATAAGGCAGGCAAAGAGAGAATTTGAGAAGAAGCTTGCTGCGGAAGCAAAAACGCGAAATAAAGACCTTTTCAAGTACATTCGTAGCAAAAAACCTGTGAGTCAGTTGGTCCATTAGATGATAAAGAGGTTAAAGGAGCACTAAGAGGCGACAAGGCGATAGCGGAGAGACTGAATGAATTCTTTGCTTCGGTCTTTACTGAGGAAGATGTAGGGATGTTACCCAGGACTGAAGTGGTATTTAAAGGTGCGGAGGAATTGAAGGAAATATCGATACATCGGGAAGATGTCTTACAACTATTAGATAAACTGAAGAGTAGCAAATCACCTGGGCCGGATGGTATACATCCAAGGGTGTTGAAAGAACTGAAATATGAGATTGCAGAACTGCTATCAGTAATCTGTGAACTATCATTAAAATCATCTCTAATACCTGAAGATTGGAGGATCGCCAATGTAACACCAATTTTTAAAAAGGGTTCCAGGGGTGATCCGGAAAACTACAGACCGGTGAGCCTGACGTCAGTACCGGGAAAAATGGTAGAAACCATCATAAAGAATAAAATTACTCAGCATGTAGATAGTCACAACCTAATGGGAGACAGCCAACATGGCTTTAGACAAGGAAGATCTTATATTACTAATCTGTTATGGTTTTTTTGAAGGAATGAATAAACAGGTGGACAAAGGTGAGTCGGTTGATATTGTGTATCTGGACTTTCAGAAAGCCTTTGACAAGGTCCCTCATCAGAGACTTTTGGCAAAACTAAAGAGTCATGGGATAGGAGGCAGTGTACTATTGTGGATCAGGAACTGGTTAAAAGATAGAAAGCAGTGGGTAGGGCTAAATGGCCAATATTCCCAATGGAGAAAGGTGAATAGTGGTGTACCCCAGGGATCTGTGCTGGGTCTGCTGCTTTTTGACATATTCATAAATGACCTGGAAAGTGGAATAACGAGTGAGGTTATCAGATTTGCAGATGACACAAAACTATTTAAAGTTGTTAAAACCCAAGAGGATTGTGAAAAATTGCAAAAGGATCTTGATAAATTGGAAGACTGGGCATCAAAATGGCAGATGAAATTTAATGTGGACAAGTGCAAGGTTATGCACCTAGGGAAGAACAACCCAAACTATGGTTACACGATGCAAGGTTCCACATTAGGAACCACCACCCAGGAAAAAGATTTAGGCGTCATTGTGGATACCATGTTAAAACCCTCGGCCCAGTGTGCAGCGCAGCCAAGAGAGCAAATAGAATGCTAGGTATGATAAGGAAAGGAATGGAAAATAAAACAAAAGATATTATAATGCCTCTATATCGTTCCATGGTGAAACCGCACCTTGAATATTGTGTGCAATTCTGGTCGCCGTATCTTAAAAAGGATATAGCGATTTTAGAAAAGGTACAGAGAAGAGCCACCAAAATGGTAAAGGGGATGGAAGGATACTCCTATGAAGAAAGGCTAAAAAGGTTAGGGCTTTTTAACCTGGAAAAGAGACGGCTGAGGGGAGATATGATAGAAGTCTATAAATTAATGAACGGAGTGGAACGGGTAAACGTAGATCGATTGTTTACCTTATCAGAATATAGAAAGACTAGGGGACATGCAATGAAGCTACAGGGTAAACTATTTAAGACTAATAAAAGAAAATATTTTTTCACTCAACGTGTAATCAAACTCTGGAATTTGTTACCAGAGGATGTAGTAAAGGCTGTTAGTGTAGCTGGGTTTAAAAAAGGTTTGGACAAGTTCCTGGAGGAAAGGTCCATAAACCATTATTAAGAAGTGACCGAAGATATCAATGCTTGACCCAGTACAAGCATTGTGGAACTTGTGTCTCTTGGGTAAACTGCTAGGTACATGTGACCTAGATTGGCCACTGTTGGAAACAGAATGCTGGGCTTGATGGACCTTGGTCTGACCCAGTATGGCTTATCTTATGTTCTTATGTTCTTATGTTTACTGCTGTGGCTATCCAGGCCATGTGCAAGGCAGACGGGTACTATGAAATCTCAGCCATTGACCCGACCTCCAATGCAGACACATACTGGACAAAGTACTCTGTTTCAAGCCATACCCACAATCCTCTGCTCATCATGCACATTTGCAGACTAAGGCTGGAAACAGCCTAGGCAATGTGGGGCACAGTGCAGTGCAGAAGGCCACAGAACTCTGAAGAGAGAGACACACACACACATACACACACACACACACACACACACACACACACACACACACACACACACTCACTCACATCACCACGCTGTGTAAAAGTGGGGATAGTTAGCATTCCTGCTTGCCACTTTGGTCTCCATATCACCTCACTCATTGTTAATGTGTGCTTATTGTGCAGGCACTAGTAGCATGCTCTGATATTCATGCCCATTGTTAACACATGCTCAGTGTGCCGGTGCTATCAGTCTGCCTTTCCATCCAGCTGTGGATAGTGGAGTCTGTCTGTGTGGCTGATGGGTGTTTGGACTCTTGCTGGCTAATTCATTGGGGTTTGCACATGCTGGTGTTGTACCTGCATTGTAGGCTAAAGTTTATCTACAGGGACATGCAAGACATGATCCATAGCCAAGTCTTGAACCTCTGCTCATATACACACTGGCTTTGTGTGCTGGACCACAGAGCTGCCATATGGATTCAGTAGTCCCTGTGTGGAGCTGTGGTCATTGACAGGGTGAATGTGGACATAAGTAGGGGTCTTCATATGTCTACAGTGATCTCTGCATGCCCTGTGCCATACCTGTCTGTTTGACAGATGTTGGAGGGGGACATGTTGTCCGGTCTGTATGCCATTATGACTCTGTATGCTGCTGAAGGCAGATGCTGCACCGGCTGCCAACTCCCTCACACCATGTTGACATTTCAACATGCTGCCAGTGGGGGAGGAGTGCAGTCCTGACCCATCCTCCATGTGGCTTAGGCATGTGCCTAGGGTGCCAGTTCTGGATGGGTAGGCATAGGTACACATGAACAGTCACACTGCCTCCCCAAAAAGCTGCTGCCAGCATAATCCCAGCCCGGCCAGCTGTAGATACTTCTTGGGGAGAGGCGGACAGCCAAAGCAGTGGTATTTCCCTGGGCAGCTGCTTTTTGCAGCCCCCTATAGAGCTACAGCTGCTGGCTTTTCCTCCAGAGCCAGTGGCAGCAGTAGCAGGGATCTCTGCCTAGGGTTCCAGGGACCCTTAGACTGCCACATGTTGCGCATCACCTTTTCACAGCAATAGCATGTTTGTGTGCCACCATTGTCACTGTGGCATCAAGGTGGACATCACAGATGTGCAACCTAGGTAGTTGCCTAGTCTGCATTGTGCACCAGCAACCCCCACTGCATGACCCATGTGCCACCCCCTTTGCCCCATTTGCACCATCAACATAGTGCCCTTTCATACTTGGGCACTGTGCAATTGCTGCTAATGAAGCACTACTATCACTATCTTAGGCTCAGCTGTCTGTGGATTACATTGCAGATGTTTAGACTTTCTCCCCTCAAAATATCCCTTCTGCAAGGTTTTACTTGGCATTAGGGTTCTCAGTTTTAAAGGGTGCTAACACAGCAGGCCTTAAGGGAGCACCCATTGTTAATGCCCACTCTCTGCCTACTGTTCCCTTAATGCTGCAGGAGTCTTTAATGCTCATTATGCAGCTTTTTTGCAGCATTAAGGGCGCAAAGGTGCCAATAACCCTTGCGCCCTTAATGCTGCGAAAAGCTGTATTAATGAGCATTAAAGGCTCCTGCAGCATTAAGGGAACAGTAGGCAAAGAGTGGGCATTAACAACGGGTGCTTCCTTAGCACCTGTTGCGTTGGCGCTCTTTAATGCTGGGGACCCTAACGCCAAGTAAAACCTCACAGAAAGGGAGCATTTTTAGGGGAGAGAGTCTATTTAAACATCTGCAATGTGATCCACAGACAGCTGAGCCCAAGATAGTGATAGTAGTGCTTCATTAACAGCAACAGGAGAAGGATACAAGGCCCAGATATGACAGGCACCTACAGCATGCTGCAATTGTACAGGAACCAAGATGACTAGCATAATACACTGGCAGTGATGTGGATCTGCAGCACAGTCAGCAGAGACCATCTCTAACAGTGCAAGTTCTGGGAACCAGATGTGGTGCACCCATCCTCACCCTCAGGGTGACCACTGAAACTGCTCAGTAGCATGGTTTGTAGCAGTTCTGTGCTTGTAGCACATACTGTCAGTGTGTCTTACTAAGCTGATGTGATGGATCAGTGCATTCTCCATTTGGTGATCAGCTGCAGACTGCTGTCCCATATGTGCAGTGTTTCATGGGTACTGAAGGGACTAATCTATACCGGCACACACAGCAGACATTTTAGACACACATGCCCTGAGCACAGGCAGCAGCCCCAGCTCCCTGTAGAGGGCTGGTAACTGGTTCCCCCAACACCTTAGCAAGATCAGTTGAGGAAGGTGTCGCAGGGCAAGCACTTACTTTTACGACAGTGGATGTGTCTCTAAGCAAACCTAAATGGGAGGAAGGTGTGACAAGTATGACAGTGGACACACCACAGACAGGTAGGTGCCCCATACATGCAGTGATGCTGGTAAATGCCCCCTGCAGTGACCTCCAGAGGTGGCACAGAGGGGCACTGGCCTTAAGACTGATGCCACACACACCATGATCTGGGGCTGGGCAATGTGTGGACGTTGCGGACATATGCATGTGAGTTCTGCGGCAACACATGAACATATGTGTCCATTTCATGCAGAATGTGTGTATCCTGCACCCATCAAATGCTGGACCTATGAGGCAGTGCTATCCTGTGGATCCACCCACTCCCCAACCTCCCATACCCACCCACATGCCTCAATGTCACACAGACCGCCCTGGAATGTGACTGATACACACCCCACATACTCCTCCACAAACCCACTCCATCAGTACATCCCCAATGGCCCCAAGCCCACACACCAAGCATGCCACCCCAACCCTGGTGCTATATGACCCCCCTGTGGCCCCTCCCCATGCCTGCCCCTTGCCCATCCCCCTTCCTGATGGCACATGGACCTATGCTTCAGTCACCATGGTCACAGGTGTGCATGGTGGTGTATCCTCGGACCCAGAGTGTCACAGATCATGCTACCTGACTCCATGATAGCCTCATAGAATGAGAGAAACACCATACAGGGACTGGTACCCTGTGGAACTGGCCCAAGGAGAGGGGGTGCCTGTGTGGTGGGCCAACCAACAGCGGTGCAGATACATGCCAAGGCCCACGTTGTCACACCACTGGTGCTTGGGTGTAGAGGTGCAGGTGCACATGCTGCTGAGGATGCCACAGTTGCCCCTGCCAAAATCCCAAGGGAGGCACACTGGAGTGTTCATAGGGCTGTGTAGGAACAAACCACCCAGGAGCATGGTGCAGCTACATCAGGATCTCCACCATGCTTGTCTGGAGGGTGTTGGTAGCCATGGTCAGCTGCTCTGTGGCTACGACATGCTTTTCCTGCAATGCCATGGACTGTTGCAGCAGCTCCAGCTGTCGCTTGGACCGTGCTTGCTGTGCAGTGCTGTGAGCAAGCAGACAGTCAGCACACTGACGCAGGTGTCCCTGTGGACCCCTGTGGTTGTGCCCCTCCTGGTCATTGCCATTGTCACTAGGCTGCTGTGGTGGAGGTGATGGGGAGGGGACATGGAACTCCAAATCATCCAGCCCAGGGACATTGGGCAGCTGCTGCAGTGCAGTGGCAGCAGTGGTACGTGGTAGTGGGGCATCAGGCAGGGCCCCCCATCCTGTAGCATCCTCCTTGGCCACTGTTGGCAGAGCATCACCACTGCCTGTGGAGCTACAGCAGGGGTACCTGTGAAGACACAGACAACATTGAGGGGTCAGACTTGCAACTGCCAATGCAGACACTGATCGGGTGTCAGTGTCTCAGCCATATGGATCAGCCACTAGGCCACACAGGCACAGAGGGGCCACTGACATGGTTGGCCACATACCCTGTCACCCTTTGTGGAGCCATATGGGCACAGAGGCCTGTGCATATACACACACCCCAGTGCCCTGTGCACCCAGCCTGCCACCACCAGTTGGCAGCCATGCTGCCAATGCTCCTGACACACACTCAACATTGAAGCAGTCACATACACTGTGAGTGCGCCTGGCAGTGGCAGCATGAATGGGACACCATGGCAGCCAGTGGTGGCAGCTAAGGGCAAGTGTGTTCATGCACACAGCAGGAGGGGTGTACATGGAGTAGAGGGCAAGGACACATACAGCACACATGTACCTTGCATCTAGGATGCATCAGATATCGAGAGGGCTTAATGCCCCTGAGGTGGCAGGGTCAGTTGTAGTGAAGATGCACTGTTCAAGTTCGGATACTGCTCCTCCTGCACACCCATAGCTCCTTGATGTGCCTACCAGACAGTGTCGTGGTGCACCTGCCGCCACCTGCACTTTTCATCCTCGATGTCCCTGTTACAGTGACATATTCCATTGATACGATGGCACACATCAAGCCACTGCCACTGCTTCTCATAGGCACCCACATGTGTGGAGGCATCCCCCACCAATTGTGGCAGCTGCTGAAAGATCTCCTACAGCATGAGGTTCACCTCACCATCGGAGAACCTTGCCTTCCTGGTAGCAACCTTAGGTGCCATTAAATGGACTGTCTGTGTCACAGAAGCAATGTCTGGAGGCATGGGACAGGCCCATCTTGGACGTGCATGCTGGGACGTGCCAATGTGTAGGTCTCAGCATCGACGTGCCCATGCCCAAGTGCACACATATCAGCACCCGCACACCCCACACAGTACTGCAGCCACACAGAGTGTTGAGAATGGCATGTGAATGGGATGCAGAGAGTCAGTGGTTCACCTCCCATAGTTGGCACAATGGAGGGAAATGTCAATGACGGGCAGCAGTCCACAGAGAGGAAACAGGCACAGTATGTATGTAGGCGATACAGGACATGGTAACTCTGGAATTTGTTAAAACTCTGGAATTTGTTACCGGAGGATGTAGTAAAGGCTTTTAGTGTAGCTGGGTTTAAAAAAGGTTTGGACAAGTTCCTGGAGGAAAGGTCCATAAACCATTATTAAGAAGGGACCCAGGATATCAATGCTTGACCCAGTACAAGCACTGCGGAACCTGTGTCTTTTGGGGAAACTGCTAGGTACGTATGACCTAGATTGGCCACTGTTGGAAACAGGATACTGGGCTTGATGGACCTTGGTCTGACCCAGTATGGCATATCTTATGTTCTTATGTTCTTATGGTGGAGACTGGGCAGATGCAATCCTTATGCTACATCGATGTGCCTGCACATGTGCAGCTACACGGCACCACCCATGGCATGTCTGTGAACGTGTGCCTCTGCGCATGTGCCGTGGACACATCTGTGAATGCTTGGGCCTGAACGGTTTTGTGGCAGGACTGACACAGTGACGGTGCCACCTGCAGCTCACCATGATACTCTACAATGTATGTAATGGGTGTCAATCATTGTGCAGCCGGCTGGCTGGTCGAGGACAACATGCAGGACAGATCCTAGAAAAGCACACCATACTCACAGGAGTAGAAGGAAACACTAGGAGCAAGATATGAAACAAAGATGTCCTTTATTAAGAGACTAGCGATCCTAACAGGGCCTTGTTTCAGCACCTGTCTTCATCAGGGGGTAACCTCAAATTACAAATATATAAAAAAAAATATATAAATCATAACACATAGATAATATGCATTATCAAAAATCAATATCTAAGGTCTTTATACTGAGTGTGAATAATCAAATAATTTAAAGTACACCCAAAAAATCATTTAAAGGCAACTGTTTTAAAATAGCTAAATTAAACTTTCATTCTAACTATAGATAATACCTTCTAACCATTTTTTTCAAGGTCTCAGGCTTAAAACCAACAAGCCTCTAAACAACGCTCAATTGGATAATAGCATCAGTGACCCTTTAATTATCGAAGATCAAATAAAGGTTTCTATAACAGGAAGCTTGATTAAGAAAGATTAATATAAAGTGTTTATAACAAAAAACGTGAAATTGTTCACATCCGCCAAGTACACTATTACATGAAATTTCTTATCTTAATATTTTTCTTGAACAAATGTCCACAGTGTTGCTGTCACTCAAAAGCTCCTCTGTTTGTTGGAAAATCGTCCCAACGCCGACATAGAGTACTACTTCCGCGTTTCACAGTGTGTTTCTTCAGGGGTTTAGCTTTTAAAGTACATGACAGTTCAAGTCGTTCTTTAAAGGTGGTCTCAATCGCAAGTCACAAACTCCATTCCTGCTCATGAAAGGTTATCTGTTCCAAAACAAAATATAACAATCTTAATGTGCTCATATACTACTATTTAAAACAATCTTAATGTGCTCATATACTACTATATCTTCAGTTACTAACCCCATACTGAAAAGAGCAACAGACTGGATGCTGCCCACGTTCAATCCGTGATGGCGCTTCCCCACCACCAAATGTTTCTGACTGAAAATGCCGTGCATGCGGACTTGACCGATGCTATTCGCTTTATAGTCTAACAGGAGCCTGTCAATCATGTGACATTTATCTAAACTTCCTATGTGACTTTCATAGAAACATAGAAACATGATGACAGAAAAAGACCACAAGGCCCATCTAGTCTGTCCTTCCATAACAACAACTACAACAGTCCACTTTCTACCTTTAGAGATCCTCTGTGTTGGTCCCATGCTTTTTTGAATTCAGTTACTGTCCTCATCTCTACCACCTCCACTGGGAGACTATTCCACGGATCCACTACTCTTTCCGTAAAGAAATATTTCCGCATATCACTCCTGAATCTATCTCCCTTCACCCTCATCCCATGTCCCCTCGTCGCAGAACTTGCTTTCAATTGAAAGAGGCTCTCTCCCTGAACATTTATGCCACGGAGGTATTTAAACATCTCAATCATATCACCTCTATCCCGCCTTTCCTCTAAGGTGTACATATTAAGATCCTTAAGTCTGGGGGGGCGGAGCCTGATGTCCAGCGGGATGGTCGCATAACGCTGAGGCTCCCGAGAGGCCTACTCAGAATCCTGAATTAACACCGTACATACTTGGAACTTCTACTCTGATCTTGCCGGGGCACATTGGTGAGATGGCGGGGACCAAACCCACGCGCCTGGAATTTGGATCTCCAGCGGCTTCTCACGGCAAACGTTCCAAAACTGAACCTCCGTCCCCGCAGAAGGGGCTGGCCTTGCGCGAGGGCCCCGAAATGCAGCAGGAAATCCTTGCAGAGATTAGAGGGGTCAAAAACCTCGTGCAGTCAAACGGTGAAGCACTCCGAGCGCTGCGGGAAGATTTTGGTGTGCTGCAAAGCAAGCTAGAAGGGCTTTCATCGTGTCAGGACAAAATGGAGAGCATATTGGACTCCCATGCGGTCCGGTTGTCCAAACTCGACAAAGTTGAACGTCAGGTGCGGGCCTTGCAGAAAGAAGTGGAAGATGGAAATAATCGAGCGCGCCGCCGCAACAACATACGACTCGTAGGCATACCGGAGGGAGCGGAATCAGGAGACATGAAAGAGTTTTTATGCAAAATCCTCCCTTCCCTGCTCCAAATCACCTTTACCAAAGATTTGGAGATCGATCGCGCTCATCGTGTACCCACAAGCATAACGCTCAACAGGAAGACCCCGCGGCCTATCATTTTTCGACTTTTGAGATATCAACACGTTGAGCAAATTTTAAACGCCTCTCGGGCAAAGGGCCATATGGAGTTTGAGAGCCACAAGATCTCCTTCTATCCCGACTTGGCTAAACCCACGGTCGACCGCCGAAAGCGCTTTCTGGAATTCCGGCCGAGGCTTCAACAACTACAAGCACGTTATGGCCTGATGTACCCGGCCAAGCTCCGAGTCACGCTTCACAATCAGACAAGAACATTTGAGGACCCTGATCTGCTAGCGGAGTTTTTGGATTCCAAAGAAGCCGACTTGATGCGCTGACTTCCAGAATATTCCTGCAAGTATTCTCATATCCGCTGTACCTGCCATATTGGATCTGCCGCAGCCCAGCAAGGAGTCTGGCGAGGGCAGGTTGTTGCCTTACTTTTGATGATATCTGTGACCCGGCTCCATCTACCCACAGTAGCCTCGATGAGTATCAGAGACAGTGTTAATTACGGACTCTGGTGTTTTTTTTTCCTTTTTTATGTCTTTCTATCTCCTCTCTAGGGCCTCCTCCCGCAGACATATGGTCGCCATATTCATTGGGGTTTTTGCTTCTTCTCTAAGATACTTTGGTACATACTTTTCAATATGGGGTGTTTTAGCCAGAATACTCGGTGATTATGTCATTGTTGCACAGATCCTGATTATGATGTATGCATTCAAGCGCCCTTACCTAAAATGTCTATTACTGATTGATGGCACCATGTAAGATTTTCTCATTGAACGTAAAAGGAATCAATAATCCGATAAAACGGAAGAAAATCCTAAGCTACCTAAGTCAGGAAGCTGCGGATCTGATTTTTCTCCAAGAAACGCATTTAAATTCGAAGGAAACTCTTAAACTCAATATCAAACCTTACATGGTGGCCGCCTATTCCCCAGCCGTTTCTAAGAAATGTGGGGTTGCCATACTGGTCAGGAAATCTTTGCATGCTACTATTATTGCGACTAGCTCAGATACAGAAGGTAGATGGTCCAGAGTTCACCTCAAGATAGGTAGCCTTGAAGTTACATGTATATGCCTTTACGCTCCTAATGTGGATGACCCTGCCTTTTTTGCTACCATTGCTCAGGTTGCGCAGGCCTCTGCTAATACTTCATAGATAATTGGGGGGGATTTCAATCTAGTCCTTGATCCCCTGATTGACAAACAGCCACCTAGGACAAGTGGTCCCCCCAAGGGTCACACCACGTTTACCTCCCTGATCAAAGATCTTGCTTTAGTTGATCTATGGAGGTTACTACACCCCAATGAGCTTGACTTCACCTTCTTCTCTTCCCCTCATAAATCCCAGTCTCGCATAGACTTCTTTCTAATATCCAAACTGTTAGTTCCTCAGGTGGACACTGCAAAGATTCACTCCCAACATATTTCAGATCATGCTGCCATTTCCTTTCAATTACACACTACTGCACCCCAAGGGAATTCGGGGGCCTGGTTCTTTGATAGAGCCCTGTTACTACTTTCAATTGATGCAGCTTCAACACTGCCTCAAAAGTGCTCGGATCATGCCGCCCTCTGCCTCTACTGAGGACGGGCTATTAGAGATAGTTCACTCTATTAGTAGTACACATGGGGTAGCCTCTAACTTTTATAAAATATTATGTCAGGGTACAGACACGGCCACTTTTAGAGCCCAACAAGCCTGAGAGCGCGAACTGCAAACCACTTTAACCCCTGTGCAATGGAGCGTTTTCTGGAGCAAAGTAGTGCGGGTTTCCCGGTCTGCCTCTGTTACCCAAACTCTCTTCTTTTTTGCACACCGATGCTTTTATACCCCAGAGAAAATAGCCAAATGGAACACAAATGCTAGGGACCAGTGTTGGTCTTGCCATACTGCTGTGGGAACCTTCGCTCATGTTATCTATGATTGTCCTCAACTGCAGGTTTATTGGGGGCGGGTCTGGGGTTGTATTCAACTTATCTTACACCTTCACGAGCCTCTCTCTTGGAAGATCGTGGGACTCCGCTCTGTGGCGGAGGTCCCCTCTCTTCCTAAGAAGGGTCGCTTTCTCCTTGATTTCATGCTGGGTATAGCCATATGCTTAATCACGAGGAATTGGAAGGATAGCTCTCGACTTACTGTCAATGAATGGTGGAACCTCGTCTGCTTATATAGTAAATATGAGCAGATACCTCGGAGAGCTATTCCCCATGCCCAACCTCACTCTCGCTTGTCTAAATGGCAGATGCTTAATGATTATGTACAATCTGCTCATTGCTCCAACATGCCTGTCTAATGTGCACTCATCATGTTTCAGATCACCGTTAGGTTTTGTAACACAATAATGTAAGTACACGCCCGCTTCGGGAATGATTAGTTTTCTAGAGAAGAAGCAGGGGGGAGGGGGGTGGTAGGGGTTTACTTTGGTGTATGTATCACACTTTATGTATCTGTCTTTTAGCTGTATGTCTTCCTTTTCCTTTGTTGTTATATAATGAAAATAAAGAATTAAAAAAAAAAAAAGATCCTTAAGTCTGTCCTCATATGCTTTATAATGAAGCCCATTAATCATTTTAGTAGCAACCCTCTGTACCGACTCCATCCTGTTCACATCCTTTTGAAGGTGCGGTCTCCAGAATTGCACACCATACTCCAAATGAGGTCGCACCAAAGACTTATACAGAGGCATTATCACCTCCTTTTTTCTGCTAGCCATTCCTCTCCGTATGCACCCAAGCATCCTTCTAGCTTTTGCCGTCGCCTTTTCTACCTGTTTAGCTACTTTAAGATCATCAGACACAACCACGCCTAGGTCCCGCTCTTCTTTAGTGGACAAAAGTACTTCACCTCCTATACTGTATTGCTCCCTTGGATTGCTGCAGCCCAAATGCATGACCTTACATTTTTTAACATTAAATCCCAGCTGCCAAATTCTAGACCATTCTTCAAGCTTAGCTAGATCCCTCCTCATGTTATCTACACCTTCCTGGGTGTCTACTCTATTACAGATTTTGGTATCATCCGCAAAGAGGCAAACCTTACCCGACAGCCCTTCCGCTATATCACTAACAAAGATGTTAAAAAGAATCGGACCAAGGACAGATCCCTGGGGCACACCACTGGTAACATCCTTCTCCTCAGAGTGAGCTCCATTTACTTGTACTCTTTGTCGCCTCCCACCCAACCAATTTCTAACCCAAGCAGTAACTTTAGGGTCCATCCCTAGGGTGCTCAGTTTGTTTATAAGTCGCCTGTGAGGAACAGTGTCAAAGGCTTTACTGAAATCTAAATACACCACATCTAGAGCTCTCCCTCGGTCCAACTCCCTGGTCACCCAGTCAACGAAATTGATCAGATTTGTCTGACAAGACCTGCCTCTGGTGAATCCATGCTGCCTCGGATCCTGTAATCCGCTGGACTCCAGAAACCTCACTATTTTCTCTTTCAGCAGCGTTTCCAATAATTTACTCACCACCGAAGTTAAACTAACCGGCCTGTAGTTTTCAACCACATCCTTACTTCCGCTTTTGTGTAAAGGCACCACATGAGCCTCTCTCCAGTCCTTTGGCACCACTCCCGACTCCAACAAGGCATTGAAAAGGTCAGTCAGTGGAGTTGCTAGAACGTCCCCAAGTTCCCTCAGTATTCTAGGGTGTATCCCATCCGGTCCCATCGCTTTGTCTACTTTAAGCTGAGCTAGTTTCTCACGAACACAGTCTTCTGAAAATTGTTCAAGATGTCCCTCGCTTCTGTTCTTATTTGTGGGTGTTTTCTGAGGTCCTGCTCCTGGTTCTTCATCTGTGAACACAGAACAAAAATATTTGTTAAGCAATTCCGCTTTATCCTTATCAGCTTCTACATATTCCCCCCCTGCACCCTTGAGTCTGACAATACCACTTTTGCCCTTCCTCTTCTCACTAATATATCTGAAAAATGTCTTATCCCCCCATTTTATTGCATTGGCTATTTCCTCCTCCTTTTGAATCTTTGCCTTCTTGACTACTTTGCTAGCTTCTCTAAGTTTTTCCAAATACAGATGCCTGTCTTCCTCTCTCTGTGATCTCTTGTATTTCATGAAGGCCTCCCTCTTTTTCTTCACTTTTTCAGCTACTTCCTTCGAAAACCATAGCGGTCTCCTTTTCCTTTTGCCTTTATTTACCATTTTAACAAAAAGGTTGGTTGCCTTTAAAATACCCCCTTTCAGTTTTGCCCACTGTTTTTCTACATCCCCCAGCTGTTCCCATCCCACTAACGACTCCCTGAGGTATTGGCCCATCTTCGCAAAGTTAGTCTTCCTAAAGTCTAAGATCTTCACCTTGGAATGGATTCTAACAGCCCTAGTCCTAATACTGAACCACACCATCTGGTGGTCACTGGATGCAAAATGATCTCCCACTACAACATCAGAAACACTCTCACCATTGGTAAGCACCAAGTCCAGTATGGCCCCTTCACGTGTGGGGTCTGTTACCAATTGCCTGAATAGTTCTCCCTGTAGAGAATCCAGGATCTCCTTACTTCTAGATGATACTGCAGCAGGAATGTGCCAATCAACATCTGGCATATTGAAATCTCCTAGCAGTAGCACTTCCCCTTTCCTAGCAATGCTGCGTATGTCTTCAATTAACTCTCTGTCCACCTCTTCCTCTTGTGAGGGAGGTCTGTATATCACACCAATGCAAATAGATTTCTCTTTCCCTCTTTCTAGTTTAACCCACAATGCCTCCTCTCTCCCTTTTAAGCTCTGTAATTCCAAAGCTTTAATAGTAGTTTTTACATATAGTGCCACTCCTCCTCCCCTTCTTCCTACCCTGTCCTTTCTGAATAAAGTATAGCCAGGTATAGTTACATCCCAGTCATGGTTTTCTGTGAACCATGTTTCTGTAACTGCCACTAAATCCAAGTCAGCCACTCCCACCAAAGCTTCAACTTCAGGGATCTTATTTCCCATGCTACGGGCATTAATACACACTGCTTTCCATGTGTTACCCCTGTTACCCATTTCCATAAAGGTATTTAATGTATCACCTACCTGGGGGCTTTCACTTACCTGGGGGCTTTCTTCACCCATCCCCAATGAATCTAGTTTAAAGCCCTCTTCAGTAGATTAGCCAGTCTACTACCAAAGATGCGTTGACCTTTCTTGGACAGATGGATGCCATCTCTGCTCTGCATCCCTTGGAACAGCATCCCATGGTCTAGGAAACCAAAACGCTCTTGAAGACACCATCCACGCAGCCATGCATTCATCTCCAGGATGCGAGCCTCTCTGCCTTGGCCTTTACCCTCAACAGGGAGGATTGAAGAGAACACCACCTGTGCACCTACCTGCTTCACCCTCTGTCCCAGAACCATGAAGTCACTTTTGATACGTTCCGAGGTATACCTGGCAGTATCATTTGTTCCAACATGGATTAGCAACATTGGGCAATAGTCAGTGGGCTTGATGAGTCTCGGCAAACTCTCCGTAACATCTTGGATCTTGGCACCAGGCAGACAGCACACCTCTCTGGACATCAAGTCTGGTCGGCAGATGGACGCCTCAGTACCCCTCAGAAGAGAGTCTCCAACAACCACTACCCTTCGTTTCCTTCTGGTCACTGATTCCACAACTATGGGGTACTTGAACTCTGGTTCTTCCCTTTCCAGGGATGCTTTCACCTCCTCCACTTCCAGGGCTGCATAATGGTTCTTCAATTCAAGGGCTGGAGAAGTTGGATTGGTGATTTTGCAGGATCTGGTGACTGTTGTCCAACCATCGACATTCTGTTGGCACCCATCTTCTCCTGTGCTGGAAAGCCTGGTTGCTGCAAGAAGCATCTCATCAATGTACTTCGCACTGTCTTGAATGCTCCTCAGCCTCGCCACCTCCTCTCTGAGTTCCTCCACTTGTTTCCTCAGAGCTTCAGCATGCAGGCACCCTGCACATGGAACCGGTTCTTCAACTGGCATTAGGACCTCTGTCTGGACCGAGGCAGAAGCTGTAACGGGGGCAACAGCTTTAGCAATACGATTTTTCCCAGCCATTGTTCTGTTTGTGGAGCTTAGGTATTGTTTGATGTGTGGAGCCCTGGTTAAGAAAGCCTCCTTTCATATCAGGACGTTTAAAGATATTATAGGACAAACTCCTTTAAAAAAGCTGCTAATAACTGTGGAATTTTACATTTATCTAAACTTCCTATGTGACTTTCATATCAGGACGTTTAAAGATATTATAGGACAAACTCCTTATAAAAAAGCTGCTAATAACTGTGGTCAAGTAATTAATGACTTCACTAAAGGCATGCTTTCCAGTCAATAAACCCATAGAGGCCCCCTGGGACCACTGATTTCAATGTAAAAATCCACAGTTATTAGCAGCTTTTTTATAAGGAGTTTGTCCTATAATATCTTTAAACGTCCTGATATGAAAGTCACATAGGAAGTTTAGATAAATGTCACGTGATTGACAGGCTCCTGTTAGACTATAAAGTGAATAGCAGTGGTCAAGTCCGCATGTGCGGTGTTTTCAGTCAGAAACATTTGGTGGTGGGGAAGCGCCATCACGGATTGAACGTGGGCAGCATCCAGTCTGTTGCTCTTTTCAGTATGGGGTTAGTAACTGAAGATATAGTCTGTTTTAAATAGTAGTAAGGCATGTTTTAGTCTTATTTAGTAAATGAGCACATTAAGATTGTTATATTTTGTTTTGGAATAGATAACCTTTCATGAGCAGGAATGGAGTTTGTGACTTGCGATTGAGACCACCTTTAAAGAACGACTTGAACTGTCATGTACTTTAAAAGCTAAACCCCTGAAGAAACACACTGTGAAACGCAGAAGTAGTACTCTATGTCAGCGTTGGGACGATTTTCCAACAAACAGAGGAGCTTTTGAGTGACAGCAACGCTGTGGACATTTGTTCAAGAAAAATATTAAGATAAGAAATTTCATGTAATAGTATACTTGGCGGATGTGAACAATTTCAAGTTTTTTGTTATAAACACTTTATATTAATCTTTCTTAATCAAGCTTCCTGTTATAGAAACCTTTATTTGATCTTCGGGGTCACTGATGCTATTATCCAATTGAGCGTTGTTTAGAGGCTCGTTGGTTTTAAATCTGAGACCTTGAAAAAAATGGTTAGAAGGTATTATCTATAGTTAGAATGAAAGTTTAATTTAGCTATTTTAAAACAGTTGCCTTTAAATGATTTTTTTTGGGTGTACTTTAAATTATTTGATTATCAAAAATCAAAGCAAATTTAATGAGAATAATAAAAACATCGTAAATTAATAAACATAATAATATAAGGGGTATGTTTACTAAACTCCGGTAACGTAGCAGTGGCTACATTAACGTGCGTTAAATAACGTTAATGCGCGTTAACGTTACCTAACGCGTGTTAACGTCACCGTCCGTGGTAAGTCCCGCAGAGGGTGGAGAGAGAGCAGAGAGAAGGGGTCAATGGGTGGGGAGTGGGCGGGGAGAGGCTCCTGATACACTAATGTCGGGAACTGAAGGGCTGATCATTACCGGGCCGAAAACCTGTTGTTAGATGCATATTTGCAGGAGGGTGAAACGTTTCAGTGTCAGCAATGTACAACATAGGTAGGGAGCCCAAGAAATGTGATAGTAGTGCTCCATTTGCAGCAACAGCATAATGTCTGAGTATAAAAGGCCACTATGGCGATGGTGCAAATGGGGCATAGGGGTCTGCAGGTGGGACATGCAGTGGGGGCAGCTGGGGCACAGGGTGGACTAGGATTTTGCCTAGGTGGCACATAGGAACAAAGAAACTGAGAATCAGCAGGACAGCATCTGACCAAGGCCAAACATGCCCAGTAGTCGGTGTTCCACAATGTCCCATCCAGGGGACATTACCCAGCAGGTAGCCCAAAGGTAACACAGGTGCCACTATGCCTTTAATAGGGAAATCAGTGCACATCTGGGGACCACTCTAACAAGAGTCCACAGACCTTACCCAGGATGTGTCCCAAATACTTCGTAAACACAGCTAACTGAACACCCATTACTGCAGCCCCTAGTAAGGCATTGCAGGATGTGACCACACATTGACGGAAACATATATGCACCCAGTAGGCCAAACTGGGTACACCGTACCTGAGGTGCATGCCCTAGCCTGTCCACAGTCGGCTGTCACAACACAATCTACCTACAGCTACCCAGTCCACCCTAGCCAATAGTTGCTAGAGCACCAACCTGACATCACCCCAGCCATCTCACTCCCATGTGTAAGGGACATAACAGTGGTAGGCGGTGATGGGGGGATGTGTGGATGTCCAAGTATGCCTCCCCACCCCAGACTCTGCACCCTAGACACCCACCGACCTGCACAGTAGATCGCCTGGGACTGCGCACTACCAGCACCGACAGCATATGGTCATGACAGCATGGCGGGGGGGGGGGGTGTTCGTGCTGGAGGGGGCAGTGGCACCTGCCTGCAGTGGACCTAGGCCATGCCCTGTACCAGAACGTGGTGTGCAGTGCAACAGAAAAGGTCTGGCTGAGGAAAAGTAAAGGTAGCTCCAGGGACTGCAGTGCTTCTGTGGCAACCATGAGGTTCAGTACACACAGCCAGTGTGTCCAAGAGCAGAGGGTCACAGGTTCAAGTCACAGCTATGGATCTGGCAGAGCATATCCCTATATTTTACCCTACAATGAACATAGAAGATCAACATGTGCAATCCCCAAAGCAGCGGCCAACAGGGGCACAAACACCAACACACACAGGCTCCACTATCCAAAGCCTCATGGAGAGTCAGGCTGTTGGGCCCGGCACGGAGCAGCAGTAACCACCAAGGCACTAATACTACCAGCTGCATACCTTAGCAATGCCTGCACTGTGCTCAGGACTAGTGTGGTGGGCAGGGCTGCCAACCACCCCTATCTTTGCAAAATGCTGAAATAGGAGTGGGAGTGTTTGTTTAGTGGCTGCCTTCACCTCACTGGGCCCACAATGCACACACTGTTTCCAGCATTAGCCTGCCAATGTGCATAATGAGGAGCATGGTATTGTGAGTATGGGCCGGACAGGGTGGACTGGGCAGAATGCATCTGCACAGGGTGTAGGGCAATGGCTGGGACATTGTAGTGCCTGACCACCACCTGCATGGACAGAGTGGCCACAGCATGTCATGCTGTGAGGTCACTCTCACTCTGACTGAGCAGTGACCATGGCATGTCTAGGTTCCCACATAGTGCTATACACTGTTTGTCTCTAATGATATCTGTGTGATCCCTGTTCTGGAGCCCAATCACTGAGATACCTGCTTGGTGTCTGTGCTTACGTCCCACTTCTGGGTGTACATAGTTCCTCTGGGAACATGCACTATGGACTGGCTAGCGGACTGTCTGTAGTTAGCATGTGCATGGCTGGAATACCTTGCAGGGTGCAGCAGGTGCAGACTGACTGTGCCCTCTGCTGGTAAATGTCAGATTGTGGTGGAGGGCAGCTGGGAGTTTCCAGGCCAACTACCTGTCTGCCAGTGCCCTTGTAACATGTACAGATCTCCATCAACTGCCCTGGACAGCCCCCTTTCGCCAGCAGGACTGGGGTTGCTAGTCCCACAGCCCCTCAGCATGTCCCTCTACTGCCTCCATTGCAAAGATGTAGAGTGTGGGTCTATTGGGGGCATATCCTGTACACCACCTTGACCCAGAGAGGGCAGTTTGTTAGGTGGTGCTATATAATCCAAATGTGAGTCCAGCCACCCCCCTGCTCTTGTAACAAGTGACTATGGCAACCACACTGGATATGCACTATTCAGGGTGCAATATGGCCAAAGGGATTAAATGTGACTGGAGAATACAGATGGACCCAGGATTATTCTAGGTGTGAATGCAAGAAATACCTATCACACACTGGCAATGATGGGGACCTATAGCAAAGCCTATCTCAACCAACCCGGGTACCGCGGACCTGGTGCTGGGCGCCCCACCTCACCCTCAGGGTGAGCATAGAACCCACACAATGTCATGGTCTGTAGCTAATCTGTGCCAGTATCACACAGGGTCAGTTCCACCTACCAAGCTGAGGTGCTGGAGAGGTGCATACCCCATCTGGTGAACAGATGTAGACCGCTGATCTGCATGTGCAGTGCATCATGGTTACCGGTGGGTTTACCCTATCCTGGCAAACACAGCAGACAGTTTGTGCGGTGACCTGCAGTCTTTCTGTAGCCAGCTATTACTTTGATAAAAGCCATAGAGGTATAGCCCACCACTTAATACAATGACCTCATAGCCAGGAGTCATGGGTTCAATCCCCATTGGTCTCATTTTAGTAAGCCTGTCTGACGCAAGTCCTTTTCATGTCTGTAACAGTCAGACACATCTTTGCAATCTGTGCTGCCAGCCAAGAACACCTTCACCTCAGTGACCTAACCTAAGGTGCCTATAAAGTGCATTAGCCTAAGGCGTGTTATAAGGCGCCCTCTAAGGTGGCATAATCCAAGTTGCCGTAAAATGCACCTTAGGCCTAGATGGCTGAAAGATTGTCACACACCATAATGTAAAGTTGTTGTACTGATTCTCACCAAAAGATTGTCACACGCCATAATGTAAAGTTGTTGTACTGATTCTCACCAAAAATGACCTAAAATTCACCCTAACAAACCTAAATAATATAGATGGAATGGACATTGTTAACATAGAAAATAAAACCATGGCTCTCACCCTCATCTACAGACCCCCTTCATCCGATCAAAAAAACCTCACCCCTATCCTAGAACTCGCATGCACAGCGCCACGAAGCAAACCACTTATACTTCTTGGTGACTTGAATCTTCCATCACTGAACCACTCACAATCAGATAACTTCATAGATGCTATGTCACAAATGGGGTTCACACAGATAATACACGCTCCTACACACAAAAAAGGTAACATACTTGACGTAATTTTCCTCCCAGCCACACTCTACAGTCACTCACTACATTTCACCCCGAGTATAACCGAAGTACCCTGGTCAGACCACCATCTAATCACAATCCAGTTACCAGCACAAGTCCCAAGAAACAATGAGAACACAACCTCACATACATCACGCTTCATACGCTTTGACAAAGACACATTCCTCGACAAAGTACTACCCAAACTAGACTCAAGATCACCAGACATCAACTCAACCATAGCACATTGGAATCTTACTATTCAAAAAGCAGCTGTCCAAACACAAGTCTTACACAAACAAACAAAAAAGACAGAAAAATGGTTCACGAAAGAGCTGACAAAACTAAAAACTAAGGAAACAAGAAAAGAGATGGAGAAAACTTAAATCTGATGAAAACAAATCACAATACATGCTCCTACTCATAGAATACAAAAACGCAATTAACAAATCAAAAAGAGACTACCACTCAAAAGTAATAAACTCATCCATCAACCGCCCTAGGGAGTTATTTGCGATAGTAAAAACATTAACCAAAACTAGTAACACCGAACCTAAACAACAAGCAATAAACATACAAACTCTAGCAAAACATTTTGCAGAAAAACTAAAAAACAAGACCACTACCCCAACCCCGCTATTATCAAACACGAAAACCACACATGAATGGACAAGCTTCCAGTTGGTAGAACAAAAGCAACTTCTCAAAATCATAACAATGATAAACACCACCACCTCCCCACTCGACCCATGCCCCGTTTCATGGATTAAGTGTGTGAAAGATGAACTAGCGGTAAATCTACAACACATAGTTAACCAATCCCTTTCACAGGGCATCATGCCTGATGCCCTAAAACTCACAACACTCCGACCAATAATAAAGAATAATAAGCTTGACTCAAAAGACCCAAACTCATACAGACCCATAGCCAGCATTCCATTCATAGCTAAAATAATAGAGAAAACAATTCAAATTCAGTTACAGGAACACATTGATGAACACAAACCACTTGACTCACACCAATTTGGCTTCCGCCCTTTCCACGGAGTAGAAACCCTCCTAATCACCCTTATGGACTTCCTCATCAAGGGCACAGATGACAAACACCAAGGCTTCTTACTCCTATTTATAGATATCTCTGCTGCCTTTGATAACATTAATCACCAGACACTGATCAACAGATTAGAAAACCTAGGAATAGGCGGGATTGTCCTTAACTGGTTCAAATCCTACATCTCACATAGATTAATACGCGTCCAAATTGATCAACAAACATCAGAAACATTCCCCCAAGGACAAGGAATACCCCAAGGATCAGCCCTTTCAGCCCTCCTATTTAACTTGTATCTGCAACCGATAACAAACATATTTAAAAAACACAGGATTAACCATTTTATATATGCTGATGACATCATGCTAGCTATCCCCATAACCACTAAAAACCATACATATGACTCTCTATCCAAATGCATGGCCGAGACCTCCTCCTGGATGGAAACGAACTACCTCAGCATAAATCTCAAAAAAACTGAGGCAATGTTTGTAACAAGATCTTCTATGACTGAAAACACTTACCCGGAAACAATCACAATCAACAAAACTTCAATACCTGTCAGAAAACAGGTAAAATACTTAGGGGTAATAATAGACCACACCCTATCCATGCTGCCACACATAAAACAAACAGTAAAAACCATTTTCTACAAACTCAAAACTATTCAGCACCTAAGGCCACTCCTTGAAACACAAGACTTTAGATCCGTAGTAAGTACACTGATCACCCCTCACTTCGACTATTGCAATAGTCTCCTAATAGGCCTCCCTCAAAAAAGCACATACCTTCTACAAAGAGCACAAAACATCTGTGCAAAAGTAATTGCTAAAGCCCACCTAACAGACCACGTAACCCCAATACTGCTGGAACTCCACTGGCTTCCTATAAACAGCCGAATCAAATACAAAATTATCCTAACAACCTATAAACTCATAAACGACATAGCCCCCTCACACTTAACCACATTACTGCAATCTCCAACATCGACAAGGACCCTCAGACAAAACGCAGCCCACTCCCTCATCATACCTAAAGCCATCTGTAAAACCAAGAATACCACTAGCTCTAGAGCATTCTCATTCACTGCTCCTACACTCTGGAACGACCTCCCTATTGAACTTCGCACCATAAGAGACCTCATCCAATTCAGAAAAGAATTAAAGACCTACCTGTTCACTGAACACTTCGAAATCCCCTACTCCCCCAAAGCCAGCTCTACCACAAATGTGGGCACCCATGCACAAACTCCCTTAACCCCAACAATGTAACCACAAGCCTGTCCCCCCACACACGCCCCAAAGATGACAAAAATAAAAGGAACTAAATTCCAGCACCTACGCCAATCTCTACCCCATACACCACACACACTACACGATGTAAATATACTTTTGTACAAAGTTTGATATGTTTGCTTTAATACCTACAAAGATTTTGCTTTAATACCTTCAAGTTGTTTTTTGTTACAATACCTACAAAGTTTATACTTACTGTTCAATGTAAATAGTTGATTTCTACTGTTCTATGTAAAATGTATACAAATTGTGTACAAGACTGTTAATCTGTTATATGTAAACCGCCCTTGATCTCTGGAAGGGGCGGTATAAAAGAAATAGTTAAATAAATAAATAAATAAATAAATAAAGCACCATTGGCCCCAAGATACAGATTCAACCACACAATATGACCTGGTGTGTGTGGCACAGTGGTTCGGGGAAATACCAATCAACAACATATTGTGTGTTCAAATCCCTGAAAACGACAATGTTATGTAAATCATATGAGAATGTGGCACATCACACCCACAGAGGATAGTTGTGGCCAGGAATGCAAATATGCATCACACATCCCAAAAATGCAACAAGATACCTGCAACAAAATTAAATACATCCACTAACACAAGTTACAACTCAAACCATGGGTGCATTGAGCACATAGGAACGTGCCTCACTGTGCAGATGCACTTTTACTGCATCATGAGGTCATGGACTAAAAACAGCAGACAAGATGGCGGCAAGGTCCAGGAAGCCACCCTTCACCCCAGGGGACCTGTACTTCCTGGCCAAAGCATATCTGCTGCCATGAGAGGCGCCTGTTCAAAGGCTCCTCCCGCCAACAGGACCTCACTAGTGTGAGGAGGGCCTGGGAGTGCCTCACCAGGCACTATAACAGAGCATCGGACTACCCACGTGAGGTAAGTGCCTGGGAATAGGTCACATAAACCAAGGAGTGCAACACAATAGCCAGCAATCAACACACATATCATACAAGCACAACATGGGAAAAGGACAGGTCTGTGGATCCACCTGGGATCAATGTAGGTCTCCATGTTGATGTGCACAAGTCCGGCCTATTCCCAGGAGGCCCCAGGCCGCATTACAGAGGTCTGTGTTTAATCCTGGTGCTACGGTATGTGTGCCTGTTGTGCACAGGTCTGCCCTATCCCCAGGAGGCTCCAGGCCGCATTACAGAGGTTTATTATTCATCCTGGAGCTATGGTAGATGCTCCTGGTAATGTGTGCAGGTCTGGCCTATCCCCAGAAGGCCCCAGACCTATTTACATAGGTCTGTTATTCATCCTGGTGCTATGGTAGTTGCACTTGTTGATGTGCTCAAGTCTGCACTATCCCCAGAAGGCCTCAGGCCTATTTACAGAGGTCTGTTATTCATCCTGGAGCTATGGTAGGTGTGCTTGGTGATGTGCGCAGGTCTTCCCTATCCCCAGGAATCCCCAGGCCGCATTACAGAGGTCTGTCTATAATCGTGGTGCTAAGGTATGTGCACCTGTTGTTGTGCGCAGGTCTGCCCTATCCCCAGGCCTCAGGCCTATTTACAGAGGTCTGTTATTCATCCTGGAGCTATGGTAGGTGCGCCTGGTGATGTGTGCAGGTCTGCCCTATCCCCAGGAGTCCCAAGGCCACATTACAGAGGTCTATGTTTAATCCTGGTCCTATGGTATGTGCACCTGTTGTTGTGCACAGGTCTGCCCTATTCCCAGGAGGCCCCAGGCCTATTTACAGAGGTCTGTTATTCATCCTGGTGCTATGGTAGGTGCGCTTGTTGATGTGCACAAGTCTGCCCTATCCCCAGGAGGCCTCAGACCTATTTACAAAGGACTGTTATTCATCCTGGAGCTATGGTAGGTGTGCCTGGTGATGTGCGCACGTCTGCCCTATCCTTAGGAGGCCCCAGGCCGCATTACAGAGGTCTGTTATTCATCCTGGTGCTATGGTAGGTGCGCTTGTTGATGTGCACAAGTCTGCCCTACGCCCAGGTGGGCCCTGGACCATACAGAGAGTGTTGAGTTACATCCCCTGCCCTCACATACGTGTGTCTACTGCCATGTACAAGGCACAATGGTGAATCACATGTGCAGCACTACCACCATTGCGTACTGTGGCACAGGCTCATGTAGTCTCTGCATATGTTAGCCACATGTTGTAGTCAGGTTGATAGGTGTAGCACATATGCCTACACAGTGCATATGTGTATGATGTGGCGCATGCCCCATCTCCCCCTGGCACCCCATGCACAGATAACGGCACCATGCAGCACTGCTGGTATTACGCACACGGCCCGCTGCATGGCAATGCCACATATACCATGGTGCTGTCATGTCATGCAAGGATAGGCCATCAGGCCAGTATGGGGTGCCCAGAGGGTGGCAAACAGGACACATAGGGGGCAACCCACACATGCCCAGCCCCACTCGCACACATGCAGGTGGCAGTGGCAACAGCCAGTACTGGACAGACAGGGTACAGAAGGAGCAACCTCCTGCTGCTCACAGCCATGTGTGATATGCAGTAGCCGATGGCCATGGATGTCTGTCCCCTAATGGTTCAATACATTGCTGTACCCCCAGGTGGAAGACCTCCGAAAAAAGGGGAGGGAGCTGCGGCTGCGCTGCCAGTGGGAGTGGATGGCCCAATGGGATGGTGAGTGATGCAGCCTGTGCCTCATGCCATGGCATGTTGCAGTGGCCCAGCAGCCTGTGGGGCCACATACCATGTTTCCATAGATGTGGAAAATGCATGACCATGGTGGTAATGTCTGCTTTCCCCCCACAGTGGACGCCGATGCTGGTGAGGGCCCATCATGGGGCAGGCGTGCTGGTGCACCATGGCAGCCAGCGCTGGAGGCATGTGCCCAGGAGGTGGAGGAGCTGGATGAAGACGGTGCAGTGGCGGAGGAGGAGGGGGAGGCCACCAGCCAAGAGGGGGAGGAGGGGGAGGGGGATGGGAAGGGGGATGATGATATGTGTGAGTCCAGGGAGGGATGAGGGGGGGTGGGAGCCTATGGAGGGGGAGAGGGAGAGGGAGGGGAAGGTGGGGGAGATTGTGGCCAGTCCTGACCGGCACAGGCCGGCACAGGGCACTGGGGGCCCCTGCCACCTGCCCCACGGTGCCGGGGATGACTCCCATCTGTACGCGGGCCCGGCACACATCGCCAGAGACAGGCCATGTGCGTATGCCGCCACACAGACAACAGGTACAGTGTGTCTGTGTGGGGGCATGTGCACATGCTGCCTGTCTGTGGCAGTGTGTGCTATGTCCTTTGCCCTGCGGGAGCAGAAACACACCGTGTGACAGGTGGTTGAGGCCGTTTGCGGATGGCTGATGAGCTGCGCATGCTGCGTGAGGCTATCATGGGCAGTGCAGCTCATCAGCCACCCGGCCAGGGTGGCCCCCTGGGGGTGTAAGCATCATGTGGGTACGTGGCACCCCTGCCCTGTGCCATCCTGTGCCGCGGGACTGCCACCACCACCGGAGCAGGGGGTGCCAGGGCCATAACCACATACTGTACATATGTATGTATATACCTACACAGTTTGTTACATAAAGTTTCATATATTCATTTACCAAATCACTATGGTAATGTGTCTCATTTCCTGACATGCCATTGCAGTGAGAGTGACACGTGTGAGCAGGTCCCTGTGTGTCTGGGTGCATGACATCTGTCACATACATGGTATAGTCCCCATGGCAAGGGTGGGGGATGGGCATGGAGAGATGTAGCCCCACAGCCACCGGGATGTACCAATCTGCTGCTATGGTCCACAGACATGGGCAAATGCATGATGGCACGGACATGCCATAAGTGCACACATGGCACGGTGCACGGCATGGGTGGCACGCAGTACAGACATGCATGGGATGGTGGCAGGACAGACCCTACACACCCCTGTGGTGTGTGTTGTGGACCATGAACGGCGTGCCAATGGGTCTGCGCGCCATGACAAGGGATATGTGCCCAGGGTGACAACATGTGGGACAGGGTAAACATGGGAGTGCAGATTGAAACACTGGACACGTGCCCACAGGCGGGATCAAGTGCAAAGGCATTTATTGGCCCCACATCACCCCTGTCCCCCCCACAACTACACCCTGAGCTGGCGACCCCTTCCGTGCCAAGCACGTCCCCTCCCACCCAGTGGCGCTGGTGCTGCTGCTGCTGCTGGCTGTTCCACAAGTCCTGCCATGGCCTCCCATGCAGCCACCATCCAGCCCATGCTGCCTGCCATGGACTCTGCTGTCTCGCGGAGGCCGGCCACCTTCATCCTCTGCCATCGCGATTTGTGGCGCTGTCAACGTTGTTCCCACACAACCTCCCGCAATGCCAGCTGTATGCCTGTGGGTGAGACACGGCATGACCCGTGAGACCCGGGTTGCACATGCCACCTGTACATATGCAACAGGTGACCCGTCTGGTCAGTCACTCACCCTCGGCATCCTTATGCGCTGTTGCAGAATGGGCCCTCATTTCACTGAGTACCTCCCCCATGGTGGCATGTGCGGCCCATGGCGTGGGACAAGAAGCCTGCTGGCTGCCATGATAGGCAAACCTCCAACAGTAACCATGATGAAATGCACATGCAGATCTGGTGTGTACAGATCAGATCACAGTCTGTAATTGGGACCAGATCCAAATATACCTATATGCACACACAGAATCAAATGTTATGCAGTGGATACAGCATGCAAAAGAGGAAAGAACCTAAAACCAAAGGGCGGCAGGGGATGCTCTGTGGAGCAGGGGAAAATATGGAACAGAACAAGAGAGAACTGAACCTACAAACAGGTGTGACAAAGACCAGCTGAACTGCGACAATGCCAATCCCCCAAGTGGACTGCCATGTAAACACCATAAAGTAAGAGACATTTGTATCAGCTAATATGTGATGGATAGGCAGCACAGAGGGCACACTTTGGTGTACAGTGAAGAGATGGAAGTGTGTGTGCATAGGTGATGAAGCTGCAGGTTCCTAATGGTCATGTTAGCAGAACAGGAAAAAAAAACCCATGTGGGGATCAAACCTGCAACCTATGGTGTTATAACACATGCCTGTAACCACTATCCCAAACAACCACAATGAGTACCATGCCAAAATAGTACCTCAAAGGGAAGGTGTGTATGGGAACCTGCAACACCCAGTGATGTGGCAAACGCCTGGCAGATAGACAACTGGCACCGTACAAGGATGTGAGCACAGGTGGGCCATTTATATGACCAGAAAATCATGAAATACAAGTGTCAGTGTGATCAAGCAGCAGCCGAGACAAATGTATGTGAAACACATAATTTTATTTTGGTCAATCATCACAGATAGTGTAGATACCGCCATCATAATATCAAGGTGAGTGGCTCCCAGGTGAAACAGGGAAAACACATTTAGCAGGGCAGCAACCCACATCCTACAGAAAGGTCACTGGCCCGGCTACAAATGATGGGCAGGAGAGATAATGTGCATCAGGTGCATGGTGTGCAGTATGCATTAAGCCCCCACTCACCACATGCTACTGCATGCCTCAAATGTGTTACTTACATATGAGTGCATGTAGACAGTAGGCAGTGCATGATGAGGGCCCAACACACATCAATCATGATCTGTTCCTTCAAACATATCTATCTGGCAACACAGGAGGCACAGAAATGAAAACAGTATATGTTGTTAAAATGTTGAAGGTTTGAGGCGGAGCCAGCACGGGCTAAGATGGCCGCATGGATCTCGAGCTCCTCACCCCCTCGCAAGTCAATTCCCCCAGCTGAAGCGAAAAAAGAGATCGGAGCCTCTCCGGTGTTCTGAGAAGTTGTGAGAGATGGCTGATAGCAAGCCCACGAGATTAGATTATTCTGCTGCTATGGGCGGCGGAGTTAAAAGAGCAAAGGCCGAGCTGCCTTCTCCGCAGAAAATGGCGCAGACGGGAGAGGATGCGGCGGGCATAAAGGAAGTTTTGGCGGAAATCCAAGCCGTGAAGGACATGGTTGCAGTTAATGGAGAGACTCTGTGCGGAGTACAGGCAGATATAGCCGAGCTAAAAGAGATGCGCGAGCAGATGAACATGCTGTCGGAGAAAATGCAAAAGCTAGAAAGTACAGCGGGGGCGCACGAAGAGTGCTTCAAACAGGTGGGGGCAAATACCAAGAGAATAGCTGTCTTGGAGCATAGCCTGGAAGATCTAAACAACCGTACGCGCAGAAATAACGTACGGATCATTGGCGTCCCCGAGGTGGCCGAGGGAACCGATGTAAGAGCTTTTCTGAGCGCATTAATCCCAAAGCTGCTTAAATTGGAATTCAGCTATCCTTTGGAGATCGAAAGAGCTCACTGCGTCCCTACACATCCGGGCCCCAATGTCAAGAGGCCCAGGCCAATCATCATGTGCGTGTTGCGGCACTTTCAAGCGATCCAAATCCTGTCGACAGCAAGGGCACTTCGCTCTGTGCAGTTTGAAGGCCAGAGCATTGCCTTTTATCCAGACTATCACAAGGCGACAGTCGAGTGTAGGAAACAGCTGTTGTCTTTTAGGCCGCGACTTCAGGCCCTGCAAGCCAGGTATGGCCTCTTCGCCCCAGCACACCTGTGAGTGACTCTGCACAACCAAACGAGGATGTTCAAAGACCCGGGGGCTTTGAGGGAGTACTTGGAGGATCAAGAGGCCACGGTTATGCGCTGAGAGGCTGCCGACAGTAACCTGGGAACTTTGCTGAGAGAAGCCGGTGAGGCCCTGGACTAACATTATGTTCAAGAAGATATATGGGTGTCAGTTGCAGAATGAGTGGTCAAAGGGTGGAGCTTGGTTGTGGGTGCGAGAGGGAACTGATTATGTTTCTTATGTTTCTTATGTTTATCATGTTCTGCAGCAAGACAGCGAGGCTTGTATAGACATGCTAATGACTGGTGGGGGTTGGGTGAAAATGGGTTTGAGTCAACTATGATAGAGTCCGAGGGTTAATCCATGCTAGTCTATGTTAAGTTGTTAACGATTAAGGATGATGTTGTCACTGCAAGGGGGAGCGTTGTCAAGTATGTTTTGCTGTGTGTCAGCGGGGGGGGGGGGGGGTTCAGGGGGGACACCTGGCTCTGGTGGTTCACCCATTCGATATCCGCTTGCGGATGGATATGTTGTCTCCTCATGGGTACTGGGGGGCGGTTTGGGCTATGGAGTCTTCTATGTGGTTTGAGAACAGCGGAGAGTTTGATCCTGTTCAAGATAAGCAGTTGAGTCCTTCTATGTATCTTGTTGCAGAGAGGCATAGCATCTTGTCCCATGGCGACGCTTAAAGTGTTGTCGGTGAATGTGAAGGGTATAAATAGCCCCATTAAGAGGAAAAAAATACTACAATACTGCAAGAAAGAGCAAGCCAACTTGGTGATGCTGCAAGAAATGCGGCTGTCTGAAGCGGAGACCAAGAAACTTGGCTTGGGCAATTTTTTAATTGTTGCGCATTCGGCTGCGTGTCAGGGGAAGAACGGGGTGGTTATCCTTGCTAGAAGGGGCTTACCCCTGGGTATTGAGAGGCAGCGCGCTGATTCGGAAGGCAGATGGGCAACAGGATTGATGCAGGCATATGGGAAAAAGTTGGCCATTATCACTGTCTATGGCCCAAATACAGACGAAGTCTTTTTCTTCCGGGGGCTGGCTTTTGAGATACAGGAACTCTCGGGTCATGAGGTAATAGTGGGGGGCGACTTTAATTTGGTGCTAGACCCCTTATTAGACTGCGCTCCCTTCCGGCGTCACAGGTGCCAAAGGGCTACTAAGGTTTTACTGGAGATTATGAAGGGGGCCGGTTTGGTTGATATCTGGAGATTGAAACACCCTAGAGATAGGGAATATTCTTTTTTTTCTTTGCCTCATAACTCTCATTCTCGGCTGGATTTCTTTTTAATCTCTCAGACACTGTCAGTGGTAGTAGGGAGGGCTGAAATAGCGGCAATGCACATCTCAGACCACGCGGCGGTTTGGTTTACTTTTAATATAGAGGCAGATCAACCACCGCTGCCGGCTTTCTTCTTCAACAGGAGCTTGTTGGAGAATGAAGATTTCCGTGAATATATGAGGCAGAGTATACAGGAATATTTTAGGGCGAATCTTTCTAAAGACACTTCGGGCTGGGCATGGTGGGAAGGATTCAAAGCCTTCTCAAGAGCAAAAATAACTAGTTTTAGTATTAGTCTCCGCAGAGCGCAGAAAGCGAAGCTGGCTCTGTTGGAGGAGCAGATTAAGGCAGGGGAGCGTATACTGATTAACAGGGCTGAGGCTGGTGTCTTGCTCCGGCTCCAACATCTCCGCTACCAGTATAATCAAATATTGAGCAGCGAAGCAGAGCAAATCCTGTCCCTCCAGAGGGCTAACTGTTACCTTGAGAGCAATAAAGCAGGCAAGTTGCTAGCCAGTACTCTGAAGCCTCGGGCAAGGAAAAATACCACACAGGCTATAGTCCGAGATAACCAGGAGATGCTTATGAGTAATGCAGCCATTGCAGAGGAATTTCAGAGATTTTACGAGATGTTGTACGCCTCGGAAGGTCGAGCCACCCCGGAAGCTTTTGCGGACATGTTTGAGTGTGTTCAGCACCCTTCTGTTTCAACGCAGCAGATCAGCAGCTTAGACAGTGATATATCGGTCAAAGAGATATTTGATGTCTTGAAAGTGGCTGATAAAGGGAAGGCCGCTGGCCCAGATGGGATTCCAATGGAGTTCTACCAAGCGTTTGCGCTAGAGCTGGTCCCTTATATGTTAGAGTTTTTTTAACTGCTTGGAGGCCCAAATACCTAAAACGGGTTCATTCAGCAATGCGGTGATAGTGGTTCTTGAAAAACCGGGGAGGGGCGCTACGAAAGTGGGAAGCTACAGGCCTATATCATTGCTGAATGCCGATTACAAGGCTTTCTCGGCCATCCTGACTAGGAGACTGGCGAAGGTGGTGCCGGAGCTGGTCCATGTGGACCAGTGCGGTTTCATCTCTGGGTGTGCAACTTCGGATAACGCGCGCTTGTTGTTGAACCTATTCTCTGTAATGGAATCGAGGGAAGAACCGATGCTGGGTCTCTCACTTGATGCCGAAAAGGCTTTTGATAGGCTTGAGTGGAGCTTCCTGACACTTGCGCTGCAATGATTTGGCTTTGGTGAGCGGTTTATTCGATTTATCCAGAGTTTAAACTCCCACCCTACAGCGCGAGTGTTGGAGAATGGTATTCTATCTGCTCCCCTCTCTCTGTTCAGGGGGTCGAGGCAAAGGTGCTCACTCTCCCCATTGCTGTTTAACCTAGCCCTGGAACCATTGTTGCTGAAGATTAGGCAGTCTCAGGCTATAAGGGGAATTTTGATTGGCGACCTGGAAGTTAAGATTTCCGCTTTTGCGGATGACCTCCTTCTCTTTGTGCATCCTCAATCGGTGGAGGGCTTGCTAACCACAATTGATAGTTATTCGAGGCTATCGGGTTACAGGGTCAACTGGACGAAGTCTTTGGCTTTCCCCTTGAACAAGCAGATGTGCAAGGCACTGGTAGAGCCTTGTGCTTTTGAGTGAAAGCCCAAGGATGTCAAGTATTTGAGGGTGAGGTTTTGTACAGAGATAGAGGAAACTATTCATCTTAATGTCAAGAGCATAGAGGAAATGATTAAGTCTTTTACTGAGCAGTGGTCCCCCCTCCACCTCTCCTGGTGGGGCAGATTAGAATCCATCAAGATGGTACTGGCCCCTAAGATAAATTACCTGTTGGAAATGCTCCCATTGAAGTTCCCGGAGAAATTCTACCACTCGATCGAGCGCCAATTGTCTGGGTTCCTGTGACAGAACAAAACGCCCAGGATCGCCCTCAGGAAGTTGAAGGCAGCGAGGAACAAGGGTGGAGTACAGTTCCCCGACTTTTACAATTATCATCATGCGTTTCAACTCAGACAGGGCGCGCTATGGTTAGTGCCGGAGAGCAGGGGTGAAAAGCCGACTTGGCTAGAGGTGTAGGAGCGGCTAGTTGCCCCTGTGGTTACGGAGTGGCTGGTAGGTATGAAGCTTCCCGAAACCTTCCCAGCTGGAAGGATTGTGCGGGACACACAGGAATCTGTGTGTATGATGAGCCGGGTGGTAGAAGAGGCGAGCTCCTCGTTGGTACGGATGCCTATTTGGTATAATCTGCGTTTTAAGATAGGCCGCAAGGTATTCAGCTGGAAGGAATGGCAGGAGAAAGGTGTCTGGACCTTAGGTCATTTGGTGGCGGATAAGAAATGGAAGAGTTTTGGAGACTTGCAGCGAGAGTTTGGGCTAGGGGGCAGCCAGTACTATCGGTGGCTGCAGTTGCGCCATTGTTTGACACATGCTGGAGTAGTGGCTGATGAAGTAATAGCGGATTGGAAGCTTCGAACGCTGCTAGAGCAGCACGCGGGGCTACGGGGTGCCTCTTCCAAGTTGTATGCTATACTGAGGGAGGGATCTCCCGCAGGGTTGGCGAGATTGGAGAAGGCGTGGGAGCTTGATTTGGGGGTTCCTGTATCTCAGGCTGGCTGGGAAGCGATTTGGGGGCCCATGAGCAGAGTGGTCCAGGGAGCTTCGATACGGCAAACGCTTTTTTTTCTTGCGCATAGAGCCTTTATAACCCCGGCGAGGCTCAGTAAATGGGATGCGGGCCAGGCAAGTAAGCGCTGGTCCTGCAACAGTGCTCAGGGGAATCTCAAGCACATGTTGTATGCTTGCCCTCACGTTCAGACATTTTGGCAGTCAGTATGGGACAAGATGCTGAAAGTTTTAGATATTCAGGGGCAGATGTCGTGGCAGACCGTCTTTTTGAGATCTCAGGATAATACTTTGAAGATATCTAAAGATAAGTCCTTTTTGTTTGATTTTATGATGGCTGTAGCAATCAAGTTGGTACTGAGCTGCTGGAAGGACTCATCTCAACTATGTAAGACCCAGTGGTGGAACTTGGTTAGCCTCTATGCGGGATATGAGAAGGGGCAGGAGATAAGGAATAGGCAGAAGATAGAGACTGGGTTTGGCAAAGTCTTGGATGCGGGCTGCAGGGGCAGGAGGGGGTTGGTTAATAAGTGGAAGTGTCTGGATGAGTTCGCAGCTCGAGCAAGGGTTTGTTAAACTGCTTGGCAAGTGGACCAAGTTGAGTAGTGTAGACGAACGAGATGTTCGTAAGCTGCTTAGTATTTGGCGCCCGGTACCCATGGGGAGATGAGGGAGGGTGGGGGGAGGGCTAGGAAGGCTAGGGGAGGGTTGTTTGGACAGGGTGGGGCAAGGGGAGGGGCGAGGGAGGGGGGATGGGGTGTTGGGTTGTTGACTGTCGAATGTGATGTTTTGATGTTTGATATGGAGTTGAAATTCTAAATAAATATATATAAAAAAAAATGTTGAAGGTTTAAAAACACATATCGAAAGTTATGTTACAGCTGTCACATAATGCCTGATATAGGACTCAAAGCTGCAACAATGTAACCCTAAACAATCGTCAAATGCACAATGAGGATATGCTAACAGGTAGCAGAGGCACATGAACACAGAGAGAATTCAAAAGGAACTACCTGCAGAAACATGCAGAGATAACACTATGCAGAAGGTCCCTCTGCACTGGTTGGTGTGGATACACTGTCTGTACACATATATCACGGTATATGGAATGCACAATTGAAGGAAGACAATGGACACTCACACTGCGACACTCCAAATATAACGGGGCAATGTGTGTGTTGTTACCTCAGGGGATAAATAGGACTGTGCAGACATGCAATGCAAGGTTTGTAAATCAATGTGGAGCATCATGTCTGTACAGTAAACAAACACAATAACCAGTATACAGAGATGGAAAGTAAGGGCAAACATTTTACAGTAAACCACACAGAAGCCATATTGCCACATGCTGTGAATCCCCAACATAGGCAGTCATATGCACATGCACCGTGTATGTTTCAACATGATACAGTGATGCCACACATGCACGGAAACACCCTTGGTGAGGGAAAACATCAATCCAAGCTGTTGGTGTGCAGTAAAGCGGTGTTGTGGCAAAAACTGTATCATGTCCAAGTGGAGAGTAGGTGGACATAGACAACAGGACCTCTCCATTGCTCCCCCTATGCCACACGCATGGCTGTATGCTTGTGTTGAACAAAACAGATGAGAGTATCCTGTGTTCCATGTCACACACATAGCCAAAACACAACAACGCAACGTTGGAGGAATGTACAACATACAGCGACAATGTCAGTCCCTGCTGCACACGTGGGGACCAGTACACAGTGTCCAAAGTGCAAAGTGTGTCGGCAATCCAACAAGTCAGGTTAAGACTGTCCTTGAAACCCTGGGCATGCATAGGAAGATGTAGGGATGTTACCCAAGACTGAAGTGGTATTTAAAGGTGATACTGCAGAGGAATTGAGAGAAATATCGCTACACCGGGAAGATATATTACAACTATTTGATAAACTGAATAGTAGCAAATCACCTGGACCGGATGGTATACATCCCAGAGTGTTGAAAGAACTGAAATATGAGATTGCAGACCTGCTATTGGTAATCTGTGAACTTTCATTAAAATCATCTGTAATACCTGAAGATTGGAGGGTCGCCAACGTAACACCAATTTTTAAAAAGGGTTCCAGGGGTGACCCGGGAAATTACAGACTGGTGAGCCTGACGTCAGTACCAGGGAAAATGGTAGAAACCATCATAAAGAACAAAATTACGCAGCATGTAGATAGTCATGGCCTAATGGGAGACAGCCAACATGGCTTTAGACAAGGAAGATCTTGTCTTACTAATCTGATATGTTTTTTGAAGGTGTGCATAAACAGGTAGACAAAGGTGAGTCGGTTGATATAGTGTATCTGGATTTTCAGAAAGCTTTTGACAAGGTCCCCCATCAGAGACTTTTGGCAAAGCTAAAAAGTCATGGGATAGGAGGCAGTGTACTATTGTGGATCGGGAACTGGTTAAAAGATAGAAAGCAGAGAGTAGGGCTAAATGGACAATATTCCCAATGGAAAAAGGTGAATAGTGGAGTACCCCAGGGATCTGTACTGGGTCCGCTGCTTTTTGACATATTCATAAATGACCTGGAAAAGGGAATAACGAGTGAGGTTATCAAATTTGCAGATGACACAAAACTGTTTAAAGCTGTTAAAACCCAAGAGGAAAGTGGAAAACTGCAGGAGGACCTGGATAAATTGGAAGACTGGGCATCCAAATGGCAAATGAAATTTAATGTGGACAAGTGCAAAGTCATGCACCTAGGAAAGAACAACCCACACTATAGTTACTCGATGCAAGGCTCCACATTAGAAGCCACCACCCAGGAAAAAGATTTAGGAGTCATCGTGGATAACATGTTAAAACCCTCCACCCAGTGTGCAGCGGCGGCCAAGAAAGCAAACAGAATGCTAGGTATCATAAGGAAAGGGATGGAGAATAAAACAAAGGATATTATAATGCCTCTGTATCGCTCCATGGTACGACCGCACCTTGAATATTGTGTGCAATTCTGGTCACCGTATCTTAAAAAGGACATAGCGTTATTAGAAAAAGTACAGAGAAGAGCCACCAAATTGGTGAAGGGGATGGAAGGCTACTCCTATGAAGAGAGGCTAAAAAGGTTAGGGCTCTTTAGCCTGGAAAAGAGATGGCTGAGGGGAGATATGATAGAGGTCTATAAATTAATGAATGGAGTGGAACAGATAAACGTGGATCAATTGTTTACGCTATCAGAATATAGAAAGACTAGGGGACATGTAATGAAGCTACAGGGTAAACTATTTAAGACAAATAAGAGAAAATATTTTTTCACTCAACGTGTAATCAAACTCTGGAATCTGTTACCGGAGGATGTGGTAAGGGCTGTTAGTATAGCTGGGTTTAAAAAAGGTTTGGACAAGTTCCTGGAGGAAAGGTCCATAAACCACTATTAAAAAGGGACCCAGGATATCAATGCTTGACCCAGTACAAGCATTGTGGAACTTGTGTCTTTTGGGGAAACTGCTAGGTACGTATGACCTACATTGGCCACTGTTGGAAACAGGATACTGGGCTTGATGGACCTCGGTCTGACCCAGTATGGCATGTCTTATGTTCTTATGTTCTTATGTTCTTAATATGCCACAGTACTGGAAAGGTCATGTGTGTCTCCTGCGATGAACATGACACCCAGCCATAGCACGGCAGCAACAGTGTGTTGGACAGGTCTGTCATGGCCAAAGTAGCACTCCAACAATAATACTGTTCATCCCAGGCATGTCTCCCACTTGCAAAGGTCACACATCCTATGGCACCATTTTCCAGGGATAGTTCCATGATGTTGTGTCCCCCAACAGGTGGATGATGGTGACGCCGGATGCACAGTAGTAGATGTGGCTGGTTTGTTCACTGCCCTGTGTCAGAAGAGGATAAATAATGTATTGGTTTGCTGCTTGCAACATCAGCACAAATTGCAGAGAGTCAAGCATTAATATGCACATAATAAAATGAGTGGAGGAGTAGCCTAGTGGTTAGAACACTGGCTTGGTAACCAAGCAACCAGGGTTCAATTCCCACTAGCATTCCTTGTGGCCTTGGGCAAGTCACTTAACCTTCCATTGCCTTGGAAGAAAGGCCTGGCAATCTACTTCCGGTGACACTGCCAAGAAAACCCAGGAGCTTCTGGGTCGCCAGGAGTCAGGACTGACTCAAAAGGCACACATTGTATTGTTTTGTATTGGAATAAAATGACACACAGGCAAACATAACATGATCACAACACAGAACACACTGCATGTTGGGGACATTTTGAATTGGAACCGCAGATGCAGGTGTCACATGGATATGGTCATGTCCATGCCCATGTTATACAGGCGTTTCACAGCTCCACCCCATGTGCATCAGCGTTTGTGAACAGAGAGCCAACAGGAAATGTCTATGAAATAAATAGTAAATCATTACCATGTAAAGGCTGATGTCATTCACAAAACAACAAAGATGCAACCTACCGTGTGTTTGCATCAAGTGTATGTCTTGGATCCCCTGAGGCACTCAAAGGCCACAACAGGTCACAGTGAAGGGAGACAATGTCATCAAAATGTGTAGAATCACCATGTCACCATGTCAAGCCACTGTTGATGCATGTCCACATTATGGCGATATCTGTCATACAAAAATGCTGTTCAACAGTGGTCTGTCAGAACACAAGACACAGTTCTGCTCACAACACACATCCACAATGTTCACACGGTAAACAGCAGTAAGGTAGAGATAGCACAGTCACCACAGCCCCCCAGATGTACAGACCCCTCACACCACATGATAATGTAAAATGCCTGCACACTGTATCATCACACAGCCAACCCAAAAACACACACCCACACAGTATGCTAAGGTGAGCGTGCCAGCAGTAGCATACGGCTTGTATGTGCACAATTGGAGATTAGTGGACATAAAGGCCTTGTGGAATGCAATGATACGCTGGTGTTGGCTGATGGTACAATGTCGGGGAAGGGTGTACATGTAGCCCACCACCCAAACACCTAGGACCTCCACACACATGCAGCTCTGTTGGATGTGTCCCAGAGACAGTGTTGCAGAAGACAAACTGGACAGGAACACATGGGGATATGTGTGCCAACAGCAAGATATGGGGTATGGAGGTGCCGGAAAAAGAGGTGAACAACAACATATGTACAATATGACAGATCACTGAGGACATGTGTTTCCCCTGACTGCCATCACAGACAATGTAGCTGTTGGTCCACCTACCCCAGACCACTGCATGTTGGATGATGTGCCGTCACCTGCCAGTGCACCACAGCACCAGGAGCGTCACCAGGTATGTCCTGTGGATTGAGAAACACAAGGGAAACATACATATCTCATGTTCTAGCTGTGCAACACACACTGCATCTTCCTGTCCTCAGCTCGCAGACCCCCCAATATCCTTTACAGACTGACTGTTCACCATCACACTGTACAGACCTCTTTCATGTGAGAGTTATCACAGAGGTTGGTTTGGAAAACTACAAGGGTCCGTACTCTGTCTGTCCCCTCCCGCACCTCTCTGTTGCTGTACAAACTGGTGAACAGAAGTGTTTGTTCCCTACCGTGTCCTTGCTTCACTCCAAGGCCGCAGTAGTATCCTGTGTCCCCCATATTGCTCCCAATGCCCCTTCACTGTGTATATTGGTGTCTCAATGTCATCTGCTACCCTGCTGTCAATTCCCGAAACACACGGAAATTAGCAGGGGCACCTCCCTTATCGTCTGTCCATATACATTTCCTTGGTGTGTATATCTCATACCTTGACTAACAGTAACAGCTGTGTGCTGATGAGTTGCAAATAAATATCTCAACGGCTGAGTTATGTCTGCTAAACCACACCCCAATGTCTGTTTGTGACCTGACCTTGATGGCTGCATGTCATCCCACTGTGTGAAAGTGATAATGGCAAAGCATGGATAGCCTATATGTGCCCTTAAAACCTCCCCTCCCATCAGAGCCTCTTCATTTCTGTGGACATAACTTTCCTTCTCTAAGGTCCGCAATGTAGTTGTTGTCCTTGACTGCACTCTCCTCCTCTACACACTTACACAGCTTGTAGTTGAGTCATGTGGTTCATGTCTAGATGTCATCAGCTAGATTTGCTCTGTCATCCCTGAAAACACCACTAAAACCCAATTCCACCCCCATATTCAGCTCTTGGCTTGCCTACTGTAACC
Source organism: Ichthyophis bannanicus (assembly GCA_033557465.1). NCBI lineage: Eukaryota > Metazoa > Chordata > Amphibia > Gymnophiona > Ichthyophiidae > Ichthyophis > Ichthyophis bannanicus. The sequence continues at coordinate 459,983,631 of CM066034.1, forward strand.
TACACCTTGCTGATCTGGCCTGAATCATCTCTGTCTGCATGTACATATGAAACACTGCACTGCATGGCTATTCTACAGCCAAAAAAAAGGGCAATGATACATTCCCTGGCTGGACACCCTACAGGTTCCCTATCATTCCCCGCATCCATGTCAGGGCTACGTGATGACCTATACATTCAGGCACACTGTGGTGTTGCAGTAACTTCCCTTAAGGATATTAAATACGAGTATTAAAAATACTACTGAGCATGTATATATTGCTACGTATCACATGTAGCGCCATACAAAAACAACGACCACACAGATCCTGCTCATCAGAGCATACCAACCACACAATCAGCTCAAAATACTAAATGAAAAACACGCACAGCTGGACAACTAGCCCCAACCATGGTCTGCTCTCCCACTGTTAACTCCACACCACATGGCTTTTACTTTGCTGCACCCAAAGCATCAAACTAACTACTTGTGGCTGCACAGCAGCCTCTATCACAATCAGCCACAAACCAGGTATGTCACCCCAACACCTCCCACAAGTCTAAAACTCTCCACACACATAATCCACCTCCACCCACTGTTGTGCTCTGCCCACATCTTCTGTGTTTCAGTCATGATTAGATTTGATGTTGGGATGGCCAGACAGTGTCTGTTACATGTCAGTGCAGTGTTGCATCTTACTGATATTGGTATACAAATGTTAACTAGTATTAGCAGTACACACATATTCAAACAAATGTAGGTGGAAACATATGCAGTACTTACATGATAAGAGCTCCGCAATCACCTGACACCTGACTGCTGTGCCCTCACATGTGTCACCACGGGCACGTGCAGGAGGGCACATAGGATCATCCTCCAGATCCTCATTAATTTCGACAGGGATATGGTGCCTGAGAGCAATGTTGTGCAGGATGCAACAGGCTATAATGATCTCTGCCACAGTCTGTGGTTTGTATTGTAAGGCCCCGCCTGTCCTATCCAGACACCTGAAGCGACTCTTTAGAACGCCAAAGGTGCACTCTATGACAGAGCAGCTGGAGGCATGGGCCTCATTGTACCTCTGCTCTGCAAGTGTCCGTGGTTGACGCACAGGGGTCAATAACCAGGGGCGACACCCATATCCTGCATCACCTGCAGAAATAAATGTGGAATGTTAAAGTAGGAGCTTATGTCCACCCAAATGGACACAGGTATATATGTGCAAAACAAATGCATAACACATCCTGACATAAACATATGACATCACAACTATGCATCAGCGTGTGAAGTTCAAACACACAAGACAAGGGGTAGGTGTATGGATTGAAAACAACATAATCTGTAACGACGACACAAAAGCTAGCATCCATTCAACCATCATCACACAGCACCATAGCAAGGTGGAGTTGGAGGGCACCAACCCCCCACACACTTATATCACACATAGACAGATGACACACACACACAATGAGGGATACACTTCCAAGACAGACAGTTGCACATACGGTTAGTCACATGAACACCATGTGCATGTCAGAAATGAGAAATACACACCCAGCAATATACAGTCCTCATACTGTCCTGCCTCAAATTGTCTGAATAGTGCCGAGTGATGCAGGCTATAGGAGTCATGGACCCTGCAAACCTAGGGACCACATTCAGAATATGCATATTTGCATCACATACAACCTGAACATTCAGGGAAAGATAGTGTTTGCGGTTGCGAAACACTACCTCTCTGTCTCTAGGCAGGACCAGGGCAACATGTGTGCAATCAATAGCTCCCATCACGTGTGGTATCCCGTCTAACGCCTCAAAGGCCTGGTTCAGGGTCCCCCACTGTTGCCTAGTTTGGGGAATGGCAATGTTATTCCTCACCCGGCTGACCATGGCACACAGTACTTGGTGGAGACAGCGTGAGAAGGTAGGCCAGCTCATGCCACCCAATGCGGCCACAGATGACTGGAAACAGCCAGAGGCAAAGAAATGTAGGGCACCAAGGAGCTTGAACAAACCCGGTATGGCATTTGACCAATCAGTCAGGGGTTTGAGATCAGGTCTTAGATCCTCATAGAGCTCCCTAATAGCCCCATGCTCAGGCGGTAGAGGGAGATGACCCGGTCCTCACGCATGCCCTGGAGCTGGGCCCTGGGCCTATAGAGGCGAGGCTGGTGAGCCTGCACCTCAGCACGCCTCTTGCGCCATGCCGGCACAGCCCCTGCCTGGCCTGTCCCCACAGCTGTAGGTCTGTTTTGCAGCGGGACTACACCCATGCCCTGTGCCTCAGCCCCATAGACACCATCTCCCCTGTCAGGCAACCGCAGCGCATGCTCACCTCCCACTGCAGATGCAGCCACCACAAAGGCCACCATAAACTCCACCCGTCCAACACCTCTAACTCACTCAAACACAGACGCTCACTTTACTAACCAAGCCACACACCTTTCACACCACACACAAACACAGCCACACAATACAACCACCACTCACAAACCCAGCCGCACTCCACAATACACCTGCTTTTGACTCTCTCCATCCTTCACTGACACCGCACGCCTTCTCTCCCTCGCCTACACAAACCCCTCAAAGTGAACCAGGTGTGCAGGTGCATTTATAGGGTTTTTTTAACGTTGCGCGCGTTGCGCATGTGCTTCGCACATTGCACATGCGCCGTGGAGACGTGGAAGGTGCGTGCACGGGACACCATGTTACGCACCTCCTGCATCTGTGAGGCGCATGCGCAATGCGCGCAGCCACTGCACTCATGCAACTGCGCATGCGCAATGTGCGCAGCCACCGCGCTTGTGTAACTACACATGCGCAACACGTGCAGCCGCCACGCTCGCGCAACTGCACATGTGCAATGCATGTAACGTTAAGAAAACCTATAAATATACCTGCACACCTGGATCACGTTGAGGGGTTTGTGTAGGCGAGGGAGCGAAGGCATGTGTTGTTGGAGAAGCGAGGAAAAAGTCAGGAGCAGGTGTGTTGTGGAAAGTGTATTGGTCTGTGAGTGGTGGTGGAGAGTGTCAGAGGGAGGTTTGGCGTGGAGAAGTGTGTGGCTAAGCAGGGGAGAGAGTGAGGAGGTGAGGTGAGGAGCAGGTGAGAGAGACACGAGCTGAGCTGAGGAGCAGACAGCAGGGAGAGGAGGGGTGGGGACAGAAGCAGGTGTGAGGTGGAGCTAAGGGGCAAAGGAGCAGGTATGTGTGACAGGGAGGGAGAAGGCACAGAGGGAAGGGAGAGTGAGAGACAGGACATGGCAGGAGTGAAGGGGGGGGACACCTGTTCATAGTGATCTGTTCAGCAGGACCCAGAGCCGGCAGGGAGTGGTGGGTCTGTGGTGGTGGCTGAAGGCCCATCGGGTGTGTCTCAGGCCACCCAGGGGCCATCAAGCACCAAACGAAGGCTGTGCCATCTGTAGAAAGGAGGAGGGCTGTTAGGTTCAGCCAACAGGAGAACCATATCCTGCTGGCCAGTGTTCGAGAGATACGATGTGCTGTACTGCCGCCAGAGCACAAGCACCACTGTGGGCACACGGTTACAAGTGTGGGGGGAGATACAGGAGGCCGTAGCACAGGCAGGGGGGCCGTCCAGGGACCTTGATAGCCTTAGGAAAAGGTTTAATAATATAAAGCGGAGTGTCCGTGCCCACATGGTGGCAGAGAGGCAGCATGCCATGGGCACCGGAGGGGGTGGTCCCTTTGCACCAATGCTGACACCCCTGGAGCAGGAACTGGCAGACCGTCTGGGCCCCATCTTCTTGCTAGGGCTGCCGGAAGCACTGGACACTGCCCATCCACAGGCAGGTAGGTCAGAGATATGCTACACATGTAAACCACACGGCTCAGCATATGCCTGCCATGAAAGGGAAGGGGGGGCCTATTTCCTGGGAACACGTGTGCCCTAACACAGGCAACTTGGGTCCACATATTCAGAATAACATGGCTGTGTAAGTACAGGGTGGGTGTGACAGGTACCTGGGGCTGCTTGCACGACAGCCACAGTCCTGGACATTTTACAGCACTGCACAGGTGTAGTTATGTTACCTGCGCTAAATCACCCTTGCTGTGTACCTTCTTCTGCCCCCCAGGTGACATCCAGGCCATGGGGACATATGAGGAGGGGGATGTGCCAGCACCAGGGGATGCAGAGGGGCCAGAGGCCTCCAAGTCCGGGGACGCAGACAGCACTGGCGCCGAGACCCCAGGAAACTTGGTGCTTCCCGAGGCAGAGGACTGGGCGGAGGATGACAATGCACAAGTGAGGGCCAGTGACACCAGCACATGGGCTGTGAAGGATGCAGCGTCAGAGGAGAGTCCCCACATGATACATGCACCAGGACCATCAGGCACCCATCACACAAGCATGGATATCATCCTAGCAGATCTGCGGGCTCATACTGCCTCTGCAAAGCAAGATGCAGAAGGTGGGTAACAGAACGAACAACAAGCCCCCTGGTGGTTGATGGCACATCCACAATGAGATTCCATGAGCCCCCTAATATTATGACACCACAGCACATAGGTCGGTATGTGTAGTGGGGGTGGGTGCCATGTGCACTTCCCCCCCCCCTTACATCATGTGCCATCTGGTGTCATCATGCTAATGAGCCCATACATCCGCCTACTACTCACCACAAAATACCCCATGGAGATGTACATTGGTACACACCTACCCCAGATTACCTATACACCTTACCCGTTAGGACACCTCTCCCTGGGTAGTGGTACGTAGCAAAGATAGTCAGGGTATTCAGTACTGTGCATCAGGTTTAGAGTGATCAGCGCCCCCCAGATATCTATCTGTGTGCCATCAAGTCCCACATTATCCAACCTATCCCATATGACCAGTGCACAGATACAGCAGTGACACACTGAAGTTCAACATGGTACCATGTGTCATATCTGTGATCACCACAGCCCTCAGCGCCTGTGGATGGATCATGGGACACACAGATGTAAACATAGTAGTGTGTTGCTAGACGTTGCATACATGAGTGGTCTGCAGACTGGTCTGTTGGGATATGCCATACATTTGCAGGAGTCACATTGGGGGGGGGGGGCAACACATGTCTCATACATTACCTTGTGTCTCACCCACAGCCACTTGTCAGGTTCTGCTGGGCATTCAGGAGAGGATGGACCAGATGAATGCCACAGCTCAGGTGATGGCAGCGGTGCTACTGGAGTGGAGGAGTGGCCTAGTGGTTGGGGCAAGGTACTTCAGGCCGGAAGGTTGGGGGTTCAAATCCCACTAGAGGACAGCCACCTTGGGCCGGAAGGACTGGGGTTTCTAGTCCCACAGGTGCTCCTTGTGGTCTTGGGCAAGCCACTTAACCCTCCATTGCCCATGTTCCCTGTAAATAGTTATCTCCAAGTTATAATGCCCTGTTCAATGTAATTTCAGTTTGTTCAATGTAAACTGCACTGATGGAGAATAGCGCGGTATATAAGAGAATGTAAATACTGCATATTGCAGAAGCCCAGGAAGCCATGGCTGGGCGGTCGTAGCAGCCAGCCCCAGCCCCAGAGGCAGCAGCAGAAGAACTACAGGAATGGGGTAGCATGGGCCGTGGGCACCGTGGCCGTGGGCACCCATGCAGGTCCTGATTAGGGGGATTGGGTCACTGTGTGATAATAAACTAGAAAAAACCTGACAACACCTATGTGTCCGTTTCTGGTGTTTTACACTGTACTCCCCTGAGTACCCTGTCCCCCATATTGTCAACATGGTCACATGTGCCTCCCCAGCTCCCTTAGGGGTGTGGTGTATGCACAACCACCAATCAATACACAGACCTTATACCATGCCCTGTGTGGCAGGGACCATGCCATGTGTGCACCCTTCTACCTAGGTGTGGGGGTATATCCTACCTTTCCAGTTATTCAGTAATATTTATATGGTGGTACATGTATGTTTTACGAATCAGTTTGTCTCTCACACCCCATATCCTCTCCAGGGCCCCACCCACATGTGTGACATTCCCTCTGACCCACACCAGAGCCTACGTGACTGTTTAGCTGTAGATGTTTGTGTGGGACACAGGCAGACATAGGTAACTAGGTACAGTCTGTTGTTTACTCTCCCTCTGCACCTGTAGTGAGCCTCTGCTCCCCCTCCAGACCAACATCCACCTGTCTTGGCCTCACCAGCTAGCCCCTTGGGCAGCTCCTGGGTACAGCGGTCCATCTCATCCTTCCTGCCACATACCTGCTGCTGGCCATCCCCACTATTCTCCTACGAGCATGGTGCATCAGATATGGTGCCCACACATCACAGGCAGCATGCATGTGACCATAGGTTATGTGACACACTACACTTTGGCACATCACAGGGGTACCATGGGACACAGACGCCTACGCACATGGGCAGCCCCCACAGCTGCATGTGGAGACGGTCCATGTACGATACCCATGTCTACCATGCATACACATAGTGATCTGCACACATATCCCATGCTTACGTTCACAGTCTGTCTGTAAGGGAGACAGATGACCATTGTGATGTAGTAACCAAACTGTATTCACAAGTAAATATTAAGGGGTATAGGAACATAGCACCATACGAACATAAGAACATAAGATATGCCATACTGGGTCAAACCAAGGACCATCAAGCCCAGTGTCCTGTTTCCAACAGTGGACAGTCTAGGTCAGCTGTACACAGCTGTTGGGTAAAGGGGATGGAGGGGTAACACCGCCCACATGTTGGGTCCCGGAACACAGGACAGCACAGGGCACATGTGTGGGTGCCACAGGGGCCATCACATGATCCTGGGATGCCCATCAGTGGATGGCTGTTGAGATGCAGCTCCCCTACCCCCCACACGCTGCAGCTCGGCAGCCATCCACTGAATGGAACCTGCCAGCCACCGGATGGTGCGTTCCTGGGCCCGCATGTGTTGCACCACGCCGTCCATTGCCACATACAGGTCCCTTACGCACCTGCCACCACATACACACATGGTGCCAGGTGTTTTTGTGGTGGCATGTGCGTTGGACCTGTGTGTGGCAATGGGTGGCGTAGCTAAACCCAGATGGGCACCATTGCCACACACATGTGGTGGCTGGCAGGGACCCACAGTTCCCTGTGCTGTCCTGTGTTCCATCCCACCCTCCCCCCTCAACACCCCCACCTCCCCCTCCCCCATCCCCTCCCCCACTAGCACCTCCCACCCACCCTCACCACCCTCCATGCTCCCCTCTTCCTCCTCACCCCCTGAAATAAGACAGACACACTCACCCTCCCCTTCCACCCCACCCTCTACCCCCTCCATTTCCCCATTGTCCTCCTCTGCCTCAGCTGCCACTGCCGCCTCCTCCTCTGCCACATCCTCCTCTTCCTCTTCAGCCTCCACCACCTCCACTGCACACTCCTCCTCCTCCTCCTCTTCTGTTAGGCGTTGGGCAGTGGGGCGTGACATGGTGTGCCCCGATGTGGAGGGGCCCTCACTGGCAGGATCTTCCTCTGTGGGGGATGACAGTCATTAGCACACTATTATGTGAGTCACATACCACATGTACATAGTTTGGCTGCGCACAGGCTGGTGGGCCACTGTGACAGTTTTCTACAGAGCTGCAGAGGCCGCAACACTCACCTCCACATTGGGAAATTGCCCACCTCTGTAGGCGGGCAAGGACCTCCGGGCAGTGCAGCCACAACTCCCGACCCTTTTTACGTAGGTCCTCTACCTAGGGGGAGGAAAGCAATGGGAGGGTGCATTAATGACCTTATATCTCTGGTGAGTGGCCAACACATATCACACATCTCTGTGCACAGCATCATGCTGCTCCTGCTCCTCTGCTCAGTGTGTCCTCTACTAACGTTTGCAAGTGCCACCTGCATGTGTGGCTGTGGGTCTGGCCATGTGTGCAGTGACACATATGTGTACTGTGCATAACACCCTGGACACACCATATCCTGTTCCTATACTCTCCTTGCATGACATGGCAGCACCATGCCACGTGTGGTTTGGGCATGCTGGTGTTTATGGGAGGTCCTCCCTAACCCCCTGTGTGGTCTGGCAAACCCATGTGTGTTTGCCTGACTTACACATATCAGCCACCACACCCGCCATGTCACCATGATATCCTACCATGCATGGGTAATGTGTCCTAACATACAGCGGAAGGTGGGTGGCCCTGTGCACCTTGATGGATGCCAATACCATAACACTTGGCATTATACTATACCTCTATGGTCATGACTAGGGCCTCCTGTGATTAGGGCAGTTGTGGCTGACTACAACATGAGCATGGCCCACCACACCTAGCTGGCCTATTAACATCTGTGTGTCTGTCTGGGGTTGTGCCAGAGCTGTGCATCCCCAACAGGTGCATGTACCCTTACACCAAAATATATATGGTTGTTCTTAGAGTGGAATGAATTACAACTTCACAATGCCCACTCCACAAAAACAAAAAGTACTGTTACATATCCTTCCATATTCATTATCTTCCAACAATCACGTATATATATTGTGACACAGCAGCTGGCACAGAGCCCATGGAGTTAGGGGAAAGTAAGGAACTTACCTCAGAATCAGCTGGGCAGCAGACAAACTCAGCTCATGTAGAATTAGCTGAGCAGCAGACAAACTCAGCACGTGTAGAATTAGCAAACAAACTCAGCACAGGAAAAGCAAAAAGGCATTAGAGTAAAATGTCCTTGCACTAGTCCTGACGTAGCTAGAAGCAGGAAGGCTAATCAGGAACACCTGTTCTCAGAAACCCACACAGCATGCAAAGAGAACAAGGATAAAAGCTGCAGGTTAGAACCAGGGAAGGCCAGTAGGGGCAGCGACCTGGGAGGACTAAGCCAGCATCCAGTGAACACACGTCATGCTGGAGGAAATCCACTGAGAGAAGGAAGCAATAGGTGTGGCAGCAGAGCAGGAAACAGCCAGCATCATGCCCAGGACCCTGCTAGGATTCCTGGTAGTTGGAGAGCCCAGGAGAGAGCTGCCAGAAGCCCAGATATAAGAGACAGAACCACAGCTAAGAGGTGGGAACCTAGCTTTGCTAAAGAAAAGGCAAGAAGTTCTGTTTGGTTTGAAAGGCAAGGGCGTGGCACCAGGAGAAACTTTGATACTGAAAGTTATACAGTAATTCCACCAGCGTGGAGAAGAAGGGAAAGCCAGAAGGAAGCTTTTAATATACCAGGCATTCAGAGCCCTGGATTTAAAGAGCCCTTTCTAGAAAAGTTAGCCCATGACTCACAGGAGAGTTTTAAGGAAGACAGCAGCTGTGAAGAGTGTGACCCATATGCAATCGTAAGGGACTCTGAGTTAATGCAGTGGGAGGACATCAGCTATAATTCTGACCCTGTGCCCATGGATTGTACAATTTGTTTATCTGACGATATTGTATCTTTATGTTGAACGTGTGCAAAGCAGCCAGCTGATGGTGCCTAAAGGAAAGGAGATATTTTTCTGTGCAACAGTTCTTTTGTTTCAGATTGTTTGTTGTATCCCAGGAATATCCCATCAGGGCAGGGAATAAAGCCCTAATATTATTTTTGCCTTACCACTTGACTACAAGACTCTTTTTGTATCAAAGGCAACTTAAATCTTAACACCCTAGGCAGCCGCCTAATAGGGTCATACGAGGTAGCTATCACTCACTATCTCTCACAATATCTATGTTCATTCTATGTTGTTAGACACACAATACTGCACAGAAGGTCTCAGTAACCACGGGCTTACAACACGCATACAACAGACTAAACTGTCATAATGCACAAGCCCTTATAACAGCAATGACCTTCCGTGCAGATCCCGATAAGCCACCCAAACACAATCAAGGAGACAGCACTTAACTTTCAAAACTATGCTTTACACCTCAAAGGGTGGCCATCCTGCTTCCCATTCCCCGACGCCTCAACTCAAAGCTCAAAAGCGTTTCACAAGCATCCTTGCTTCATCAGGAAAACAGCAACTTTCCAAAAAAACATATAACCAACATAAACTCCACAATCCACTGGCTGTTTGCCTTGCTAACTTTGGATAGGGGTGGGTACGGGGCCTGAGTTGGGTGTGCTGGCTTGTGCTGTTGTTTTTAATTGATTGTGTATTTCATGTTGGTTATATGTTTTGTTGGACAGTTGCTTTTCCCCTGATGAAGCAAGGATGCTTGCGAACCGCTTTTGAGCTCTGAGTTGAGGCGTCGGGGAATGGAGAGCAGGACGGTCCCCCTTTGAGGCGCAAAGCATGGTTTTGGAAGTCAAGTGCTGTCTCCTTGATTGTGTTTGGGTGGCTTGTCGGGATCTGCATGGAAGGTCATTTATGTTATAAGGGCTTGTGCATTATGACAGTTTAATCTGTTGTATGCGTGCTGTAGGCCCGTGGTTACTGAGACCTTCTGTGCAGTATTGTGTGTTTAACAACATAGAAACATTGATATATATGCTTGAATGTAAAAAGATAATGAATTTTGAAGGATTTGGACCAGTACGTTTTGTTTTTGTGGAGTGGGCATTGTGAGGTTTTGTACCCTTACACCAGCATCTATAATGTTCCTCTGCAATCAGTTACAGGGCTCCTGGGGAGTGGCCAGATGTGTGACCAAAAACTGCATACACATCAATGATATATGGATTTGTTTCCGACCTTCTGAATCATGTCTCATGGCTCCTGGGGGTGGGATGGTTTACAGCACATCCACAGCTGCACCTACCATACAATCAGGATCCATAACAGATATGTGTAATGAGGCCAGGGCCTCCGGGGAATCGGGAAAATGTGTGTCCAAACCCGGCAGCACCTACCACAATATCTAGATGCCATACCCACCTTTGCAATCAGGTCTCAGGCCTCCTGGGGGTAGGGTGTCTTAGCACACATCATCAGCAACATACACCATATCACCAGGGTGACTGACAGGACACTATCAGCAGGTCTCAGGACTCCTGGGGGTAGGGTGAATTATAAAACATCAACAGCAGCATAAACCATACCACAAGGGTGACTGACAGCCCACTTTGATGGGCTCTCAGACCTCCTTGGGGTAGGGTGGCATATAACACAGCAACAGCAGCCTACACTATATCACCAGGGAGACTGACAGCCCACTTCGATGAGCTCTCAGGCCTTCTGGGGGGTAGGGTGAAATATAACACAGCAACAGCAGCATAAACCATACCACAAGGGTGACTGACAGCCCACTTTGATGGGCTCTCAGGCCTCCTTGGGGTAGGGTGGCATATAACACAGCAACAGCAGCATAGACCATATCACCAGGGAGACTGACAGCCCACTTCGATGGGCTCTCAGGCCTCCTGGGGGTAGGGTGAAATATAACACAGCAACAGCAGCATAAACCATACCACAAGGGTGACTGACAGCCCACTTTGATGGGCTCTCAGGCCTTCTTGGGGTAGGATGGCATATAACACAGCAACAGCAGCATAGACCATATCACCAGGGAGACAGCCCACTTCGATGGGCTCTCAGGCCTCCTGGGGGTAGGGTGAAATATAACACAGCAACAGCAGCATAAACCATATCACAGCAACAGCAGCATAAACCATATCACTGCACTATACTGCACTATATTGTCCATGTCTAAAGTCTGTCTTATGTCAGAATCATCAATGTTGCCTACCTGGTGATGGCCCCACCCTTATACTTAATTATTCCCCCCCCCCCCTTATATGTAACACCGCTTTGACCCGGTGAAAAGCGGGATATAAATACAGTTAAATAAATAAATAATAAATCACCAGGGAGACTGACAGCCCACTTCGATGGGCTCTCAGAACCCCTGGGGGTAGGGCAAATGTTTTAACTTGCAAATTCACACACAACCATATCACCAGGGTGACTGACAGCCCACTTTGAGGGACTCTCAGTACTCCTGGGGGTACGGCAAATGTTTTAACTTGCAAATGCACACACAACCGTATCACCAGGATGAATGACAGAGCATTTGGAGCAGGTCTCAGGACCCCTAGGGGTAGGGCAGATGTGTGACCCTGCAACTGCAGAACCTACCATATCAGTATGATGTTTACCAAACCTCTTTAGGCAGATCTAGGAGCTCCTTGTGTTACAGTGTATTTTCACACAGCAACAGCAGCAGCTGCCATAACACCAGGCTGACATCTGGAACTCTGTGATTAGTTCCTTAGCCTCGTGGGGATAGGGCAAACCACTTTGATATGATACATAGGCGGTATATCACGTGGGTTTAACTAATAAACATAAAAGAGATAGAATGCCTACACACAGCAGCATGCACACCTACTATCCACACTGGATATGTATATGGATGTACTGATCTGTCCCCATACACTTACCTCATGTGGGTAGTCTGCAAGACGATTAAAACACCTTGTGACGTGGTCCCAGGCCCTCCGCACATGCCCCAGGTCCTGCCTCTTTGAAGAGCCGGGGAAAAGTCTCATCTGCCTGGTGCAGATCAGCCTTGCTAGGTGCCTGAGCTTCCTGCTGGTAAAGGCAGGCTTTCTCGATCGAGTAGCCATTTTCTGCACTGCCTTGCTCACGCACGCACGCCACAACACGCCTCAACGCACGCAGCGCAGATCATTAAGGCACGCTAGCAACGTGCCTGTGGTTGGTACACAGGAAATGGTGGTGCAATCAATATATATAAAGATCTATGCTGCAGACACATTGCAGTGATGTGTCTGAACACAGGTCATTTATTATGTATTTATCTTGGTATTGGCACACTGGAGTCTCAAACACATCACCACTGGCTGTGAGGGCATTGTATTAACTGATGTGCTATGCCTTTTCACATAGCAATGGCTGGCTAAACAGTTACACAAGGGGGTATGTTTAGTAAACCGTGTTAATGTGTGCCCAGCGATAATGTGCAGGATGCAATAAAAAGAGTGGGTGCTATGGTCTAAACGTAGCAATCGTGTGTTATCGCGTGATAAGATGCACCATGCACATTATCACGCGATTGAGAGAGCCGTGCCACGTTAACGCGCATTAGTCTTACGTAGGCGCACTGACCAACAAATGCAGCAGCAGATGTATAGCACAATAGTTAATGCACTGACTGATGGTACAGGGTTCATGAATTCAATCCCCCCATGGGCTTAATGAATAAGGCTTTCTGAGGCATTACCCTTTACTTTAAACCAGTGCTCTGTGAGGCATTTTCATTTTTATATTAAATTAGTGCTGCCAGCAAACACACCCTCAAAGTGCCGTAACCTAAGGTGCCACAAAAGGCACCCTATAGGGCACTCCAGAGGGCACATTATAAAGTGCACTGTCCACCACGGCACCCTATAATTTTCCTTATAGGGTGCCTTATAAGGCGCTTTATAGGGCGCCTTAATGAGGCACCTTAAGGTTACAGCACTGTGAGTGTGTTTTTGCTAAAAGCACTACTTTACATAATAAAAGGAAAATGCCGGGGAGTGTGTGTGAAGGAGGTGTTTCCTGCCCGACTTGTGCCCCGTGGTTGGAGAAGGCTCTACAGGCACCTGCAGGGATTCCCGGTGCATCTACGCGGCGCCTTGCCCCGACGTCATTCTGGGGGCTTAAAAGGGAAGCGGTTCCAGCTTGTGGTCGGGAGTGTGTGTGAAGGAGGTGTTTCCTGCCCGACTTGTGCCCCGCAGTTGGAGAAGGCTCTACAGGCACCTGCAGGGATTCCCGGTGCATCTACGTGGCGCCTTGCCCCAACGTCATTCTGGGGGCTTAAAAGGGAAGCGGTTCCAGCTTGTGGTCGGGAGTGTGTGTGAAGGAGGTGTTTCCTGCCCGACTTGTGCCCCGCAGTTGGAGAAGGCTCTACAGGCACCTGCAGGGATTCCCGGTGCATCTATGCAGCGCCTTGCCCCAACGTCATCACAGAGGCTTAAGATCTGACCTGCCCCGCGGTCTCGCGGTCGCGGTCGCGCTTTGAAGGTGCGCGATTTAAAGGGGCAAGTAATGCTCTTTATGCACTCATTCGGCGCTCGAGGAGCTCTAGGGGCGACGTTCCTGATATGGGCAAGCGCAGAAGATGTCCTCACAATGTGAGTACTGTGAATCCTTCTAAAGTTACTAAAATTGTTGGTCCTATGGATAAGCACGTTGTTCCGGTTAATGTGATAGAAGGAGACTCTGCTGCTGCCACCAAGTCTTCCCCCCTTTTGGATGGCTCCTCTGTTCTGGGGTTTTCAAACTCTGCCCTGCTTGCTGAAATTGATTCTATTGGCCCTGTGACTTCCTCTCCTGTTATGGATGAGCGGTCCCGTGTTGCTGATAGTTTGCCTCCAATTGCTCTTGTGGAGAAGATCTGTGACACCGCGGTAGTTCCTCTGCCTCGGGTTGTTCCGGTGCCGGAGGTTGCTGTGAAGTTGCAGCCTGATGGTTTGCCTCCTATGAATGTGGATGTTCAAAGTATTTCATTAGTTGATGTATGGTCAGTCCTCTCACGAATAGAGGCTTCTATTGCTTCTTTAGCTTCTGTTGTTTCTCAGTTCTCAGAATTTTCAACTATGTCTGTAGCTAAAGTGGAGGAGTGGCCTAGTGGTTGGGGCAAGGTACTTCAGGCCGGAAGGTCGGGGGTTCAAATCCCACTAGAGGACAGCAACCTTGGGCCGGAAGGACTGGGGTTTCTAGTCCCACAGGTGCTCCTTGTGGTCTTGGGCAAGCCACTTAACCCTCCATAGCCCATGTTCCCTGTAAAATAGTTATCTCCAAGTTATAATGCCCTGTTCAATGTAATTTCAGTTTGTTCAATGTAAACCGCACTGATGCAGAATAGCGCGGTATATAAGAGAATGTAAATAAATAAATAAAATGGCTCAATATGATTCTCAATTGCTTGCTTTGGATAATAAGTGTCAGAAATTAGAAACTCAATGTGATACTTTACAGAAATTTTCTTTATCTTTTGTTAAGGATAGCACTAATTCCATGCCCAGCAGGAATTATTGGAAAATACTTTAAGAGCTGCTAATATTAGATGCTTACATTTTCCCTATACTCGATTATTGTCTCCGCAGATACTGTTTGATAAATATTTATCTGAAGTTTTAGGGTATGAAGATAATGCTAGACCGGTTATAAATAAGATATATTATTTGCCTGTGATGGGGGCTCCTCCTGGTGAAGGTTCCCCAGGGGTAGCTCCTAGACCTTTATTAGATTCATTGGATGTTTCTAAATTCATTGAATCTTTTCATGATTTAATTTCTTCCCGGGCCACACTTTTGGTGTCTTTCTCTTCTGAAGCTGATAAAAACACAATTATGTGTCTGTTTTTTCTTAATAAGAATGCTGATTTCTGTGGGGGGAAGATTAACATTTTTCCCGATGTTTCTCGGCAAACTCAGCTCAGGCACAAGGCTTTTTTGTCTTTAAAGACACGCGTTTTGGCTCTTGGTGAGTCCTTTTTCCTTAAATTCCCTTGCAAATGTCTGGTTACTTTAAGAGGCACCAAGTATGTTTTTTCCGAGATCTCATCCTTAGAATCTTTTCTCCAAAATCAAGTTTCCCCACAACCGTAATTGGGAAATTTATTTTATGTTATTATTCAGTATAGCTAGAAATTAGAGTTTTTTGTGTATATTGGGCATTAACTCTCTCCTTAGCTGTTTTCTTATTTGTTTTTTTCTTTTGATTATGTGACATATTAGCTGATATACGCTACTCCCCTGGATGTGGACTATGTCATTTTATGCTTTATTGTTTGTTGAAAGTTGTACTACCTTTTGAAAATTTCAATAAAAATATTATATGGGAAAATGCCTCAGACAGCCCTATCAAAAAACCACACAGTGGGATCAAACCCACGACTTCTGGCTATATAGGCAGTGAAATAACCAGTGGGCTATAGCTACTAACAAACCCCTGGCTGCTTACAGAAGGACTGCAGGTCACCACACAAACTGTCTGCTGTTGTTACCAGGATAGGGGTAACCCACCCAGACCCATAATGCACTGCACATGCAAATCAGCAGTCTACAGATGATCACAAGATGGGGTGTGCACCCCCACAGCACCTCGGCCTGGTAGGAGGAACTGACCGTGTGCACCCCCACAGCACCTCAGCCTGGTACGGGGTACTGACCGTATGTGCTACTGGCACAGATAAGCTACAGACTGTCACATTGTGCGGGTACTGTGCTCACCCAGACGGTAAGGTGGGGCACCCAGCACCAGGTCCACAGCACCTTTCATGGCAGAAACAGGCCGTGCTGTAGGTCCCCATCAGTGCGTGTGCGTGTGCATGTTAGGTAGTTCTTGCATTCACACCTAGGGTACATCTGTTTCAGTCACATCTAGCCCTTATGGGCTATGAGGGACCCAGAATAGTGCATATCCTGTGTTGGTGCCATGATCACATGATGTAAGGGAAGGTGGGTGTTTGAACCCATAGGCAGATTATGAACCACCACCCAATCTGCCCTTTGGGGCCCAGGGTGGGAAACAGGATCTTCCGCCAACAGATCCACATTCTACCTTCCTGCAATGGTGGCAGTAGAGGGGACCATCAACTCCAGACCTGCTGGTTAACAGGCACCCTACAGTGCAGAAAATGCCGATCTGTACACGTCCATTAAGGCAAGGGCAGATAGACAGTAGGCCTGGAAATGCTCAACTGCCCCCAACCACCATCTGACACTCTCCAGCCACTGCACTCTACAAGGTGCTCCAGCCATACACATACTAACTGCAGACAGTCTGCTAGCTAGTCCATAGTGCATGTTCCCAGAGAAGATGCATGCACACAAGTGCACACACACACATCAGTGATTGGGCCCCAGAAAAGAGAACACATAAATATCACTTGAGAGAAATACTATGTAGCACTATGGGGGGAACCTAGCCATGCCATGGTCACTGCTCAGTCAGGGTGAGAGTGACCTCCCAGAAGGACATGCTATGGCCACCCTGTCCACGCTATACCCACAGTACCTTGCTCCTCATTATGCACATTGTCAGGCTTACACTGGAAACAGTGCAAGCAGTGTGGGCTGAGTAAGGTGTTGGCAGCCACCACACACTGGATAGACAGACACACACACACATAGGCATGGCTATGGTATGCAATACTGTTGGAGTCACTCCCCAGGGTGGTAAACACTGTCAAAAACCAGACCTGAAACACACTCCACAGACATCAGAACGGTTGCTATGATGCAGCTCAATCAGCAAATTGTGCTTACCTTGGGAATTCCTATCTGCCATTAATCATAGCAACCTTTAGATATTTGTGTAACTTATTCCCAGGTTTAGGGCGGCATTGCTAAGGTATGCAAGTGCTATTATTGGGAGATGCTGCTGCGCGCAGGGCCCAACATCCTGCCTCTCCATGAGGCATTGGATAATGGAGCCTGTGGGTGCGGGTGTTTCTACCCCTGTTGGCCACTGCTCTAGGGCAGAGGTTCCCAACTCCGGTCCTGGTGGGCCAAACACTGTTCGGGTTTTCATGCTGTCCCTAATGAATATGCATGAGATATATTTGCATACCATGGGGGCGGCGCATAGAAATGCAGCACAGGCATCTTTATTGGAGACAGCATGAAACCTGAATGGTTTTTGGCCCTACAGGACTGCATTTGGGAAACTCTGCTCTAGGTATTGCACATGGTTATGGTGTCTGTGCTCTGTAGGGTAAAATATAGGCGTTTCACACATGTTTATGTTATCTGCAATAAATGTTTGGTCTTTATTACCACGGTTTAGTACTGGGTGAAATATGGGGACTGGGTTGGCAGGAGCCACAGCTGGGACTTGAACCTGTGACCTTCTGCTCCTGGACAAACTGGCTGTGTGTACTGCACCACACGGATGTTTCATTCCCTGGGGATACTATGACTGTTCATCAGACAGAGCCTGTCTGTTGCAGTGCACGGCACCCACCTAAATGGGGCTAGGCCATGGTCTGCTGTGGGCAGATGCCACTGCCCCCTCCACCACCAGTACCCCTCCGCCACCATGCTGACATGCCCTTATGCTGGTGGTGCGCAGTCTCAGGCCATCCAGTGTGCCTGTAGGTGGCTGCCTATGGTGCGGGATCTGGTTTAGGGGTGCCTGCATAGACATCCACGCTCCCCCCCCCCCCCACCACCGCCTGCCAATGTTCTGTGCCCTTGGAAGTACCTGCTGAATACTATCCCCTGTGACACTGTGAGAAACACACTCATGCCCATGTTGGGCCCTCATCAGTTGCTGTCTGGCTGCTGTACAGTTTCAGCATTCCTATGTGCCACCTAGGCATCTCCCTAGTCCGCACTGTGCCCCAGCTGCACCACAGCATGTGCCGCCTGCAGCCCTCTGTATCCCATTTTCCAGCATCTGTACAGTTGCCCTTTTCCGACATGCCCACCCTGCTGTTGTCGCACATGTGCACACCATAAGAAACCTGTCCAATAAAAAGGGAAAACCCTGATCAGCGCTATTTCAATGTGGGATCATTCACCTTGTAGGGAGACAGAGCATACACCCTTCCAAAATTAATATCTTTTTTTTTGGAGCTTTATCAGTAACGTTTTTTTATTTTTCCCATTAATATCACTATTGGCCAGCTTGGTTATGGTGATTTTAAATTTTGTTCAGGTCATTTTCCATGTTTATTTGCCCTTTTGTTCCGTGCACATGTATCACAACTGTCACTTTTTTTAGATTTCCCTGGCTTTGCTGTACATTGCTGACAGAAATGGTTTCTCTTTCCTGCAATTGTGCCTTAACGCGAGGGTTTCACTGGCGTTAGTGATCAGACCCGGATTCCACAGCGTTAGTGTGCCTGCAGCCTCTCCCCTCTCACTCTCCACCCATTGACCCCTTCTCTCCGCCCTCTGGGAAGCCTTCCTCCGCCCTTCAGCGCCGGATTTCACAGTGTTAGGGTGCCTTAGCGCACGATAATGTGCCTTCATCGCCCGATAACGTACGTTATTGCGTGATAATTCTGCCGCTGCGACGTTAGTGCCCTTTAGTAAACATACCCCTTGGTGTTTATATTGGGGTCACAAAGTCCCTCTTGTTTTTCAGAGGGAGGGAAGTGCTGGGTAGGAGCCACTGAGCTTCTTGCTTTTCATAGGGTGGGAAGTGCTGTGTTAGGGCGCCAAGTCGCTCTTGTTTTTGTGGAAGTGGGAGGTGCTGCATAGGTGCCGTTGAGCCCTTGTTGCTTGGCATATTTAGCAGCATGTTTCCTAATCTCTGCACTGATAACATATGAACATAAGAACATAAGAAATTCCATCCTGGGTCAGACTAAAGTTCATCAAGCCCAGTATCCTGTTTCCAGCAGAGGCCAATATATTTCACAATGACCTGGCAGGTTCCCAAAAAGGCACACAGGTTCTACAATACTTGACCTGGAGTAAGCAGGAGATTTCCCAGGTTCTCTTTAATAATAGTTTATGGACTTTTCCTCCAGGAACTTGTCTAAATCTTTTTTAAACCCAGCTACACTAATAACTTTTACTACATCCTCTGGAAACTAATTCCAGAGTTTGATTACATGGGGCCATAGGGTAACTGCAGGGAGGCAGTTACATCCCCTTGCAGTTACCATTTTTCAATATAGCAAAGCGGCTGCTGGTGCAACTAAGGTCACTCCTTGATACTTGCGCTGAGCCATTATCTTAGTTTCTGCCAACAATGCAGATGCCTGCATGTGTTCTCTTGCCTTATTCTGGAGTAAAACCTTTGGGAAAGAAATCCATTAAACCTAAGAGTAATGGGCATTTTTTGTCTAAATATGTCTGTCTTTAGTTTGTATTAATATATTCCCTACTTGGTGATCTATCTCTGTTCTCCTATGAAGAGAGGCTAAAAAGGTTAGGGCGCTTCAACCTGGAAAAGAGATGGCTGAGGGGAGATATGATAGAGGTCTATAAATTAATGAATGGAATGGAACGGGTAAATGTAGATCGATTGTTTACGTCATCAGAATATAAAAAGACTAGGGGACATGCAATGAAGCTACAGAGTAACCTATTTGAGACTAATAGGAGAAAATATTTTTTCACTCAATGTGTAATCAAATTCTTGAATTTGCCTCCGGAGGATTAGTAAAAGCTGTTAGTGTAACTGGGTTTAAAAAAGGTTTGGACAAGTTACTGGAGGAAAGGTCTATAAACCATTCTTAAAAGGGACCCAGGATATCACTGCTTGACCCAATAGAAGCATTGAGGAACCTGTGTCTTTTGGGGAGACTGCTAGGTACTTATGACCTAGATTGGCCACTGTTGGAAACAGGATACTGGGCTTGATGGACCTTGGTCTGACCGAGTATGGCATATGTTATGTTCTTATGTTCTTAAATATGTACACTCTGGAGGAAAGGAGGGACATGGGAGATATGATTCAGACCTTTAAAGAGTATTAATGGATAAACAAACCTCTTCCAAAGATGGGGAAGCTGTAAAACTAGAGGGCATAACATGAAGCTGCAAGTGGGTAAACTGAAAGTCAATGTCAGGAAATACTTTTTCACTGAAAGGGTGGTGGATGCTTGGAATGCCCTCCCGATGGAAGTGGTGGGGCCAAACACAGTGACAGAATTCAAAATGGCATGAGACAGACATAGTGGATCCCTTTATAGCAACAGGATAAAATCAAAATAAGCATAACTATCTCTTATATCTCAACAAATAGGGGTGACCTACACGGAGCAGTGGGTATACTCCTAAACAAAGGCATGGGGAGGGGTGACCTGCATGGCGCGGCAAGTGAACCTACTCTTGCCGCTTTTCTGGACAGACTAGATGGACTATACTAGTCTTTATCTTCTGTCATATACTATTTTACTATGTAGAATAGCAGACTTGGAGGAGCTGAAGTAGACAGAGAGGTATATAGAGACCTTCAGGGACATAGTAGAGAGGTCCATCTCCAGTCTGGCTGTCTCTGTGCTACTTTGGCGAAGAAGGCCACCTGGATAGACTGTTACAAAACTGTTTTTGCAAATGACACAAGACTATTTAAAGTTATTAAAACCCATGAGGATTGTGGAAATTTGCAAAAGGATCTTGATAAATTGGAAGACTGGGCATCAAAATGGCAGATGAAATTTAATGTGGACAAGAGCAAAGTTATGCACCTAGGGAAGAACAACCCAAACTATGGTTACACGATGCCAGGTTCCACATTAGCAACTACCACCCAAGCAAAAAGATTTAGGCGTCATTGTCGATAACATGTTAAAACCCTCTGCCCAGTGTGCAGTGGCAGCCAAGAGAGCAAATAGAATGCTAGGTATAATAAGGAAAGGAATGGAAAATAAAACAAAGGATATTATAATGCCTCTATATCGTTCCATGGTGCGACCGCACCTTGATTATTGTATGCAATTCTGGTCGCCATATCTTAAAAAGGATATAGGGGTATGTTTACTAAACCGCGGTAATCGTGAATAACACGCGTAATGTACGGTTAACGATCGTTCGCACGTCAAAATGCACGTTCTGACGTGCAAACGATCGTTAACCGTACATTACGCGCGTTAACCGCAGTTAACAATCGTAAACCCCCGCGGCGCTTTAAAACAGCGCAGAAGGTGGAGAGTGGGCAGAGAGAAGGGGTCAATGGGCGGAGAGTGGGTGGGGAGAGGCTCCCCTCACACTAACGCGCTGAATTTCAGAGCTCAATTCCAACGCGAATGAAAACCTGTCGTTAAAGGCATATTAAAGGGAAGAGAAACCATTTCCGTCAGCAATGTACAGCAAAACCGGGGAAACCTACAAAACGTGAGCAGTGTGATACATGTGCACTGAACAAAATAGCAAATAGAAATGGAAAAAGACCACAACAAAATCCTAAAAAACTATACTCCAGCTGGTCAACAGTGATATTAATGGGCAACCATACAAAACACTCCCAGGAAAGCTCCAAAAAAAGAAATGAGTTTTAGAAGGGTCCACGGAGCGTAGACCCTTCAAAATATCATTCCCTAATTTTTATTATGAGCGTTCCTGGGAGTGTTTTCTATGGTTGCCCATTAATATCACTATTTGCCAGCTTGGGTATGTTTCTATCCCCCTATTCTGAGGTCATATTCGGGGTTTATGTGCACCTATGTCTCCATACAAGGTGAATGAGCCCACTGTAAAAATGTGCAGAGCAGGGTTTCTGACACTTTCAGCCAGGTGTCCGATCTCCAGGGACTGCACTGTCTCTGTGGCCACAGTGTGGTGCAGAGGACACAGCCAGTACCTGTAGGACCAGAGGGTCACAGGTTCAAAGCCCAGCTGGGGCTACATCCAATCAAGTCCACATATTTTTCCAACAACTGTACCGTGATGGTAATGACAAACTGTTATTGTTGAGAACATAAGCATGGTTAATACGCCTATATTTTACCCCACCGAGCACAGACACCATAAACAGGCGCATTACCTAGAGCAGAGTCTACCAAATGCAGTCCTGGAGGGCCACACACCATTCAGTTCCATGCTGCCGTGAATAACGATGTCTGTGCTGCATATCTATGCACCACCCCCATGGTATGCAGATGTAGCTCATGCATATTAATCAGAGACAGCATGAAAACCCGAACAGTGTTTGGCACACCAGGACTGGAGTTGGGAACCTCTGCCGTAAAGCAACGTCCAACAGGGCCAGACACACCCACACCCACACTCACAGGCCCCATTGGCTAATGCCTCCTGGAGAGGAAGGACATTGGGCCCTGCGTGCATCCCCCAATACTACCACATGCATACCCTAGCAATGCCACCCTACACCTGGGTATACGGTACACACCTATCAAACGTTTCCTATGAGTACTGGCAGATAGCAGGTCCTACGTTAAGCACAGTTTGCTCATTGAGCTCCATCATAACAATCTTTCTGATGTCAGCGGTGTGTGCTACAGGTCAGGTCTCTGACAGTGTTTACCACCCTGGGGAGTGACACCCAACAGTATTGCGGACCATATCCATGCCTGGACTGTGCCCAGGACTGGTGTGGTGGGCAGGGCTGCTGAATTCCTCTACAGTAGCACAATGCTGGCATAGGTGTCGGAGTGTGTGTCTATCTCTACAGTGTGTGGTGGCTGCAAACACCTTCCACAGCTCACACTGCCAGCACTTTTGCCAATATTGGCCTGCCAATGTGCATAATGAGGAGCAAGGTACCATGGGTATAGCCCAGACAGGGTGGCCTGGGCAGGCTGCATCTGCACAGCGCATAGGGCACTGACTGCGGCATATTAGTGCCCGGCCACCACCTACACAGACAGGGTCACCGCTGTATGTCCCGCAGGGAGATCAATCTCACCCTGACTGTGCAGTGACCACAGCATGGCTAGGCATCCCCATAGTGCTACATAGTATTTCTGTCATGTGATATTTATGTGTTTCCCTTTGGGGCCAGTCACTGATCTATCTGCTTGTTGTGTATGCTGCCATCCCAGTCCAGTTCTGGGTGCATGCATTTCCAACAGGAATATGGATGATGGACCAACTAGCAGACTGTGTGCAGCTGGTATGTGTCTTGATGGAGAGCCGTGCAGAGGCTGAAGGCCTGCTGCAGGAGAATATCAGATAGTGGTGGGGTGCAGCTTAGCATATACAGGCCTATTTCTGTCTGCTATTGTGCTATGGATATGCAGAGAGCTGCATTGACTGCTCTGAGGGGTGTCTCTCCCACAGCAGAACTGGAGTTCATGGTCCCTTCTACTGCCACCATTGCAGGGAGGTAGAATGTGGATCGGTTGATGGGAGACCCTATTTACCACCATAATCCCCCTAGGAGTCCATAGGGACTACACCTGACTGGGTCAGACAGATATATCCAAGGTGTTTGTGCAGAAACTACCTATCCCACACATTAACACTGCTGTGGATGTCCAGCATGGCCTATGTCGGCCATGGATGGTGCTGTGGACCTGGTACTGGGCGCCTCACTGCACCCTCACAGTGAGCGCAGTACCCGCACAATGTGACGGTGTGTAGCTACTCTGTGCCAGTAAAATACACGGTCAGTACCCCCTACCAGGCCGAGGTGCTGTGGGGGTGCATTCCCCATGGTGTGCATCTGTGGACAGCTGATTTGCATGTGCAGTGCATCATGGGTGTGACTGGCCCAATACAACCCTGTGGAAATCCAGCACCTGCTCACAGGCTCTGATAAACCATACGCCATCACACTTACATCTGTTAGCATAATTCATAGGTGCAAGACACCCTAAAGAGTCTGTAAGATAAAGTGCCCACACTGGTAACAACACACGTACCCACGCACGATTTTACGCACGTACCCACGCGTGACTTTACGCACGCACCAACGCACGTGGCTACGCACACTGTGATGGTGTGTTTCTGGCAACACTACTGAACGTAAAGAAAACATGCCTCCTCATTCCCTATGTACTGTACAGGGTGATGCCTGGGCCAGCCTTCTGCGTTAGGCACACTGGGGACTCGAACCCATGCTGCCTGTAACAGCGGTCAGTGAAGTAACCATTGTGCTACAGCTCTGTTTCAGTGATTTGTGTCTGTACGCCTTCCTAAGATTAACGCGCGGTAACGTGCCACGGCACCCTGTAACGCTCGTTGGTTTTTGGAACGCGCGTTAGTGGTAACGATGTACCGCCCATGTCCTTCTTTGGGGTTTCTGTCTCTAACGTGGTTCCTAACGCGAATTGCACTAATGCACTTTAGTAAACATACCCCATAGAGTTATTAGAAAAAGTTCAGAGAAGAACCACCAAAATGGTAAAGGGGATGGAATGATACCTCTATGAAGAAAGGCTAAAAAGGCTAGGGCTCTTTAACCTGGAAAAGACGGCTGAGGGGAGATATGATAGAAGTCTATAAATTAATGAACTGCATGGAACGGATAAACGTAGATCGATTGTTTACGTTATCAGAATATAGGAAGACATGGGGACATGCAATGAAGCTATAGGGTAAACTATTTAAGACAAATAAGAGAAAATATTTTTTCACTCAATGTGTAATCACACTCTGGAATTTGTTACCGGAAGATGTAGTAAAAGCTGTTAGTGTAGATGGGTTTAAAAAAGTTTTGGACAAGTTCCTGGAAGAAAGGTCCATAAACCATTATTAAAAGGGACCCAGGATTTCACTGCTTGACCCAATACAAGCATTGAGGAACCTGTGTCTTTTGGGAAGACTGCTAGGTACTTATGACCTAGATTGGCCACTGTTGTAAACAGGATACTGGGCTTGATGGACCTTGGTCTGACCCAGTATGGCATATTTTATGTTCTTATGTGACTGAGATTACATATTCTCTTAGCATGGAGTTTCTATGTAGGGATCTGTAGTAATCCGGCTTCTTCAGTTTTCTAAATAGGAATATGGATGTTCCAGAGCCCACTGCAATATCTATGGTGCTGCCCTTTTCTGGGTACGCTCCATGTTGTGTGATTTCGGAAGTTAGTGCTGTTATGGAATAGTAGATTTGCTTAAAGGGTTCTTGATTTAGTCAACTGTAGGATGTTGATTGAGGGGTACTGGAATATGGATTATCTTTGAGATTTGTAGTTTTGCGTTCTTTATGCTGCCGGACTAAAATTTAAAATATTTTGTCAGTTCAGATTCAAGTAAATTTCAAATTTTAAGGGAATGTCTCAGTTTAATTTTGTTTAGTAGCCTGATAGCTTCACCACTGCTGAATTCAGGACTTTTCCAACTCTAGTACAATCCAATCCAGCCTTTGAATTCGTTGTTACCAGGATTCGTTTTTCTCATTTTATATCTTCCCGCCTCATCAATAATCTGGTCATAGCAAAATAAATCTGATGTGAAGATATTTATAATGGTTTGATTGGGGGGAGGCTGTGTAAGTGTCTTTTCATTAATCAAATTTAATGTTTGTTATTATGTTAGTTTTATTGTAGCATTTTTTTTACTAAATTGCATATGTATGTTTATAAGCCACCTAGGATTTTTGATGGGTGGCATATACATTTTAAAATAAAGTATACTAATTTATGCAAATGATGCCACAATGAATCTCCGCACATAGCCCTGCATCACACTCATGCCGCCCCTGGAGGGAAGTAGATGGGGGTGGAGGGGAAATGAGAAGTGGAAGAAAGCAGAAACCTCAGATTGGGAACAATAGAATCAGAAAATAAAATAGTTAGATAACAAAGGTATTTTATTTTTAATTTAGTGATCGGACTTGGTACTATCTTTAATATTTTTTAAAGTACAGGGAAATATATCTCTTTTTATTTCTCTGGTGTTGCATTGTTTGCAGAATCTGACTTCTTGGGGTTACAATTTAATTTTTCTCTATATATGTTTATTTTTAAGTTATGGTCACTTACATAAGAACATAAGATATGCCATACTGGGTCAGACCAAGGTCCATCAAGCCCAGTATTCTGTTTCCAACAGTGACCAATCTAGGTCATATGTACCTAGCAGTTTCCCCAAAAGACACAGGTTCCACAATGCTTGTACTGGGTCAAGCATTGATATCCTGGGTCCCTTCTTAATAATGGTTTATGGACCTTTCCTCCAGGAACTTGTCCAAACCTTTTTTAAACCCAGCTACACTAACAGCCATTACTACATCCTCCGGTAACAAATTCCAGAGTTTGATTACACGTTGAGTGAAAAAATATTTTCTTTTATTAGTCTTAAATAGTTTACCCTGTAGTTTCATTGCATGTCCCCTAGTCTTTCTATATTCTGATAACGTAAACAATCGATCTACGTTTATCCGTTCCACTCCATTCATTAATTTATAGACTTCTATCATATCTACCCTCAGCCGTCTCTTTTCCAGGTTAAAGAGCCCTAACCTTTTTAGCCTTTCTTCATAGGGGTATCCTTCCATCCCCTTAACCATTTTGGTGGCTCTTCTCTGAACCTTTTCCGTACGTTGGTGAGGGTCTGTGTTCTGTGTGACCAAGGCCAAGTGTTCTGTTAACATGGAATTTGTACATAGAGATCTGTACTGTAGTAATCTGAATTGTTTCGCTTTTCAAATAGGTGCTGGATGTTCCAAGAACCTCTATAGTATTTACAGGGGCATGTTTACTAAACCTTCTTAATGTGCGCCCGGCGTTAGTGTGCAGGATGCCATATAAGGAGTGGGCGTGTCAGTCTAAAGTAGCAAAATGGGATTAGCGCGCGATAACGCGCACTGCTGCGCACATTATCGGGCGAAGCGCTGCTAAGCATGTTACCGCGCGGTAATCTTAAGTAGGCGCACAGACATCCAAACATAGACACAGAAGTGTAGCACAATGGTTAATACACTGACTGATGATCCAGGGGTCATGAGTTTGATCCCCCAGAATGCATAAGGCTAGCTGAGGTGTCAGCTTTGACATGTAAGTATTGTTTCCTGAGGCATTTTATTTGTATTTTAATTATTGCTGCCAGCAAACACACCCTCACGTGCCGTAACTTAAGGTGCCGCATAAGGCACCCTATAAGGCGCTCCATAGGACACCTTATGAGGACTGTAACCATAAGGTGCTTCAGAAGGTGCTTTATAGGGCGCCCTATAAGGCGCCTTCTGAGGCACCTTATGGTTACAGTACCCTGAGGGTGTTTTTGCTGGCAGCACTAATGTACATTAAAAACAGACAATGCTTTGGACAGCCCTATCAAATAACCCCACTGTGGGTTTGAACCCATGATCTCTGGCTCCACAGGTAGTGAAGTAATCAGTGGGCTACAGCTCCATAACTACTAACAAACCCCTGGCTGGCTGCAGAAGGACTGCACGTCACCACACAAACAGTCTGCTGTGGTCACCAGGATAGGGTTAATCCACCCATACCCATGATGCACTGCACATGCAAATTAGCAATCTACAGATGATCACAAGATGGGGTATGCACCCCCACAGCACCTCGGCCTGGTAGGGGGAACTGACCGTGTGTGTTACTGGCACAGAGTAGCTACACACCATCACATTGTGCAGGTACTGTATTCACCCTGAGGGTGAGGTGGGGCACCCAGCACCAGATCCACAGCACTCTCCATGGCAGAAATAGGCCATGCTGCACGTCCCCAGCAGTGCTAGTGTGTGAGCTAGGTAGTTTCTGCAGACACACCATGGATACGTCTGTATTTCTCAGTCAGGTTTAGCCCTTATGGACCCATAGAAGGATTATGTACCACCCCCCCCCCCCCCCGGGGGCTGGGGGTGGTAAACAGGGTCTCCCACCAACAGATCCACATTCTACCTCCCTGCAATGGTGGCAGTAGAGGGGACCATCAACCCTAGTCCTGCTGGGGAACAGACACCCTACAGAACAGTCCATGCAGCTCTGTACACATCCATAAAGCAATAGCAGACAGACATTAGGCCTGGATATGCTAAGCTACACACCACCACTATCTGATATTCTCCTGCAACAAGCCTTCAGCCACTGCACTCTGCAAGGTGTTCCAGCAAGACACATACCAGCTGCAGACAGTCTGCTAGTTAGTCCATAGTGCATGTTCCTGGTGGAGATGCGTGCACCCAGAACTGGGATGACAACATACACACCAAGCAGATAAGTCAGTGACTGGGCCCCAGAAGGAAACCCACAAATATCACATGAGAGAAACACTACATAGCACTATGGAGGAACCTAGCCACGCCGTGGTCACTGCACAGTCAGGGTGAGAGTGATCTCCCAGCAGGACATGCTGTGGCCACCCTGTCTGTGCAGTGGTGGCCGGGCACTACAATGTCCCAGCCATTGCCCTATGCCCTGTGCAGATGCATCCTGGCCAGGCCACCCTGTCCGGGCTATACCCATGGTACCTTGCTCCTCATTATGCACATTGGCAGGCCAATACTGGCAACAGTGCTGGCAGTGTGGGCTGTAGAGGGTGTTTGCAGCCACCACACACTGGATAGACAGACACACACTCCCACCCCTATGCCAGCATTGTGCTACTATAGAGGTGTTTGGCAGCCCTGGCCACCACACCAGTCCTGGGCACAGTGCAGGCATGGATATGGTACGCAATACTGTTGGGGTCACTCCCCAGGATGGTAAACACTGTCAGACACCAGACCTGAAGCACACTCCACAGACATCAGACAGGTTGCTATGATGGAGCTCAATCAGCAAATTGTGCTTAACTTAGGAATTGCTATCTGCCAGAAATCATAACAACCTTTTGATAGCTGTGTACTGTATTCCCAGGTTTAGGGTGGCATTGCTAAGGTATGAAAGTGCTAGTATTGGGAGATGCACGCAGGGCCCAATGTCCTGCCTCTCCAGGAGGCATTGGCTAATGGAGCCTGTGGGTGTGGGTGTGTCTGCCCCTGTTGGCTGCTGATTTACGGCAGAGGTTCCCAACTCCAGTCCTGGTGTGCCAAACACTGTTCGGGTTTTCATGCTGTCCCTCATGAATATGCATGAGATACATCTGCATACCATGGGGGCGGCGCATAGAAATGCAGCACAGGCATCTTTATTAGAGGCAGCATGGAACCTGAATGGTGTTTGGCTCTACAGGACTGCATTTGGGAGACTCTACTCTAGGTAATGCGCCTGTTTATGGTGTCTGTGCTCTGTAGGGTAAAATGTAGGTGTTTTGGGCATGTTTACATCATCTGCAATAAAGGTTCTGTCTGTATTAGTACGTTTTAGTAGTGGGTAAAATATGGGGGCTGGGTTGGCAGGAACCACAGCTGGGACTTGAATCTGTGACCTTCTGCTCCTGAACACACTGGTTGTGTGCACTGCACCACCGTGTTGCCACAGAGATAGTGCATTCCCTGGGGATACCATGACTGTTCATCAGACAGGGCCTGTCTGTTGCAGTGCATGGCACCCACCTACACAGGGCTAGGCCACGGTCTGCTCTGGGCAGCTGCCACTGCCCCCTCCACCACCAGTGCCCCTCTGCCACCCTGCTGACATGCCCTTCTGCTGGTGGTGCTGGTGGAGCGCAGTCTCAGGCCATCCAGTGTGCGGGTAGGCAGCTGCCTATGGTGCAGGTTCTGGGGTAAGGGTGCCTGCATAGGTGTCCACGCTTCCCCCCAGCACCGCCTGCCGCTATTCTGTGCCC
This sequence comes from Ichthyophis bannanicus, assembly GCA_033557465.1. Taxonomy (NCBI): domain Eukaryota; kingdom Metazoa; phylum Chordata; class Amphibia; order Gymnophiona; family Ichthyophiidae; genus Ichthyophis; species Ichthyophis bannanicus. The sequence goes on from CM066034.1 coordinate 460,013,535, forward strand.
TTGGGGGTCCCTGCTGGGTACTATCCCCTGTGACACTGTGGGAAGCACACTCATGCCCATGCTGGGCCCTCATCAGTTGCTGTCTGGCTGCTCTACTGTTTCAGCATTCCTATGGGCCACCTAGGCATCACCCTAGCCCGCACTGTGGCCCAGCTGCAGCACAGCATGTGCCATCTGCAGCCCTCTGTGTCCCCTTTCCCAGCATCTGTCCAGTTGCCCATTCCGACATGTGCGCCCTGCTGTTGTGGAACATGTGCACCCCATAGGAAACCTGTCCAATGGAGAGGGAAACCCTGATGAGCGCAATTGCACTGTGGGATCATTCAGCTTGTATGGGGATGGAGCGTAGACCCTTCCAAAATTCATCTTTTTTTTTGGAGCTTTCTCGGGAGTGATTTTTGATATTTCCCATTAATATCACTATTGCCCAGCTTGGTTATGTTTTTGTTATATTTTGTTGGGGTCATTTTCAATGTTTATTTGCCCTTTTGTTCCGTGCACATGTATCACACTTATCATTGTTTTGTAGGTTTCCTTGTTTTTGCTGAACATTGCTGACAGAAATGGTTTCTCTTCCCTTTAAATCAGCTCTAACGCCAGAGTTTCACTGGCGTTAGTTTTGAGCCTCGGATTTCACAGCGTTAGTGTTCGGGGAGCCTCTCCCCTCCCACTCTCCACCCATTGACCCCTTCTCTCCGCCCCTGGGGAGCCTTCCTCCGCCATCCTGGAGCTTTTCCCCGTCTTCAGCGCTCATTTGCGCCGCTGCACGTGTTAACGCACGCTATGGTACCTGATCGCCTGATAAAGCGCCATTATTGCGCACTAAGTTACCTTAGCGCGCGATAACGTCACAGAGCGCACATTAAAAAGGTTTAGTAAACATGCCCCACAGTTATGCTTTTTATGGGGTAGGCTCCTTATGTGAGTTTTGGAAGTTGAGCTGGTATGATATGGTAGATTTGCTCTACAGATCCTTAGTGACTTTGTTGTAGGACTTTGGTTTAGTTCACAATATACCTGTTACTGAAGAATGTTTGTTATTTTTAGTGAAATGATCAGAATCAGATTTTATTTTATTTTTTTAGATATTGAGTTCTGTGGGTGAATGTCCTAGTTCTGCTCCGCACTCATTGTTGAGGGAGGGGGTTCTGTGAATGCAAAACATATGTTCAAAAAGAAAAAGCAAGAATGATAAAGCAGTTTATAACAACAAAATAAAAATGAACTATAATTTTGTATTATAAACTGTGCTGCAGTTCTTGCTCTTTCTTTTAGTTCCTTGGTGTGCGAACATCTTGCAAGTCATTGCAAGAGAAGTGGGGGCATTGTTCACTGACTTCTCTGCTGATCAGAGCTATTCTGCCTTTGATCCACCTTGGGGACTGCAATCATGATCTGAGACCCCCTCGAGGCAAGCAACACATTCTTTCTCTACCTAGCCATTGTTTGCACAAAGAGCACAAGTCCAGCAATCTGCAGAAACAAAGAGGTGAGACTGAAACTGTATGTGCTGTTCCATCCTACTGCCTCTTCCTGCTGTTACTCTGCACTCTACCAGCAAGCTTCACCCACCGAGCTCTGTCTCCACCCGCACAGACAGCATTTAAAAGCCAGCGTGGCACAGGTGCGCCGGCGCCTGGCGGGCCCACGCCTGAGAGCCTTGCCAGAGGGCCCTTTGGCGTGGCCCTTAGGGGGGGCACGGAGGCGAGAAAAAATATGAAACCCAAGGTGAAGATACAACAACGCTATTCCACTCAATAGTACTGCAAAGCCTGCAACCAGCTCACAATCAGCATAGAGAAAACAAAAGGGACGAGTTTCCACCAAACCAAGACAAGGTAATTAATGTACCCAAATAATCTACTGCTACCCAATTAACTGACCTACCACTCTCCCAGAAATCTCTCAATACGACTGCGCATTATGGCAGCTCCAAACTACCTCCTTGCTGCAATCCTTCTCATAAATCTTCTCCTCTGCCGCACACAATTCCTACTAATAACCACATACACAATCTTTACACCACCTCACTACCTTTCCATCCTCACCACTAATACCCCATACTGACAATCTGCACAAAAACACTCTAGTAGAAAAAACCTCAGAACCATATACCCCAGTATATCACCACATCCCCACACGCTTCACAATCACTTCCTCACTCACACCCCTATCAGCATTGAACTAATTAATGCTTGATCTATAAGAAACAAAATACACAACCTCTCAGTCCACCTAAAGTCATAACAAATTGACATCTTATGCATAACTGAAACCTGGTTCTCCCCCACAGATCAGGTAATCCTCAATCAGCTTACCCCGCCCACGCATACTTCATTCAACTGCCCTCACACAAACAAAAGGGGAGGAGGTGTTCTAATCCTAGCATGAAGTGATCTCAGATTTAAACTCTCCCTGACCTCCTCCACAACCCACCGCAATACCACTATCATAGAAAACAAGTATATCATCATATGCCTCAGCTACAGAACTCCAAATGCCACCTCCGATGAACTCTCTGCTACCCATGAAGCAGTTTGTGCAGCCAACTCCCCCCACAAACCTCTGATGGTCCTTGGTGATTTTAATCTCAAATCAACAAACCTCAAAGAAGCAGAATCCTTCCTTGATGCAATGGACTCACTAAACTACACCCCAATTATCACTGAGCCCACTCACCACCTGGGATCCTCTCCAGACCTCATATCCGTACCCAAAAGACTCCTCGACTACAACAATGTATCAACCCCAATAATAACCCCAGTGCCGTGGTCTGATCACTACTTGATACAGCTGTATATACAGACCCTACACACAACCGAACAGGAGGAGCAGACCCACCCAGGCAGAAGATTCAAGAGATACAATAAGGACCACTTCCTTCACAAAGTCCTTCCAAGCTTGAATCAAGACCTCAATGACCTGGACAAACAAATCGACTACTGGAACTCAACCATCTCCATAGCAGCAAAAGCACCAAACACTCAATACGCCAAACCAGTAAGAAAAAATCCCAGATCAGCCCCATGGTAAACAGGTGAAATACGAAAGGCAAAGAGAACCCTACAAAAGATAGAAAGGCAATGGAGAAAAAAACAAGAATCAAACAACCCTGCAGCTCTACCACACGAAAAAAAAGGAATACAATCTCATCTACCAACATAAAAAAAAATACAATACCAAAATCATACTTAAATCCGCCAATAAATCCATAGAGCTATTTGGAATAGTTACAACACTCACTAAAGAACCCACCCTCAAAGTCGACGAAATTATACATCCACAAATTTTCGCTGACTTCCTCCAGTCCAAATACATCTCCCCCACCTGAGGGCACCATGAATACCTCGACCAGCTCAACACAACACAAACAATCTGGGCTGAGTTCAGCATCCCATCGGCTGATGAGATATCACAGATCATCTCAGAGCTAAACACCAGCACTGTGCCATCTGATCCATGCCTAATAACATGGATTAAATCAGCCAAAGTGGAACTAAGCCAAATCATCCACAGCATCGTATGCCAATCTTTATCCCAAGACTACATGCCACGTACCCTCAAACTTGCTACAGTCTGGCCTATACCCAAGAACTCAGCCCTAAATAAAAGTGAACCAACAGCATACCGCCCCATCTCCAGCCTCCCATTCCTCACAAAGATTATAGAGAATATCGTCCAATGACAGCTACAGGATCACATCGACTCACATGCACCACTGGACCCGCACCAACCTGGATTTCAACCTTACCATAGTGTCGAAACTCTTCTCATATACCTACTCGACAACTTGATCAGAGGACTGGATAATATCAAGACGGGCTTTCTCCTAATATTCATTGATATCTCCTCAGCCTTTGACACCGGGTCCCACAGCATCCTACTAGACAGACTGGAAGATATTGGCCTCTATAAAACCACCATTAATTGGTTCTCTTCCTACCTCAATGACCGACAAATTTAGGTGAAATGCAGAACAAGCACCTCAACGCCGCTCCAATCAGTACAAGGTGTGCCACAAAGTTTCTCCCTGTCTGAGCTGTTATTTAACAGATACATTCAGTCCATCTGTGCAATCTTGAAAAGACACAAGATCCACTACACACTATATGCAGATGACATAATGATTTACTCTCCAATCAACCTTGACAACCTGGATTATTTAACATTAACAGTCTGCCTAGAAGAAATGACAAGTTGGCTAACCCAAAACAACCTAAACATCAACTACAACAAGATGGAAGCCCTCCTGATCACACGAAACCCCGTATTTACTCCACCACACTCAATCCAGCTCAAAAACAACATGATACCCATCAAACCAGAAGTGAAGTCACCCTGGACCACTAGTTGACTATGCTTTCCCACATAAACAAGACAACCAGGAGTGCCTAACACAAACTGAGCATCATCAGATGGCTCAAACCGCTACTCAGTACAGACCACTTCTGCACCGTACTCCAAGCCATAATCACACCCATCTTGGACTATTGCAACCCCATACTCCTAGGCCTATCCAAACAGACATTCCGACCCCTACAGATGGTACAGAATACCACAGCTCTTATTCTAACTGGTTCATCTAAATACGACTACATCACCCCCCTCCTGAATCACCTTCATTGGCTCCCCATTACCTCCCGCATCAAATATAAAACCACACTAAACATCTTTAAAATCAAGCAAGCCATCTCAGCAGACATACTGAGTAACCTTATTACGATGAAGAACTGCTCGAGACCCAGAAGGTGCACCACCACGGACACCATTGCTACCCCCAGCGCATACACCAAATCAAATCAATTCACTTCCAGATGAGCCTCCTCCCTGGCTGCCTCAGCTCTATAGAACGCCCTCCCAGACTCTCTAAGGGCCACTTCAGACTATAAGGACTTCTGGAAGACGCTGAAAACAACTCTCTATGTGGAAATGTTTGGTGACATTACACAGCAAGACACCATAGCACAGCCCCACTCAATTAATTAACAAGTATTGTACTGTAATGTAAATAGCTCATTCTGTAAATAGCTGAAACCAATCCCACGCATGCCCCCTCTCCCAATGTTTTATGTAACAGTTGAAATGTTGATCTGTAAACTGCTTTGATTATAAGAGAAGGTGCTATAGAAAAACCTACTAGATAAATAAATAAATACTGCCATTCATGTTTCCTATCAGCCGTAAACAACTTTGCTTTTTGTGGATAGCACATCAGTCCTAATTCTCCCTCAGGCTGTCAGAATGAGTGGCACTTAATAAAATGTTGGCTTCCTGTGCCAGATGAAGTCATCCTTGAAAAACTGGCCTCCCACAAAGCACAAGAGGTTACACAGGTACACTAAAAAAAATTTTTTTTAAACTGCCTCTAATGTTTCGATTGATTTTTACGTTTTTTGGTGCGCTGAATCCAAATCTGGTAACCAATTTGCTCCATCACGTACAGATTTTTTGCTACATTGGGTTAGCAGTTTGAGGTGAACGTTTCAGATTGAGTGCGATCGAGATAAAAGTTTCTTGGATGAATTCTTTATACTAATTGTTTAGTAGTTATTCAAATAAGAATAAAGAAAATTGTAACAAGGCAGCACATAAGAATAGAGTAATGTCAACAAAACACACTGTGATGGTAGCAAAATTGTCTGCACTTAAAACAGCCACATACATGTGCACAAACACTGAGCATATAAGAGCGAGGTTAGACACAAAGCAAAGCAAAGAAATGTGCAAAAAATGTTGTACAGGTATGTATGTAAGAATAGAAAACGCAAACTGCACCATTGCAATACATGAAGACAAACACCCGATGGTGTGAAAATAAAATTCTAATAAATGAGATCCGACACTGTGGTAATAACTAGCAAATTTTTATTTCAAAGTTTAGTAAAAACACGATATTTGTCAACACAGTTTAGATTTTAAAGTCATTCTTGGGTCAATCAATCTCCTGGTGGGCCCGTTTCTTCTTTCCCTGAATGCTTCTCTTGGTGCGCTGCTTGGCGTATTTTTCATCTGGGGTTTCCCGCAGCAGCAACCAGCAGAAATCAGCCATCATAGTGGTGTTCCATCTTCCTTGGTACCTTCTCTCTGCGTCCTTGATGTCCTGGTGAAACCTTTCACCTTGTTCTTCACTGTACGCCCCCAAGTTTTCGGGAAAGTAGTTCACATGGGAGTGCAAGAAATGGACTTTCAGGCTCATGTTACAGCCTTGTTCTTTGAAGGCATTGAGCATCCTGGCAACAATATCCTTATAGTTCTCATCCCGCCTGTTCCCCAAGAATTTGAGAACAACATCCTTGAAGGAATCCCAGGCTTCTTTTTCCTTCTCAGACATCGTTTCAGCGAATGCTCCATCTGAAATGAGTTTCCTTATATCAGGGCCAACAAACACTCCTTCCTTTAGCTTTGCTTCAGAAAGTCGGGGGAACTTTGAGCAAAGGTACCGAAAGCACTCACCATCTTTTGGAAGGGACTTGATGAATTGCTTAATGAGACCCAACTTAATGTGGAGAGGTGGTAATAGAATTTTACCACGAGGTACCAAGCTCTCATGAAGAACATTTTTCTCACCGGGTCTCAAATACTCCCGAATTGGCCAGTCTTTTTTCCCCCAGTGTAGGTCGCGGGCCCGGCTATCCCACAAGCAAAGGAAGCAGGGATATTTGGTGAAACCGGATTGCTGCCCTAATAGCATGGATAGAATTTTAAAGTCTCCACAAATCATCCACTTATGCTCATCATAACGAATCTTCTGAAGAATCAGGGCCAAATTCTCGTATTTTTCTTGGAGAATAACAGAGTGAGCAATAGGAACTGAAGCGAATGTGTTGCCATTATGAAGAAGAACACCTTTTATGCTGTCTTTTGACGAATCAATGAACAGCCGCCATTCAGCAGGATCATACTTGAGTTTAAACTTTTCCATCACTCCGTATATATCGTTGCAAAATACCAAATCTTCCTCTTTGCTGAAATACTTCAAAATTTGTGTCTCGCGGTTGCGGTACCAATAAAAAGTTGTTCCTGGTGACAATAGATTTTTCTGTTTAAGCCAAGAACCTAGCAGTTGGGCAGCATCTTTTGGGATTCCTAAATCCCGGACTAAATCATTCAATTCAGCTTGAGAGAAAAGTTCAGGTTTCGGATCTGGTTCAGTTTCAAACTCGGAAGTACTGGACTCATCGGGAAAAGCCATCTGATGAGTCTCATCATGATCAGAACCGTCCACACAAATATGATCCAAAGATTTTGGTGGTTCAGGCACAGGTACTTCGTTGCTATGAGGCATAGGCCTAATTGCTGAGGGAAGGTTGGGGTAACTTATTACGTTCTTATTTTTTAAGTTGTATCCCTTCACAATGCAAGAGCAAAAATAGCAGTCACTGCTGTGGTCTCTTTGTTCACGCCACATCATAGGTATTCCGAAACGAAATGCTTGTTTTTTACCTTTCATCCATAAGCATAGATCTTCCTCACATGTCTTGCACACTTTGTGAGGAGCCCACGGTTTGTCTTGATCGCCTAACTTCAAACCGAAATAGGCGAAATATACTTTTTTAATAAATGCAGAAATGTTCCTCTGCCGCTTTTTCACGGTATATTCCCCACAAATAAAACAAAAACTGTCCGGAGAGTTGACGCAACCTCTGGCTCTGTGAGCCATCACAAATACACAGCACTGCAAACTACAACTGTAGTGAACCACTTCGGAATAAAGCTGGATTACGACTGAGCAAACAAAAGGTAATAATGAACTTGCAAGAAACTGAAATTTGACAGGAACGTTCATGTCGCAACCACCGTGTTTGAGCGAGCGCGAACGAGGCGAGGCGAACAGGAAAGAACATGCGCCAGCGCAAGTACTGGATTTAGCCCCCCGCCTCCCAATTGTCCTGTTAATGTATAAAATGAATACAAAACACTCTAAAATATCATGAGGGAGTGTTTCTAGTTAGTTAACCATTACAACCTCTATTTTGGGCCAAGAAAATAAACTGCAGTCGGCTAAAAAGAAATTACCGGTATGTGAACATTCCTTATATGGGTAAGAAATCTAATTTTGCAAGAAAACGTGACGTGATGGAACATTTTGGCTATTTTTCCTGGATTCAGCACCCCAAAATCTATAGGAATCAGTTGCAAAACTGGAGGCAGTTTTTTGGTAGTGTACCTGTGTTATTAATGCACTATCATGCTCTGCTCCTGCTGCCGGCATGAGAGAGGTTAGGCAACGGAAAAGGAATGAGGACGTATTAAAAGAATAGGGCTGGGTTTGCCATCTCAAGGGAACAGGGAAGAATGCCCTGCACCTCTGTCTCTGCTGGAATTGGGGACAATCCTACAAAATCGGGGATGTCTGATAACTTTACCCATAATGCATCAGGATAGAGTTGTCAGAAATCCAGTACTAGCAGAAAATCTCCCTCTTGGCAGTTGTGAGAGTAGGGAAAGATGATATACCACACCATCTGCACTCCTCCCCCCCTCCCCCCGCCCGCCTTTATAATATCCTAGATCTCTCCATGTGTGTCATATCTGAAATCTATTGAAATTTCTCTTTCCATGTATGGTCATATTGAAAAGGACCTCTGTCTTGTTTTGACAAATCCAAGAAATAGGACAATTTCTTTAGAAAACAGGATTGCCCTGTATAAAGCAGGATAACTGGCTACCTGATTTAAGACCATGCTTGCACTGTATATTACATTAGTACTGAACGTTAAATCTGAATTGCTTGCTGGTTTCTTTTGCAGGTCTTAAGGCTGCAGTGCGTTATGAGCGCTCGCTCACAGCAGTCAAAGGCCAGAATGTGACTCTGCAGTGTGAATTCTTGCTGCCATTTGAGGTTCTGCAGCTAACTTGGCAAAGAATAAAAGGTTCTTCCTCAGAAAACGTGGCCACTTACAGCAAGAAATATGGAGCTAAAGTGCTGGGCTCATTCAAGAGGCGAGTGTACCTTGCAGACACCCAACCCAACAGGACATCCATTAATCTGAAGGAAGTGACACTGGAGGATGAAGCCTGCTATAGCTGCCTCTTCAGTACTTATCCTCATGGCTCTTACATGGGAATAACGTGCCTCCAAGTTCACAGTAAGTATCTTAACAAAAGAACACTGCAGTCAAGGGTTTCTCAAGTAAGTCCTGGTATAGTCCCTAGCTAGTCTGAATGAAAATGCACAGAGTAGATTTGCATGCATCTGCTTGCATTGCACGGGCATCTATCTCATATGAGTACCACAGTAAATGATGGCAGATAAAGACCAGCACAGCCCATCCAGTCTGACCAGTAGCCTTTACTTTGGGTTATAACATGCATATTGTCACCAGGAGCCCCTAGTGGTTGGTTGGAGTAAGGGCATCTGGCACATTTAATTAATTTTTAAGGAGTGATTGACCTAAAGGGCCTAGAGGATTCTGGTCCTTGTAGTACAGAACTCCTTATGAAGAACGATTCAAGCCAAAGTGTAGAGTAACAAGGCTTTATTTCCCCGGTCAACGCTAAGGTCCAGTAAGACACAAAGAAAGTAAATACAGTCCTTCTCTTTAACAAAAAGGTTCCACCAACATTTCAAACAATCAACTGTTGTAGGTTTCACAGTTAAGTGTAAGTCTGGGCTAAGGCTTCTTTTAAATCAAAATAAATTAATATATCAGCAGAGAAATGGTTACAAACTTCACCATCAGCAGAGTTCTTCTCTCTCTATAAATCCTGCAGGGAATTCATGCTAGCTGCTGAACAAAGATTACATTCCATCGGCTCCTCCTGAGGAATGGGAATACTGTTTTCATATTCAAAGTCCATTGACTCAGGGTCACTGCCCTCCTCAGATGAATGATAATTTTCACTCCCTGTTAACTCCTCACAGGGATTCTTTTGCTTCCCATAAAACTCTCTTACTAAGCTTTGGGGAAATGCTTTTAAAAGGTCAGTTTTACTTCTTCTCCCCTTATAAAGTTTAACTCTTTGAACAGGGTCTTCATCAGTAAAACTTTCTCTTAGAATTAAGGATTTTGCATACCTTGGCTTCTCTAAGCTGCCACACCCAGAGTTCTCCTTATAATGTGCTTTCTCAGGCAGACAAGCTGTTCTATGCAGTGCTCTGCTTTCGGGGCTATCAGGCAAACCCGGTATGGATTTCCACCCTTTGTGGTTCTTAGCAAAGGTATCTCTGTAGTAAGAACTTCCCTTCCTTGTTCCTTGCTGGTTTGATACAATGAACTTACTTGGGCTAGGAGAGTTGCTTTTATCCGTCAGACTGCTTCTTCTGTTTGCTTTGCTATGGACTCCGTCCCAATATGTTTGGCCTCTCTGGACTCAATCCCTTTGAGTGAAACTCCTTTGGAATCTGTCTCTTTGAGTTGGCTGCACGTGGAAGCTATCCTGTTCCAGGTTCCTTTTCCCACAGCTATCCAAACTGCTGCTCCAGACTGTGCTCTGTCCTGAGCCTCTTGCTGAGCCTCTTGCAGTGATACTTGCTGTACTTCTGGCTATGTTCCTGGTTAGGCTACTTTCGCCACTCCTGTTGCTTCCATGGCTCTCCTTGCTGCTTTGCCGGCTCTTACTACTGCTCTCCTTGCAGCTCCTCCCTTCTACCATCTGGTTTCCTTTATAAAGGTATTTTTGGTTTGAACATTTTGGGCTTGATCTCAGGTGAAACTGCTTGCTACTAATGCAATCAGTGTCAGAGCACGTTGCTTCTGGCTCTGTGAAACTGCTCATACGCCCTCTAGCTGTGCTGCGCTGGAACTGTGCTCTCTGCATCTTCTCAGTTCCATGTAAAACAGGGTTTTTTTCTAAAACTATTTCCTTCATAGGTTCCGCGTTATGACAATATTCATTGTGAATATCCTGAAATCCAGACTGACTAGGATACACCAGGATTGGCTTGCAAAACATTGTCCTAGTGCTTGTCCTAGTCTGTCTGTATTCCATGTCCCCTGAGTGCAGCACATTGCACAAGAAGCAATGAGCTATCAGTAAAATGAAGCTTAATGCCAACTAAACCCAAACCGAATAAAGCATGCACTGCATCCATATTGAAGGGATAAAATACGGCTTGGATTATCTGAGCCATGATTGGTTCCAACTGCAAAGGCCGAGTCAGGTCTGGTTTTGCCCCATTGCATCTATGGCCTAGAAGCTGGTTGGTTATCATATGGTATCTTAATGCCCTACCAAATTTGAATCTGATTCGTTTTTGCCCATTTTCTGATAAAAGGTTGAATCAACTATGGGGGGCTCAAATCAGGCTACATTTCCAAAAGTTTGGTTGGGACTTGAGAAAATATGGATTTAGGCTTCTAAGGGGTCCATTCACTAAAATTTGTAAGTGGTTCAGGGTGCACAATGCTGCCAAAAATGGTGCCATTTTGAATTTTACAATGGATTTGGTCGGGGCTAAACCACTATCCTTCTGTCAGTGGATGAGGGATGGGGGATGGAATCTAGGGTCAGGGAAGGGGTGAGAGGTTTAAAAATTGAACAGGAGAAGGGTTACAAAATGAATCAAGGTGCTGAGTCATAGTACTTGAGGAACTAATACTCCAGACCAGCATGCTAGCTCCTTTATGCTACCTCAGTAGACAGAGTAAAACTTTTGTGCAGCAAGTGAGACATGCAAAGTTTTGCCATTTTTTAAATTTGGATTTAGCTCACATTTTTTTGTTAATAATTCAAGATGATTTACATTCAGGTATTGCAGGTATTTCTGTGTCCTAGTAGCGTGGAGGCCCATTCTGATTAGGGCACATCCGGCGTGTCCAGACATCCAAAATCTGTATGGGTTGGATTTGACCCCAATTCTGCACCTGCGGGAGCTAGACATTCCTGCAGGAACAGAATCAGAGCACTTGGATAGGCAGGACAGGCCCCAATTCAGCGGGCCAGGATGAGCAATGTGTTCCCCTGCTAAATCTCCCCATACTCCTGCTGGAGCCCCGGTGCCATGGCATCCCGTCGCCATGGCACCAGAACACGATGCAAGAGCCCTGATTCCCCGCAACACCATAAAATTGCTTTTCCCCGCCACCCGACCACCACTTCGTGGGGGGGGGGGGGGAGAGGAGGGTCCTCTGTCGCTGCCTGCCATCACTGAGGGGACTTATTCCACCTTCAAGGTGGAACAAGTTCCCTGGCCATCCTGCCCTCACCAGACATACAGGGCCATGACCTGTATCGGCCCTGTATGTCCAGGTTATGCATCCCACCCCTGCTCCACCCAGACTCCTCCTCCAGCCCTCCCCCTCCTGCCCCCATCCAGAGCTCCCCACACAAAGCCGCTGTATGTGCAGGGAGCTCTGTCTTCGAAATAGGCCCCAAACCGGATGTACATCCCCACTATTTGCACAATGGAATGAGTTCCTTACTGTATAATCTAACAAGTCTATCTTCCTTACTGTATAATCTAACAGGTCAAAATTTAAACCCTATAGTGAACATTTTTTTAAATAATGGTTGTGACATTCACACTCGTATACTCAGCATCATTATAGGTAGAGTCAGCAGCACCAAATACATATATGATCACTGAGAGCTATACAGCTAGCCGATGATATTCAACCATTATTTGTATAGCTCAGTGGTTTAATTTATGGAAGTCTGTTTTTTATCCTAAATTATACTGTTTAGCCACATGGATAGTGGCTGAATATCGCCAACTATCTGTATATTTGGATGGAATGCCCACCCTCTGCCCTGGCACCATCCTGATAGTGCTGCAGCGGTCTGTAAGAATTTTTAGTGGCACTATCCTTATAGTGTCATTGAAAGTTCATAGATAGGGCACTTATGTGTATAGTGTCAACTGCTTTTGAATATTGGTCAGTAAATTTGTACCTGAAGTGATGGAGTGATGTCCACAGTCATTGTTGGAATTTAAATCCTGGCTTTCCTGCTTCTTAGTCCACTGCATTAACCCCTAGGCTACTTTTAGTGAATAAAAAGAGATGAGATAATGAGCTAAGTACACAACAGTAATCGTGTTGAATGTGACATGATCTATCAATTTCATGCATGTTTCCTCCCATGCTACACTGACTGCGAATAGCACAATGATTAATACATACAAAAAGCATTGCAATAATACACAGAAAATCACCTTGTAAGTCAGAAAACTTTACATTGATGTAGTTAAAGCAGATTTATGCATATGTACATCGCCAGGAGTCAGGACTGACTCAAAGGCACACATTGCATTGCATTGTACATTTCAGACAACTAATTTGAGAGAGACGGAGAAATGAGTGATCCATGTGGCGAGGTGATTTCAATATTGACACATAAGACAGTTTTCTGAATTTTGCATATCTAAAAACAAGTTAATTTATAGGTCAGATCATGCACAGAGTAATAATCCCTCCAAGTTTGTAAGGATTTTGTCTGGGAGTGGTATTGTTACATTTGATATACTGCTCAGCCCTAAGCATCAGAGTGGTTTACAATACAATATTAATGGTACTGTCATTCATATTGTGTGTAACAGGTGGCATGGAGGAGTAGCTTAATGATTAGAGCACTGGCTTGGACACCGAGGGTGGCATTTTTGAAGGCATTTATATGGGTAACTGCCCTATTTACCCATGTAAATGCCTTAACTGGGATTTTCCAAAGACACCTACACGGGTAGTGCCTTTGGAAAATCCCGGCTAAGTCCCTAACGCGCCCAGATGCTATGCAGTTAGTATCGGGGTGTGTCGGGGGCGTTCTGGGGTGGAGCAGGGGTGGAGGAAAGGGCTAAGAAGGTAGCAGAGATTTTCGATGCTACCTGCTTAGTCCTCTGCGTCTTAAAGGTAGGCAAGGTTTTGACTGGTCTGCCATCTTGCAAAATGGTGTGCGGATGCGCTTGGGGGTGATTTTATTTTACTTGGGGGTGACTTTCTCTTACTTGGGTTTTGGAGTGGGGAATTCAAGGGCCGCATGACCACCAGGTAAATTTTATTTTACTTATTTTTGCTTGGGGGTGATTTTATTTTACTTGGGGATGATTTCACTTTTACTTCGGGTTTTGGAGTGGTGGGTTCAAGGGCCACTAGACCACTACGTAAATTTTACTCTATTTATTTTTGCTTGGGGTGATTTCACTTTTACTTTGGGTGGGGGTGGGGGATTTCAGGGGCCAATAGACCATCAGGTAATTACTTTCTGTCAGGGCGCTAGCCTCCTGCAGTGTTTTGATGGCATTGGTGGCTTTTTGTGATGCCGTGATCATCCCCAAAGTCATCAGAATATTGAGACCTGTTTCCCAATTAATATAGTATTTTTTGTGTAAGTTAGAGAGTGTAGCAATTTTTTCATTTTTAGTTGATATTTTCATTGCTCTAATAAAGCCCGATTGGAGAAACGTATCCTAACCTTCCTGCATCGTGCATTAAAATGTGTGCGTTGTCAGGAACATTAAAAACTTGATCCAGCATGGGTCTAGCACCAGGTTTCTGTATTGGCCTGTTTGTACAACACTGCATATGCCTAGTAGCACTTCATAAGTGTTTTAGAATAATATAATAACATACATTACCAAGTTTAAGTTGCAATGTAAACTGCTTTGATTAAATGATAAAGCAGTACAGAAAACCTGTTAAGTAAATGCTGAGTTCTGATCAGTGGGAACACAATGCTACTTTTCTAGTCATGTTGACTTCTGGATGTGTTCAACCCTATTTTGACTGAGAGGTAGAGCTGGTGCTTTGTGAGTCCTGATAGCGCTGGTATAATTTATTTATTTATTATCTTTTATATACCGCAATATTTAGTATCAGCGCGGTTTACAAGAAACATAAACAGTCAAGCAACTTTACATAGAATAGGCGTAAACAACTTTACATAGAACAGACATAAACATCAAATCAAAATCTAAGTCTAAATAACATAGAGTAGGTAAGTAGAAGCAAGCAAATATGTCAACATAAGGGATGAGGGTTAAGAAAGGGGGGGGTAGAGGAAGGGCAGGGTGGGAACAAGGCAGGGGAAGTAGGGGAAGGATGGGAGAACTAGTTACATGTTGTGCAGTCAGGCATCAAGGAGTGGACCGAGTCAGTGAGTAAGGACTATGTCAGTGAATAAGTATAGAGGGAGCCCTTCATTAAGTTATATGGTCATAAGCTAGTTGGAACAGGTGGATCTTTAATGCTTTTCTGAAAGTAGACTGGTCCACAATGGCTCGGACTGAAGCAGGAAGGGCATTCCAGAGGAATGGTGCGTATAAAGAAAAGGCGCGATTCTTGGCGGCCTTGGTGCAAGTCCTTATTGTTGAAGGTGTGATGAGGGTATTTACCATGTTTGATCTTCTCATTCTGTTGTCTGGGGTAAGTCAAATCATTGCTGACAAGGAAGTTGCAGATGAGTCGTGAATGATCTTAAATATAAGAAGAAGGGCCTTGTAGGTCAGACGGCTAGCTAAGGGGAGCCAGTGTAGTCGCATCAGGATGGGTGAGATGTGCTTGAACCTGGAAACACCTTGGAGTGATCGGGCTGCTGTGTTCATGGCCAGTTGGAGTGGTTAGAGGATGTGTTTTGGGATGCCGTGGAGAATAATGTTTGCGTAGTAAAAGTGTGGGACGATGAGGACTTGGAAGACTGTACGGAAATCTGAGAGGTCGAGGAGCAGGTGTATATGATGGAGGGTCCTTATCTTCTGGTAGACAGCCTTGATGACATTATGTATGTGAGCAGCCATAGTCAGTCGTTGGCCCAAGATTACTCCCAGATAGCGTACTTCTGGCTTTGTCAGGAGCTCAACATCTCTCACCCGCAAGGAGGATGGCGGGGTAAATGTTTGGTCTCTAGATATAAGTAGGACTTCTGTCTTCCTGTAGTTAACCTTCAGGTTATGTGTAGCAAGCCAATCAGACACAGCATTGAAGCATTCTGAGATGACTGAAGGTCCCAGAAGGTACACTACCTGAAGGAGCATAACCCTCTTCCGGGTGAAGTTCCAGAGATGAGCTGCCTCCTCACACAAGAGATACAACCCAGTGCCTCCCTGTTTGCAGAGATAAAACATCGCCACTTGATTGTCTGTCTGAACCAGCATGACCTGGTTCAATAAATGATGCTAGAATGCTTACAGAGCGTATGCAATGACTCCGAGTTCCAGGAAGTTGATCTGATGGTGACATTTCTCTGCTGACCAGATGCCCTGGGTCTGCAGACCACTGCAGTGGGCCACCCAGCCTAGCTTGGAGGTGTCTATCATGAAGGACACTTGAGGAGAAGTAGACTGAAAAGGCATCCCCATCAGGCGGTGCTGCGGCTGCTGCCCCAGTAATCGAGGGATGCCATTAGTGACAGGATAACCTGGACACGGTCGTGGAGGCGGCCCATTGCCTGGGCCCTTTTGGAGCTGAGACTCCACTGTACTGGATGCATGCGAAAACCATGTGTCCCAGAAGGCATATTCAGGTGGGCTAGGGACACCGTGCGACCCTGCAGGTCCTGCGTCAGGGCCATCAGGCAGTGAGCTCGATCTACAAGAAGAAAGGCCATGTCCAGGAGGGCCCTGATGAACTCCAGGAGCTGAGCAGCCTGCAGGTGGGACTTGGGATAGTTGATGACAAACCCCAAGTGTTCCAGGACAAGGATGGTGCGGTGTTCTGCTTGACTGACCTCATTGGCGGAACTGCCCCTTATGAGCCAGTCATTCAGTATGGCAACGAACACCCCCTGGAGACACAGGTGAGTAGTTACCATTGCTAAGCACTTCATAAACTCCCAGGGGCGGACACCAGCCCGAATGGCAAAACACAGTATTGATAGTGTTGTCCTCAAATAATGAAGCAAAGGTACTGCCAGTGCAAGGGATGGATCATGATGTGGGCATAGGCATCTTTGAGATCCAAGAAGCATAGCCAATCTTGTCACTGGAAGTAGGTCAGCAATGTGGCAAGGGAAACCATTTTGAACTTCTCATTCACCAAGAACCGAGTGAGGTCCCACAGATCCAAGATGGGCTGAATACCTCCCATTCTTTTTGGAATCAGGAAGTAGTGGGAATAGAATCCTGTTCCCCTCTGAGTGGGGGGAATGGGCTCCACTGTCTTTGCCAGCAGGCCCTCCTGCTGCAGAAACCTTCGGTGAAGAGGAGTCATAGGAAGCTTCCCAGGGAAGAACAAAGGTGACATCTGAAGTGGAGGTGGTAACCCTCCCTGACCACCTGCAGGGCCCAAGCATTGGTAGTGATTCTGGGCCACAAGTGATCAAAGACAACCAGATATCCTCCTGCATGCTACAACTTCTGACCCAGGAGGGGAAGAGAAGCTATGCCCAAGGAGTCAAGAGCCTACTCCCCAGTCTGTGGCAAAGCAAATGTCTGGGACTTGAGGACCTTAGGCTTATAAGGGCCATGCCACTAGCTCTTGGCCTGCTGTCCCTGTTGGTGAGCTGGATAAGCCAGAAATTGGGGGTATGTTCCATAAGCCTTCCACGTTTTTGAGTAAAAGGGCTTTCTCCCCCCCCCCCCCAAAGTCTTCTATTGGGAAGGGTCTGCAGTCTTCCTGGTGAGCCTGGTTCTGGTCATATACTCTTATTCCAACTCTGTGGCCTTATCAGTCATGGGCTTGTTGAAAAGGTTCACTCACTGGCATGAGACATTGATCAATTTGTCCTGAACCCATTGCTCCAGGTTCAAGGACACCATGGCACCAATGGCCACCGCAGCACTTAGCCATGGACTCTAAGCCATCATAGGCTGCCCAGGTGATATATTTGGAGCACTCCTTGACCATCTATACCAGGGTCTGGAACCGCTGAAGGGGTTCATCAGACAGGCCAGCTGAGAACCTGGAAAGCTCATTTGCCAGGTCTCTCAAGTACATGCCCATGTACAGCTGGTAAGCCTGGATATGGGCCACGAGCATCGAGCCATGATAACACTTCCTACCAAAGGGATCCATGGTGTGGGACTCCCTGCCCGGGGGCACTGAAAAGTGAGTCTTCTGGTTCTTGATCCGATACATAGCAGACTCCACTACAATGGAGGTGTGTGGTAGCTGTGTATTCTGGAAGCCAGGGCTCTTGCGAATCAGATAAATGGAATTGCTTGCTCACTATTGTCACTGTAACTGGTGTCTCTCACATTTCTAGGATGGGATGAATGGGAACCGTGAGTGCCTCCTTTGGGGGATCTTCCACTCAAGGCTCGTCCTCTGACTCGGTGGTGAAGGCCAAGGCCTTAGCCACATCCCGCACAAACATCTAGGAGGAGAGGTCCTCTGGTGGGGCCGCTGATGCTCCTGTGGGGGGGACATTATGGTGCATACTAGTATCTGGGGACTCATCTGTCTCCCACTCAGAATCGGTATCAGAAGATATCTCCAGGATCCAGTGGATATTAGCTGGGTGCCCCGTGGGGGGAGTCACCAGGGCCAGAAATTCATGGCTATCCAACCCTGGGAAGGTGGACCAATGCCTGGAATCAGAGCTGAGTTGGAACTGCTCCAGCACAGGCAGAACCTCCATGGGTGACGGCCCCATAGTGGAGGGTCTGATTGCCTGCCCCAAGAAACTGGAGGCACCAATCATCAGGGCCTGCTGTATTGTCAGGAGGGCAATGAGGCTGCGCTCCAAGGCAGCCGTCCTGACCTCCAGGCCAGTAGGCACCAGTGTGGGCATAGAGGGAATCAGCCCTGATGCCGGCTCCGTCAAGGGGGTTTCCTTGAGGATGACAACCTTGGAGGACTGTTGCTGATCCCACCAGGGCAGCTTGGAAGGCCGCTCCTGGCCCTCACTCTTGGCATCGGCTTGGGGGCTCTGATGCTGGTGACCACAAGACTTACCCTTGGAACGAGAATTGTTCTTTGACGCCAATTTTGATGGGGTCCTATCCTTCTGTGGGCAGTCTTCAGTGGCTGATCCCGGGTCCAATGTCCCACAACCTCAAGGCTCAGAGTGAACAGGGTCCACACGTGAGGCAGAGGTCTCATCTGTGGCCCCTGAGGGCACAGATTCTTGGGACGATGTTGGAAACTTAGAGCCAAACTGCAACTCCCACTACCTTTCACGATTCTTCTGGACCTTGCTCATCATCTGGTGGAAATAGTGTGGGCAGGAAGAGTCATTGTGGTCAGCACCAAGGCACTGCAGGCACCAGTCACAACAGTCCATGCAAATTATGGTATGGTTACAATGATCACACTGCCACAAAGAAGCCACTGACCGAAAACACAGCAGGGAAGCCTGCACCCATGAGGTCAAACTCCAATGTTTTGGTCAGGAGGGTGCAAGAAAATCCTGGACACCAAAGGAGAAGATAAAAGAAAAGGAGGGAACCCGAAAAAAACACGATGCCGAGGAAACAGATCCGGGAACCGAGCAGGTGACTGTACGCGACAGGAGAAAAGAGGAATCGCGAAAAAAATTACATCAAAACTGTAAACTTTTTCCAGGTACACAGACTATGTATCTGATGGGCTCTGCGGAAAAAAAGAAGACTGAGGTAAAATGCCACTTTTAGGTGGGAAAGTGACCACAAATGCATGGTAGAACTCCCAAATGCTTTCTATGACCATGCAGGTTCCATCGGTGACGATGTCATTCATATGTGAGGACCAACTTCCTGCTTGTTCCTGCAGAATGAGACACACACAGGCATGGAAAGAGTGGAAGGTAGGAGGGGGGTTGTAAAATAAGAAAGAAGAAAGAGCGGTGATTGTCAGTTCCAAGATGACAAGTAGCAAAGCTCCAAGCTAATGCGGTGCTAAATTTATTTAAATCCTGTCTTATGTATCCTGAAACAAGATAATGCAAGTTTGCTATAAGCTGAGTGGTCTTTTTGCAGGGCTTTGTAGTACTTCATAATGCATCTGGCAATTGGCACTGGGGGGAGATTGTGTAGAAATCTGGTAGCATTATTCTAACCCCACAGCATATATCTGGATTTAGATTTGTTACCGACCTTGTCCAAATATGAGCTCAAGTTTATTTTATTTATTTAGTTAGTATACATTTGTAAGCCGCCACTTCCAGCGATCAGCAGCGGACCAGTAGAGGGATAACAAGGGAGTATGTATAGAATCACTTGATAAATACAGACTGATTTGAGGGGGGGTGCACCACAAACATATGGAATTACAAATATGTACATGGAGATTACAAATATACACATGGCATTACAAATTAGAGTTACAAGTTGAGTTACACATACAGGTACAACAGTTATTTCCCTGCTCAAATTGACCTTCAGTCAGGGTCAAATTTAATGTTTTGCTGCCCTTAGGAAGGACTGGAAGATACATTTGATTTAAGGATAAAGCAGTATAAAAATCATTTTAAATAAATGCATAAATGCATGGATCATCCCTTCTTAGAGTTTAGACAACCAAGAATGTCCTTGGAAACTGGAAAGCAAGGGCAGGGTGTTGAGTCATGGTGGTGCCTCTTTGACGTGGTACCAGTGGATAGCTCTGAAATGGGAGAAGTCGCCTCTTTGGCTGGGTATTTGGCACCTTAGGCATTTGCTTATGCCTGAATCTGGGCCTGCTTACGGTCCAATTTGTACCTGAGGTAATGGAGGGTGACGTGCATGGAATCTGTATACCTTTTTGTGAATATGACAGGTCCTTGTGATCTGGATTGGCTGCTATTGGAAACAGGATACTCGGCTTGCTGGACCCATGGTCTGACCTAGTATGACATATCTTATGTTCTTATATAAAGGGAAATGTGAGATGGTCTGTCAAAACGACTAATAGTCCCATAAATGTTCTGGAGTTGCATACTTCTATGTGCAGTGAAATGCCTTTTATTGTAAAAGCTGTTTTCATATATCTGCACTTTTATCCCCTGTCTTTCACAGCTCTGTTTGAAGTAGGTACTCAGTACTTTTCAGATCAGAGCACTCATGGATTTATTACAGCCAACTGCACAGCTACAGGGAAGCCTGCTCCAGAAATCATCTACAAGCCAGAAACAGTCCTGATTAGTCAGTCCCAGGAGCAGAGAGTTCGAAATGCTGATGGAACAGTCACTGTAACAAGGACATGCAACTACTCTGCAGAATCTTTGCAATCCCAGGCTGCAGTAATACTGAAATGTGTCATCACACACCCAGTGCAGAGCCAGGAACTTGCGGTCTACCAATACCAGGAGAGTGAAGGTTGGTCATTTCCAGATTTTAAATGAAGCATTTCACCTCACTACTACTACTACTATGAATTTGTATAGTGCTACAAGGTCTGTGCAATGCTACAAAGAAGCAAAAGTAGATAAGGCAAAGTTCTGTTATGGGGCTACCAGTGGTCCTTAACCACTTAAAATTTGGTTAAGGACTGCTGGTATCACCGTCTTTGTCTGGGAATCCTTGTTTATGGGGAGGACAATTTTCAAAGGCAGTTAAAAATGGACTGATACAGAAAAGTTTAGCACGGCATTTTCTAGCACTTTTCTCATGCTAGGCTTGCTCTCCAATGCAGAAAGCAAACTAGTGCCAGAAAAACACCAAAAAAACAAATGGGCTAAAGTGCAGAGTATTTCTCATGCAAATCACTACATAAGTAACTGCGCTGGATTGTAAAAAACTGCAATGAAACTTAGCACAGTTTTTTTAAAGGGTTTTTTTCAATGCTGGATCTTCATGCCAGCTTTGGGCAGGCATAAAGTTCTAACTGGGAGCAAAAGTATAATTTTAGGTGAAGTTCGACACTTCACCTCAGATTATCCAGGCATTGGAGAAAACCCGATGCCATCTGAATACTGTTGGGGGGCCATTGCCCCCAACACTAAACCCCCCATCAGAAACCAAATCCCCAGTGGCCCCAATCCTTCCCTGGTGACTCAGAGGCCCTAATCCCACCCACCCAAAAAAAAAATCCCTGATTGCCCCTGAACCCTCCCATCCCCCTCAAGGTACCTTTAATCTGAAGTGGGAACGTTGCCCACATGCTCCCGCCCCTGCGCCACCATCTTGAAAAATAATGGTGGCTGGCCCCGTGTGGTAAATTTTTCAAGATGGCAGCACAGGGGTAGGAGCATGTGGGCAATACTCTTGCTCCAGATTAAAGATACTGGATGGAGGGGTATCAGGGGCCACTGGGAAACCAGGGAGTTTTTATTGGGTGGGGGGTCGGGGCCACTGGGCCACTGGGGACTTTGTTTCTGTTGGGCGGTCAGTGTCCAGGGGCAGCACCATACCCCAGACAATATGCTGATGGCATTGGGGGCTTTCCCCGATGCCTAGGTCATCTGAGGTGAAGTGTCAAACTTCGCCTCAGATGTCCCTGTTTCTCCAGGGCAGCATATCAAACTTGCTCCAACTTCTGTGCCCATATGTTTGACTTGCTCTCCCTGTTTAACACTGACGTTTTGCACTCTGAGTAATTTGAATATTGTATTCCAGTGCAAAGAGTCAGCATTAAAGTCGCTCTGCAAAACCCTGCACTAGAGCTTTAAACACTGGGCCCTAGAACAGTGTATCTGCATCGGCCTGTAAGTAAAGCATTGAAGGATCAATATTCAAAAGGAAGTATTAGGTTAGCAGAACTTCCTAACCCAAGAAGTCCTGTGAGAGGAATATTCAGCAGTATTAACCAGTTAATGCGGGTGATCAGGGTGTGGAGCTGAGGCACAGCCAGCACATAGATGGGTGATTTTCAGCACCACTATCCAGATAATAATCCACATAACTTAGAAGAGCAAAAAGATTGTTAAACGGGGCATGCTTACTAAAGGGTTTAATGCACATTAATAAAGTTAATGCACACTAAATGCCTAGAGCTCTTTTATTCTTATGGACACAGTTGCACTCAATGTGTGTTAACTTTCATCAACGCACCTTAACCTTTAGCACACATTACTAATCTGTTATACATTTTTGAAGTTGTGAATAAACAGGTGACAGAGGTGAGCCAGTTGATATAGCGTATCTGGGTTTTCAGAAAGTCTTTGACAAGGCCCCTCATGAGAGACTCTTGGCAAAATTAAAAAGTCATGGGATTGGAGGCAGTGTACTATTGTGGATGAGGAACTGCTTAAAAGACACAAAGCAGGGGGGCACTAGTGAACACGTGAAGGAATGGCCGCACTTTAACACAGCTCTGAGCCGGGTTCTCCCCCTATCCAGCTAGCAATTGCAATTCATCAGCATAATCCCCACTGCCTACCCGATCCTGCTCCCTGAGACCTGGCGGAGTCGCTTTGATACCTGACGGGGTGATCGGAGGTGTGCGGTGCGCTGTGGAGACTGCGGGCATTCGCACCTGTGGAAGGAGCTGCTATCTTCTCAGCATCCGCTGCTGCGGCTTGGAGCAGGGCCCCTCTATCGGCGATTCCTGGGGAGCGATCAGCCGGCGATTTTGCTTCGGATCCTCCGATTGGAGAGAGTGAGGCGCCTGGAGGTGGATGCGCGACTGACGGCATTGCTGCCGGTAACAGAAGCTGCGAGAGGGATTGGCCCCGCGGTATCAGCTTCCTTTTGTTCATAGAAGCCGACTCCTGATTGCCGCAATCTCCGCACTCAGAAGACGTGGGAACAGTGTTGTCCGTGGCATGCTGGGGCCGAGTGAAGGCCGGTGACTTGATTAGTTGCTCCTGCAGCCATTGCCACGTACTCCTGGAACGCATGGTCCTCCCTGCGCTTCAGTCAGCCTCAGCGGGAAAGTGCCACGTGTTCTGCAACCAACGAATCAGCACCCAGCACCGTGAGTCTCGGTGTTCCTGGAGATTGGCTTTGTGACTGTTGGACCCTTTATCCTTCTGCTTTGCCTCGGTGTCTGGTGCGTTGAGCCTCTTTATCTGTGTGGCTGAAATTGTATCAGTTGCATCGGGTGCAGTTTCTTTATGTGCCTGTTGGAACCTGCTTCTGTGAGTGTGCCTGGAGCGCCATCTACTGCTTAAGAGTGGGATTTTTTCTTCATTTTTTTTTTCCTTCTTTCTGCTCTTTGTACTGAGAGCTGCTCCTCTCCCGCTTGATACCACTCCTTTCATATTTTTGGACTGTAGGGATCCAAAGATCACCCATGGCTGCTAAAACCAGGGGGCTTGAGGCCCGGGAGGGAATGCGGGCCTCTCAGCATCTGTTGGGAAAGAGTGGTACCCAGACCAGCCCAACTAGTAAACAACCCTCTGAGGGCTCCGGTGATGAGACAATGAGTGAAAATGACCTGTGTCCCGCGGCGCTGTCCTCACATGCCCTTCTACAATGGGAGCTTCAGAGGGGCTTTGAGGATCTGGCAGGTGAATTCCGCTCCATGCGCGAGGAAGTGATGAGCACAATTGCGGACCTCAGGGGTGACATAAAAGACCTAGGTACCCTAGTGGAAGAGGTTGAGACAAAAATTGATGATCATGATGGTTGGTGCCTTGGTGGATTTACAGTACGCAGTAGATAGGCATCACTCGCAAGCGATGGAACTGACTTATAAAATTGATGATATTGAAAACCGGTCCCGTCGTAATAATGTGCGCTTCCGAGGAATCCCGGAGGCTGCGGGAGGCAGTGAAGACCTGGCAACGGTGCTTAAAACTTTGATGGGAGAATTGCTTACGGCGGAGGAACTTGCATCCCATGGGCCTGGAATGGAGATTGAACGTGTGCACCGTGCCCTGGGAAAGCCCCCGAATAACCAACCTTGGGACGTTATTGCTAGATTCCTGCGGTATGTTGATGCGAAGCTTCTCCTACGACGGGGTCGGGAGAAAAAAATGATCCCGTATCAGGGAGCAGCGGTAACTGTATATCAGGATCTCTCGGCTTTCACGCTGGCTCGCCGGAGAGAGATGAAGCCAATCACAGCGGTGCTGAACAACAAAGGGATTCGCTACTCCTGGTCCTTTCCATTCCGGATGAACTTCCTCTTGGGCAACAAAAAGATCTCGGCTAAGGACCATATAGAAGCTTGGAGAGCGTTGCACCAGGCAGGTCTTGTGGAAGATACTGCACTACCTGCACCTCCGACCTCTAAGCCACAGCACTCGAAATGGACTCGGGTGGGACGTTCTGCTTAAATGTCCTTGGTCTCTGCATTTCTGTTTTCCTGACTGTTTTGTATTAGCCAGCTGTCCCTCACTTTTACTCTTGTTGTACTAAATGTTTCTGAATGTATGGGGATTTGGGTGCTTGCTTTTTGTTAATTGGGGGTGGGAGGGAAAGTGGCTGTGGTTTGGAGAGGGGTATACTTGGACTACTAGTTTATTGGTGAGTGGTACAAAGGGGATGTGCTTTTGCATTGTTTTATCATAATTTTTCTGCAAGGGAGCCCGGTAGGAGCTGGGTTTGGGGTCAGTTTAACCGTGTCCTGTTTTTTTCGTGGCAGGCAGGTGGTTCTGATGGGAAGGGGGGTGGGATTAGATGGGGGGCAAGTACAGCTGAGGGGGTAGGGTGTGGGGGGGATGGGATTCTTGGGTAGTTTTTTGGGGTGGGGGGCGTGGGTGGATGTGGGGCAGTCCATCGAAGATAGTCAGGCGCTTGAGGGGGGTGAGGCTGCTCTTCCGGCATAAGGAATGTTGCTCCGCGGATGACAGGGGGGGGGGTTGGATTACACGGGCTGGGGGAGGGAGTGGGGCGATGGTGGTAAGGTAATTGACAACCCATGTTGAAACTGATTTCTTTGAATGTAAAGGGTCTTAATTCCCCAAGAAAGCGTTCACTGCTCTTTTCGGAATTGAGATCCCTGAAGGGGGATATTGTGTTTTTACAGGAGACACATCTCCGTAATAGCACTCAGTGATGGTTGAAGCGTAATCCTTACTCTGATGTGTGGGTAGCGTCGGACATGAATGGACGGAAGAAATGTGGTGTGGCCTTGCTGTTCCATCACTGTTTATCCCTCAAGGTGGAGGAGGTTAAGAAAGATACTCTGGGGAGATGGCTTTTCTTGAATGTGCGATTAGAAGGCAAGTTATTAACGCTTGCTAATATTTATGCTCCTAATGAGGGCCAAGTAACCTTCTTTGCGCGGCTGAAAACTTTGTTAGCTGAATTTGCGAAAGGCCCTATTATCTTAGGCGGGGATTGTAACACCCACATGGTGCCACACTGGGACTCGACGGGTAGCACTGGTGGGGTAGCTGGTGGGCCTAGTAAGGCGCTGTGGAATTTTATGTTGGATTTAGGCTTGTGGGATGTTTGGAGAGATACACATGAAGGGGAAAAAAGCTATACTTATTATTCACCCGTTCACCGGGTGCATACCCGCATAGACTACTTTCTATTGGATCAACGCCTGATGGATGAGAGGGTGGAGGCTGGGCATAGGGCTTTGACATGGTCGGACCATGCTCCGTGTTGGATTGCTTTTCCGGCAGATTTCTGCAGTGAACGCCTTAGGCTTTGGCGACTAGATGCAAGTTTTTTCCGGCGACAGTGCACTGTTCAGGAGCATGGCTGCTTCATAGCCGATTTTTTTGAGCTAAATAATTCTGGGGAAGTTCCCCTCGCCATGGTTTGGGACGCTTTTAAGGCCACAGCTCGGGGCCATCTAATAGCTGAAGCAGCTCATACCCGAAAGGCTTGGGGACGGGAGTATTCCCATCTAGTGGGGGAAACTTCCCGTCTCCAATCGGAACACGCTCGGACTGGCTCTAGGCGGGCTTTGCGCCAATGGCGGACGGCATGTGCTAACTTAGATGCGTGTCTACAGAGTGAGTTGAATAATAAACGTCGGAAATTAAGGCAAACTTTTTATGAAAGGGGGAATAAGCCAGGATGGTTCCTGGCCTTACGGCTTCGGCAGCAGCATACCACGAGGGTGGTTCGTGAACTTCGAGATTCCGGGGGGCGGAGGAGGGTGATCTCCCGGGAGATCCATGAGGTTTTTGCCACTTTTCTGGAGCAGTTATACAGAGCTGAGCCTTGTGACTTGGCCCGTGTGCAGGCCTATCTGCGGTCTGTTGCTTTGCCGCGGTTGAATGCTTCGGATAGAGACCAACTCGAAGCTGAACTAAATGTGGAGGAGGTGGAAATTGCAATCCGCCGGTTGAGGACTTGGTAGTGTCGGGTAGTGAAGGCTTTCCTGCAGAATACTATAAAAACTTTCGTGCTCACTTAGCCACGACCCTGGTGGTACTCTTTAATGAGGTTCTGCGGGGGGCGTCGCTGCCCCCTTCTCAGCGCGAGGCTCTTATCGCAATGCTCCCTAAGCCGGGTAAGCCCCTGCTGGAGGCCGTCTCATACCGCCCCATTTCCCTGCTAAACACGGATGTTAAAATACTAGCTTCCGCATTGGCTGCCCGATTGAACCGGGTTCTTCCTACTTTGGTACATCCAGATCAGGTCGGCTTCGTACCGGGCCGTCAGGCGGCGGATAATATCAGGCGAATGTTACAGGTTATTCATATTGCTCGGCAGGACTCCCAGCCAACGCTTTTTGTCGGAATTGACGCTGAGAAGGCCTTTGACCGTGTTAGTTGGGACTATCTCTGGTGCATGCTTGACACGATGGGGTTTGGCCCTAACTTTACCTGATGGGTCCGTAGCTTATATCAAGACCCTACGGCATGTGTCCGGGTTAACGGGGGTCAGTTGAGGAGTTTCCCCTTGGAAAGGGGCACTCGTCAGGGATGCCCTCTGTCACCATTGCTGTTTGCGATGGTGATGGAACCCTTGGCGCAAAGCTTTCGCGAGCACCCGGACATAGTGGGCGTTCGAGTGGGTCCTACTGATTATAGGATTGCACTCTTCGTGGATGATATCATCCTATCGTTGGTGAAACCAGCTACGTCCCTTCCCATTGCTATGCATCTCTTTGAGGCCTTTTCCCAGGTGTCTGGATTCAAAATTAACTATACTAAATCTGAGATTCTTAACGTTGGGGTTCCGGAGGTGGTCTGCGTGGAATTGAGGGCTACCTATCCCTTCCGTTGGGTGTCCGGAGCTCTTTGCTATTTAGGGGTGAACCTGACGGTTGAGCGGGCGGCGCTCTTTAAGGCTAATTATGACCTACTGCTACAGCAGGTTCGGTGCGATCTGGAATCTTGGGCCAGCCTGATGTTCTCCTGGTTTGGGCGTATAGCGGTGCTTAAGATGGTGGTTGTTCCGAGGTTTCTGTACCTCTTTCAGGTTCTTCCTATACCGCTGTCTCGGGGACTATTGAACGTCTAGCAAGCTATGCTCATGAAGTTTATATGGCGGTTTCGTCGGCCACGTATAGCCCGTCACATTTTTTATATGCGCACACGATGTGGGGATATGGGGGCGCCTAACCTGCATTGGTATTATGTGGCGGCACAGTGTCGTGCCAGGGTGGAATGGATGAACCCCGGTAACCGCAAACGTTGGGTGCAATTGGAAATGCATATTGCTGGAGGGGCGGGTCTAGGAGATCGGTTGTGGCTTAGTCCCAAGTTGCGAGGTGGCTTGCGTTTAAGTAACCCATATATCCTACATACTCTCCACTGCTGGGACCTCTCATTTCGAACTTGGGGGGCGGACCTGACTCCATTGGTCCCTATAGTGGATAATGCTATGTTTCCCCCCGGGATGACTGAGCCGGTTTTTCGGATGTGGGGGCACAAGGGACTTAGTCGTGTGGGTCAATTGTTTGACGAGGGCCGGTTGTGCTCTTTTAGTACATTGCAGGAGGACTTTGACCTCCCCGACTGTCATGTTTTTCACTATACGCAAGTGGCCCACTGGCTTCAGGCTCGCAATGTTTGCTCGCAGGTTGCCCGCGATTTGTCAGATATAGAGCGTTTCTGCGAAGAGTGCACTACCACGAAAGGTCTTATAGCTGCTTTGTATGCCCATTTGCAGGCGCAGCAGCCGAGATTAGGCAAGCATAGAGAGCACTGGAACTCTGACTTGAGTATCCGTTGTTCTGAGCAGCAATGGGAACAGATGGAGGGCAGGCTGTGGAAAAGCTCGGTGGCGATTAATGTCCGTGAAACTAATTATAAGCTATTGTATAGATGGTATATGACACCTGAGCGGATTGCTCAAGCGTATCCTGGGGCGTCGGATCTGTGCTGGCGGAACTGTGGACAAAAAGGTACTTTGGCGCATGTCTGGTGGTCTTGTCCCTGCATCCGTACTTTCTGGAGGGGGATTCAGTACCGCTTGCAACAATTAGTTGGGTTGACCATTCCTTGGGATCTGGGCATTTTCCTTTTTGGTGTAAATGTGCCTGGAGCATGAAGTCCTCAGCTGGCCCTGATTCGACATGGTTTGAATGCGGCCCGGCTAGCTGTGGCTACTGCTTGGAAGCAGGCCCTGTCTCTGACCTTCTCTGCCTGGTTGGAGCGGATGTGGGATACTTATACAATGGAGCATGGGGTGGCAGCCGGTAAATTGCGGCTGTCACGTTTTGAGCAAGTGTGGGAAGCTTTTGTCCTACAATATGGCTCCTGACTGCTTGAGCGTTTTGTATATTCCGGGGGGGGGGGGGGGGGCTAGTCTTGCACCTGTCTGTGCAACTGGAGTTTCAGAAGCTTCCCCCTTGCCCCATGTGGTCTGGTTAGCTCGTTCGCTCCCCTCACATTTAACTAGTGCGGACGCTCGTGGAGGGGGGAGGGGGGAAGATAGGGGGAGATTGGGGGGGCTGGAGGGCGGAGGGGGTGGGTAGAGTGTTTTGGGAATGCCATTTGTTGATAGAGGGTGTGTTTGGGGGGGAGGGGAAAAAAAAGGCGTTTTGTTGGATTTCTCTCTGATGTTTGTGACTTTCGCATTGTTCCCTTTTGCTATTGTATTATGTATATAGCCCATGAGACTCTTGTTTTCTTTTCTGTTTCATTGCTGCCTTTCAATGAAAAAAAAAAGACACAAAGCAGAGGGTAGGGCTCAATGGCCAATTTTCTCAATGGAGATAGGTAAATAGTGGAGTACCCCAGGGATCTGTGCTGGGTCCTCGGCCTTTTAACATATTCATAAATAACCTGGAAATAGATATAATGAGTGAGGTGATCAAATTTACAGATGACACAAAACTATTCAAAGTTTTTAAAACACAAGAGGATTGTGAAAAATTGCAAGAGGACCTTGATAAATTGGAAGACTGGGTATCTAAATGGCAGATGAAATTTAATGTGGACAAGTGCAAAGTTATGGACCTAGGAAAGAACAATCCAAACTTTGGTTACAAGATGCAAGGTACCACCTTAGAAACCACCACCCAGGAAAATGATTTAGGCGTCATCGTGGATAATACCTTGAAACCCTCCACCGTGTGCAGTGGCAGCCAAGAAAGAAAATAGAATGCTAGGAATCATAAGGACAGGAATGAAGAATAAAACAAAGGATATTATAATTGTATCATTCCATGGTGATATTATAATTGTATCATTCCATGGGTGATTTCAATTACCCCGGTATCGACTGGGTCAGTGTCACGTCAGGACATGCTAGGGAGATAAAGTTCCTAGATGAAATAAATGACTGCTTCTTGGAGCAGCTGGTTCATGAACCGACCAGAGGGGAAAGCCATATTAGACCTAGTCCTTAGTGGAACACCAGATCTAGTGCAAGAGATAAGGGTGTTGGGGCCACTTGGCAATAGTGATCATAGCATGATCGCCTTTGATTTAAGTAGTGGAGGAGGGATAGTAAGGAAATCCACAGTACTACCTTTTAACTTTCGAAAGGGAGACTATGATAAAATGAGGGAAAACAGTTAAGAAAGAACTAAAAGGAGCAGTTGCGAAGGTTAAAGACGTACATCAAGCTTGGGTGTTGTTGAAAAATACTATCTTGGAAGCCCAGACCAGCTGTATTCCACGCTTTAAGAAAAGTAGAAGGAAGTCCAAAAAACTGCCAGCATGGTTTAAAGGTGAGGTCAGAGAGGCTGTTGTTGCAAAAAAAGCATCTTTCAGGAAATGGAAAAAAGAGCCAAACGACGAAACCTGGAAACAGCACAAGCACTGGCAAGTCAAATGCAAGGCATTGATAAGGCAGGCAAAGAGAGAATTTGAGAAGAAGCTTGCTGCGGAAGCAAAAACGCGAAATAAAGACCTTTTCAAGTACATTCGTAGCAAAAAACCTGTGAGAGAGTCAGTTGGTCCATTAGATGATAAAGGGGTTAAAGGAGCACTAAGAGGCGACAAGGCGATAGTGGAGAGACTGAATGAATTCTTTGCTTCGGTCTTTACTGAGGAAGATGTAGGGATGTTACCCATGACTGAAGTGGTATTTAGAGGTGCGGAAGAATTGAAGGAAATATCGATACATCGGGAAGATGTCTTACAACTATTAGATAAACTGAAGAGTAGCAAATCACCTGGGCCGGATGGTATACATCCAAGGGTGTTAAAAGAACTGAAATATGAGATTGCAGAACTGTTATCAGTAATCTGTGAACTATCATTAAAATCATCTCTAATACCTGAAGATTGGAGGATCGCCAATGTAACACCAATTTTTAAAAAGGGTTCCAGGGGTGATCCGGGAAACTACAGACCGGTGAGCCTGACGTCAGTACCGGGAAAAATGGTAGAAGCCATCATAAAGAATAAAATTACTCAGCATGTAGATAGTCACAACCTAATGGGAGACAGCCAACATGGCTTTAGACAAGGAAGATCTTGTCTTACTAATCTGTTATGTTTTTTTGAAGGAGTGAATAAACAGGTGGACAAAGGTGAGTCGGTTGATATTGTGTATCTGGACTTTCAGAAAGCCTTTGACAAGGTCCCTCATCAGAGACTTTTGGCAAAACTAAAGAGTCATGGGATAGGAGGCAATGTACTATTGTGGATCAGGAACTGTTTAAAAGATAGAAAGCAGAGGGTAGGGCTAAATGGCCAATTTTCCCAATGGAGAAAGGTGAATAGTGGTGTACCCCAGGGATCTGTGCTGGGTCCGCTGCTTTTTGACATATTCATAAATGATCTGGAAAGTGGAATAACGAGTGAGGTTATCAAATTTGCAGATGACACAAAACTATTTAAAGTTGTTAAAACCCAAGAGGATTGTGAAAAATTGCAAGAGGATCTTGATAAATTGGAAGACTGGGCATCAAAATGGCAGATGAAATTTAATGTGGACAAGTGCAAGGTTATGCACCTAGGGAAGAACAACCCAAACTATGGTTACACGATGCAAGGTTCCACATTAGGAACCACCACCCAGGAAAAAGATTTAGGCATCATTGTGGATACCATGTTAAAACCCTCGGCCCAGTGTGCAGCGGCGGCCAAGAGAGCAAATAGAATGCTAGGTATGATAAGGAAAGGAATGGAAAATAAAACAAAAGATATTATAATGCCTCTATATCGTTCCATGGTGAGACCGCACCTTGAATATTGTGTGCAATTCTGGTCGCCGTATCTTAAAAAGGATATAGCGATTTTAGAAAAGGTACAGAGAAGAGCCACCAAAATGGTAAAGGGGATGCAAAGATACTCCTATGAAGAAAGGCTAAAAAGGTTAGGGCTCTTTAAACTGGAAAAGAGACGGCTGAGGGGAGATATGATAGAAGTCTATAAATTAATGAACGGAGTGGAACGGGTAAACGTAAATCGATTGTTTACCTTCTCAGAATATAGAAAGACTAGGGGACATGCAATGAAGCTACAGGGTAAACTATTTAAGACTAATAAAAGAAAATATTTTTTCACTCAACATGTAATCAAACTCTGGAATTTGTTACCGGAGGATGTAGTAAAGGCTGTTAGTCTAGCTGGGTTTAAAAAAGGTTTGGCCAAGTTCCTGGAGGAAAGGTCCATAAACCATTATTAAGAAGTGACCGAAGATATCAATGTTTGACCCAGTACAAGCATTGTGGAACTTGTGTCTCTTGGGGAAACTGCTAGGTACATATGACCTAGATTGGCCATTGTTGGAAACAGAATACTGGGCTTGATGGACCTTGGTCTGACCCAGTATGGCATATCTTATGTTCTTATGTTCTTATGACTGCACCTTGAATATTGTGTGCAATTCTTGTTGCCATATCTTAAAAAGTATATAGCGGAATTAGAAAAGGTACAGAGAAGAGCCAACAAAATGGTAAAGGGAATGGAAGGATATCCCTATGAGGAAAGGTTTAAAAGTGCTCTTTAACTTGGAAAAGAGACAGCTGAGGGGAGATATGATAGAGGTCTATAAATTAATGAATGGATTGGAATGGGTAAACGTAGATCGGTTGCTAATGCCATCAAAAAGTAGAAAGACTAGAGGAGAAGCAATGAAGCTATAATATAACCCATTTAATAATATTTCACTCAAAGCATAGTCAAACTCTGGAATTCGTTACCAGAGAATATAGTATAGGCCAGGGGTCACCAACCTGCGGCCCGCGGGCCGCATGCGGCCCACGAGGTCCCTCCGTGCGGCCCGCGAGACTCTACCCCGGTGCGGCCCGCCAAGGCAAACTCACCAACTCCTTCTTCTGCAGCCGCGGCTCCCTGCCTCTTAGGGAATCGCGGCTGTGCTTGTAAAATCATCGCGGAGCCCTTCCTGTCTTGACGGGCTCCGTGCAGCATTGTCCCGCCTCCAAAGGAAGTGGTAAACAACTTCCTTTAGAGGCGGGACAATGCTGCACGGAGCCCGTCAAGACAGGAAGGGCTCCGCGATGATTTTACAAGCACAGCCGCGATTCCCTAAGAGGCAGGGAGCCGCGGCTGCAGAAGAAGGGAGGGAGCTGACATGGAAAAATAAAAGTACAGGTATGAGCAGGGGTTTTTTTTCGTGCGGGGGGGGGAGGGGGGTGCGGCCCGCGAGTCTGCCGGTAGTCGGCTGTGCGGCCCGCGGCCCTCTGGAGGTTGGTGACCCCTGGTATAGGCTGTTAGTGTAGCTGGGTTTAAAAATGGTTTGGACAAGTTCCTGGAAGAAAGGTCCATAAACCATTATTAAGGAGGACCTGGGAAATCCACTGCTTACCCCAGGACAAGCATTGTGGAACCTGTGCACCTTTTTGGGAGCCTGTCAGGTACTTGTGACCTGGATTGGTCACTGTTGGTAACAGGATACTGGGCTTGATGGACCTTGATGTGATCCATTATGGCATATCTTATGTTCTTATGCTCCTAAGTGCCACACAGATGGCCTATCTCGATAGCGGCTGAATATTACCACTATCCAGATAGTGCTGGCGCTTGCCACTAAATCCGGATATTCAGTACTGGCGAGTTTCTGGATACCTGTGCTGAATATCCATATTTTTTTCCCCACAGTAGCTCAAACTTTTAAAAGGTGCTGGACACCATGGACTAAATATTACCCCAAGTGTGTGTGTCAAAATTGATCGCTTGACAGGGGTATGTTTACTAAACTGCGGTAAACGTGAATAACGCGCGTTGTATGATGTTAACGATTGT